>JAJLVI010000043.1:0-94112 GCA_030570195.1 Pichia exigua
TTTGTTGTTGTTGTTGTGTTTGTTGTTTTTGTTGTTGTTGTTGTTGCGGTTGTTGTTGCTGTTGCTGTTGCTGTTGCTGTTGCTGTTGTTGTTGTTGTTGCTGTTGCTGTTGCTGTTGCTGTTGCTGTTGCTGTTGCTGTTGCTGTTGCTGTTGTTCTTGTTGTTCTTGTTGTTCTTGTTGTTGTTGTTGTTGTTGTTGTTGTTGCTGTTGATGCTGTTGATGCTGTTGTTGTTGTTGTTGTTGTTGTTGTTGTTGTTGTTGTTGTTGTTGTTGTTGTTGTTGCGGTTGCTGTTGTTGTTGATTTGAAACAATTGATGTTGGTTTGGAATTTGGTTTTGGTAATATAGGTATTTGATTCAATGGTGCTGGACTTGGTGTTGCTCTCGTTGTTACAGTAGTGGTTGTTGTATTCATTGGTGGATTTTTAGGCGGTAAATGTGGTGTTAATCCCTTTTGTTTACACACTTGTAAAGTCGCAGCATTTAATGCAGCTGTTAGAATCTTTGTAACATGACCTGGATTTTTATCAATTAATGTCACTAATGGGAACCCTTTAATTGCAAAATTCTTAGCCGCCTGGTCAACTTGTGAAATTGTCATAGCTAAAGCCTTTGTTAAAATTTCTGTTGATGTTGCTCTATCATACATTTTTCTCGATTTTGTCAATGAAATTAATTCTTTTTGTAAGTATGCTAATGCTTTCTTTGTATTTGCTGACATATTGTTAGCGGAAGGATTTGCTGACTCTGTCTTTATAACTGGTTTTTTATTAATTACCATTGGTTCATTATTAATTATAGGTTTAGGTGCTTGCTTTTGAGATTGTGGATTCACATTATAATTTGATATTTGTATTGGTATACTATTGGATAAGTTAATCATTGGTTTAGGAGAGTTATCGCTTAAATTTTGAAGGGGTTTCGGTATAACCTTTGATAAACTTTTACCCTTTGCTTTTGCATTTTCTAGTTGCTTCTGTCTTTGTCTATCTTTTTCTGCAATAACTTCTTCATTAACTCCCCACAACCAACCTTTTCCTTCCTTTGATATTTTTCTGAATGATTTATTTAATGATAAATTATGCCTAACACTACTTTGCCATCCATCAGGACAATAAAAATAATATGGATATAACTCTTGTATACCTTTGTAAATTTCTGACAGTGACATACCTCTTTCTGTGCCTTTCTTCCTCAGAACATCCGTTATCAGGATTGAATATGGTAAATTTGGCTTTGATCTGTATTGTTCGGGAATTTCTTCAAGTGTGTAAACTTTCTTCTTTGCCTTTGGAACTCTTTTGGGTTTAGTAATTTTTGATTTATCAGTTTCTATAGTGTCATTACTACCAACAATGTTGTTTTTATTTGTTAATTTTGATAATTTCTTTTTGGATTTCAAATCTTTTTTATTGTTAATATCTTCAAAATCGGTTGCTTGTTCACTATGTTCACGTGCCAAAACTCTGCCGATTTCCTTTTCAATTTCTAACTCACGTTGCTTTTCATTTTCTGGATCAAATACAATATCTAAAAGTTTGGGATCTTTAGACAGTAATAATTTATCGTGTTCATTTTGAATATCATTTTGAATATCATCAAAATTTGCAACCAAATTATCTATATGGTCCAGATTATAGTTGTTAATCGAATCTTTCCGTTTAATTTTAATTTCTTTTTTTATGTCAATACTCTTATCTTTGATATTCTCAAGTAAATCCTTATCTTTTATTGGTAAAATGAAAGCAAATTCAGTTTCACCTATTTGAATTTTCGTCCCATTTGATAGCGGTACAGTGACACCTTTTTCAACAAAATTCCCATCAACAAAAGCGCCATTTCTCCCTAAAACACTTAATTCAAATCTTTGATTTCCAAAATTATAGAATATCTTTGCATGTCTTCTAGATATTGCTTTTTGATTACCTAAATGAATATCTAATGCATCAGTTAATGTATCTCCTTCAACCATTCTACCAAGTAAAATTTGCATTGTTTGGACATAAAATGTAAATGATTCAAAATCTAACATTGCGTAAGCTTGAATCTCTTGCTGTTGTATCGCTGGTGCTGGTGGTTCTGTAGTAGTTTTATCATTTAGAATTCGTTGAATATTTTTTGATGATGATGAAGGATTTTTATTTGTAGAATCTAATATATCATAGCTCTTACCCTTTACCATCGAATCATTTGGAGATTGCTGTAAATGAATAGTTTCAGTTTCTTCTTCAATCTTGACGCTTTTATGTTTATCATCCAGTATGTGGTTAGGAAACTCTGATAACAATTGATTAAAATCGGTCGGTGACGGCTGTTTTGCATCTGACAGTTTCTGCAGCTCATTCATTTCAAAATGTGTTGGAACTCCATCAAACGATTTATCATTTATTGTACCCTTAATATCTGTTGTTATTGGAGCTGATAACTTGTTCTGAGTGTTAGTAGCATTAGTATTTATATCATTATTAGCTAAACCATTTGATGATGATGATGATGCTAATTGATCATGAGGTATATCCATCTTTAATGTATCCATAGATGGATATTTCAACATATGTAACTGAGAATTCATTGTATTCAGTATATTCATGTGAGCTAGAGTGTCTGCAAGATTAGTATTGGTATCATCGTTGGTATCATCATTAGTCGTTGTTATTGAAGTGGCGATGTTATTATTTTCTGTGACAGGATCCTTCACTATGGTATCAGTTATTTTCGTGTCCTGTTCAAAGTTGTGATTATCTTCTAATTTCACCTGTATTGTACTATTAATATTAACATCATTATCATCTTCCTTTTTTATATGGACAGTTTCAGTAACTGTTTGAACATCCGAACCTTTGCCTAAACCAGTAGTCAGTGGAGTGGAAGAAACCTGGGTGAAAGATTGCTGTTGTTCAGAGGACGTATTCTGGGCCACAGACGACATTTTATATTGTACTTGAGTCTGCAGCAAAATCTAGCTGTAGATGTGAATGGAAAAGATATTAAATTTGATCACAACTAAAACTTGAAATAGCAGTTGAAATTAGACAAACAACATGAAAAAGAAAACGAAAATGGAAATCAAAAAAGCAAAAAATTACAAATGCGGCAAAATCAAAAGCTCAAATTTCAACACTTTTGTTGTTCAACTATACCAAATACAGAAATCATACATATCTAAAGTCTAAAAGGAGATTTATAACAAAGTGTGGGCATATGTAGCTACAGTTTCGACATCTGAGCGATCGACGAGCATCATTTGTAGAATGTGAGCAATTTCTGGATGATTCTGAACTATATTTTTGTCTTCTGCAGACATCCAATCCAATACATGGCCTTCTTTAATCACTGTGAGAAGATAGAAATGATCATCACCAGCAGTCGAATAGGGCACGGAACCAGTAGCTGCTTCAAGAAGAATAAGACCGGCACTAAACAAATCTGTTTGAAACGTAGGTAATCGATTAGATGCAAAATCCAATAATTCTGGTGCGGTATATTGTAATGTCATATCAGGACGTTTAGTCATATTATCAATTGAAGTAGCTGATGAAAAATCACTAACTTTAAATATGGTATCTTCTATGTTTTCTTTGGGATCATCATGATCCAAGACTAGTATATTTTCAGTTTTCAAGTCACAATGAACACAATTTAGTCTTTTCAAAATTATTAGTGCATCAAGTAACACTTGACAAAGTTTCCACCACAAAACTAACGGCAATTTGGTGTCTGTATTCTTCAATGTAATTTGTGATTTAATAAATTCTGGCAATCCTTTTGACATTTTTTTTAATAATAAACAAGGAAATTCATCTGTTGGTTTATAAAGTGGAAATTGTTCTTTATTTAGATAATAAAGTCCATAACAATCGATAAAAGGGTAAAGTCTATTCTCTAATTCAAACCATTCGTTTTGATACTCTCTTAATTTCAATGAAAACTTAGCTTCTTGAATGACATATTTAACTTTGTTTTTAGCACTTGGTATTTTAATTGCGATATTAAATGGTTTATCCATTGATTCAATTGTCGATAATTCACATGAATAAACAAAGGCATTACCACCTCTACCAATTCTTTCATCTAAATGTAAATAAAAAATTGATGGATTAAGAACAAATTTTTCAAGTTGGCTATCTTTTAACGGATACTTTGTCCTTATAGTTTTCTGAAAGTATGGTGGCTTTTTACTATTTGTGTAAAACTGTGATGTAATTGGCGTTATTGGTGTGACTGGTGTATCTGGAGTTGCAGTATAGTTGGTATCAAATGTATTCGTATCGGGGGTAGTATACAAATCAGTAAGTATTTGGTTATCACTGATCACGGGAGTTTTATACATAGTATTTTTATCGGATTGTGGAAGATCGGTATTATTAGTAATTATTGGGCTCAACAACGAATGGTCCAGCAAAGAATAATTATCATTTTTTCTTTGACTGTTAGAAATGTTATTACTGTATGAAGGTCTTGGTATTGATGTGGACGTTAACTCCATCTTTTGTTTCTGAGGCTGAGCATTGCTGTTTATCGACGATATTGTAAGTGAAGTATTCGATTCGGAAAAATGGGAATCCAAAAGGGAAAACCGGGTACTGTTGGGTGATGTGCTATCCCCGTTGTCCATAATGGTATATTCTGGTTTTTGTGGACAGTATCAAAGATTGTGGCCGGTAACAGAAACAAAAAGAAAAAGAATGATGAAATAAGAAATAGTAGTTAAGAAATAAGAAACAAAATTAGGAAATAATAAAAAACAACCAACATGAAAAAAATGAGGGAAAGCAAATTTGATGGAATCTACAACTGAATCATAAAACAAATCTTTCTATAATTTTGGGCCGTTTCATTCTTTTACCAACAAGATCTGCCGGTCCCTGATCAGTTTGGAAAGCCTGTTATGAAATTGCAATGGATGGATGAATTTCTGGAACAATTGCCCATACCAACTTTTCTAGTCATTTTCAGCTGGAGATTGATCAATGCATTGACCATTAACACATTCTTTCAAGCTGATGAGTATTGGCAATCTTTGGAACCTGCTCATAGGTTTATTTTTGGCTATGGATATTTAACATGGGAATGGGAACTTGGTCTTAGATCTTATTTGCATCCATTGTTATTTATGGGACCTTATTGGATAGTAAAGAGATTAGATTTAGGTTATGATTGGATATTAATTACTCCTAGAATACTCAATGCATTGATTGCGGCTATTGGGGAATACTATTTATATTATTTCATTGATGCAAAGTTTAAGAACAGAAAATTATCTAAACTCGTGACCTATCTTAGTATGCTTTCCGCATGGAATTGGTACTGTTGGTGTAGATCATTTGCTAATTCATTAGAATTATCAATGACTATAGTTGCCTTATATTATCTACAAGTAAAGAACATGGTTAAGTGTTTAGTAATTGCTGCATTCACTTGTTTAATACGTCCAACAAATGCAATCATTTGGTTATTTTATTTACCAAATCATTTTATTCGACATCCCAAGTATATTTTCATATCTATCATGATTGCAATGTCTGCGCTATTGGTTGATGGTGTACTTAATTATACATTTTATTCAGAGCTCAAAATTCCATTATTGATGTTTTTTAAGTTTAACATATTTGATAATTTATCTTCATTCTACGGTGTTTCAAGGTTGGATTTTTATTTTTTACAAGCTATTCCGATATTATTACTCAATTATTTACCATTCTTTTTATATGGAATAGTTATTACGTCATGGAATGACTTCAAAGGTTTGCTTATAATTTATCTTACAGTATTTACGTTAATCCCCCATAAGGAGTTTAGATTTATATACCCATTAATGCCGGTTTTATTGACTTATTCAGCCAAGGGTATTTTGGCCATTTCATCAAAAGTCTCAATCAAATTAATGAAATTAATCATTTTAGTAACGGTTTTATTATCAACGATACAAGCATTCTATTTTACACAATATCATGAAGTTGGTGAGTTGAAAATAACAACAAGTCTACACAATCGAGTGGTTAATGACTCAAGCAATCCAAGTATTGGATTTTTAACTCCATGTCATTCAACCCCATTTCAATCGCATTTGCATTTACCTAATTCAAATATTTGGTTTCTCACTTGTAATCCACCATTAGGGAAAGATGTTTCAATTGATTCATATAAAGATGAATCTGACTATTTCTATGAAAATCCAATACAATTTTTGGAAGATAACTTCCCAAGGTCTGTAGACCCGAAAATAAAAGAAGATACTTCCTCACAATGGCCACATCAGTGGCCTAATTATCTTGTGATGTTTGAAACATTATGGAATGATGATAATGTAAGAAATCATTTACAACAACATTATGAAATTGTTGAAAGTTTGTGGAATTCCCCAGGTCATTGGGACTCACGTAGAGAGGGTAATGTATTATTATTAAAATTTTTATAAAGGTTATATCTAAGCATGGTATATAATTCATTTGATTGATGTCTATAGATCCCATCTTGTTTTATTATCATTGGTGTTATTTGAGGATTGTCCAAGTTTGTCGTTGTTTACTATTGGTTCATTCTCTAGATTTTGAGTTTGTCTTTCAACATTTGCAATACTTTCTTCACGTACTTTTCTCAACAATTCACATAAACCTTGTTTTTCAGCTTTATCAATTATTGATTTTGCTCTTTTCCAGTCCTTTTGACGGCATGCAACATCAAATAATCCAACAATACATTCGGGGACACTTAATTCTGCGCCTAATGCAAACCACTCTTTAGCTTTATTTAATTCGTTAAAAACATTTAGTTCTAAATATCCTAGATTTGCAAACGATTCTCTAAATCCTTCACCGGCTGCCATTTGGAAATGATATCTTGACTTCATTGGATCGATTTCATTTAATAAACCAAGGAAAAAATGTGCCTGTGCATTATCTGTTACAGGAGCTAAGTTTACCGCATGGTTGAAATGATCTTCTGCTTTTACTAATTCTTGTGTTCTAAAATAAATCATACCTAAACTTCGATGTGCTGCAGCTGCTACTGTAGATTTTGAATCCAGTTTAAGAAAATGTTCATATAAAGAGATTGCTCTACTTAATTGTTTCGGCGATGAAGTCATATTCGAAAATGACAAATCAGATGTTGGAGTTAAATCAGAAGTTGAATCTTCAATAACTTCAACAGGTTCTTTCTTTCTCAAAGCATCAGTGAAACTGTTCAACTCTCGATCGCCTGCTAATTTAAAGGTTAATGGGTGTTCCATTTCCATTAATTGTTTTATATAACCCTTTGCGGTGTTTTTATCTTCTTCGGTCCATCCTTCACCTGTTTCATCTAACGCCATGAATGATAGAGTACATAATGCATCTCTTGAACCTCTTTCTGCTGCAAATTCTATCAAATCATTTTCTAACTTTAATAAATGTGGATTGATTGTATGTGTCTGTTTTCTAATTTGAGCAAGAATACGTTGAAAAATTAATAAATCATTACCTCTGAAATTATCAGGAATCTTAGGTTCATTAAGACCGACATCGGTGTCATAAATTGATTCAATAACTGGTAAATACTTATTAAAATTATAATGTGCATCATAATCAAATAGTAATCTTGATATCATTTTTTTCGATGGTAAAATATCCATTAATAAAGGTTTTACATTGGTTGATGTTGCGTAACCTCTTTGACACTGCACGATGTATCTCCACATGATTGAGCTGTCTGTTTCTCCGGTATCTGTATGTTATATTGGAGATACATGGAGTGAAAAGTCGGATTGTAAATGAAATCATGGCAGTTTCGAGCGAAGACAATTTCAACATTAGATCACTAGAAGATTAAAATCCTGTGTTCATCAAACTACGCTAGAACAAGAGCTTAGAATATGGAACATAATAATAATGATACCGAGGTTCATCCTATGGAATTGACCGTTCAGTCATTGTTAGAAACCCCATTGGAAACTTTAAATTTGAATTTACAATCACTACATGAATCACAGAAGATATTACATGCCATATTATTTAAAATGGAAAATAGTTTACTAGCCACGGCAAGCAATTTACGACCGGGTTTGTATTCACAAACTGAAACAACTTGCGGTAGTGAAATAGAAGAAGAGGAAGAAGGGAGAGATGAGGAGAATGAGGGAGATATTGCTTTAGATGATTACCTTAAAAGAATCATTGAATTACGAAAAAAAATATCTTTAATTGAAAACATTCTAGATAGAGTTGAAACTAAAGTTAACAACATTGAATCAATGACTAATAATCGAACGTAAACATCGGTTGATATATAAATAATTATATAGGGTAATTAAAATCATTTGTGTTGAGATACTGGCCAAAGATGGAATGGATAGCTTGAAGCTTTGAGACTGTAGCATTCAACCATATAACTGTAAAGAATAAATATAGTAACTGAAGTAATTCCAATTCCAATAATTTTGAAGGATGAACTTTTCATATTTGGGAAGATTTGTAGAAGGGCTAGAAGACCAGCAGAAATAGCTGCATAAATAATTGAAAGAATTTGAGTTTCAGCTCCGTACTGTTGGTTATGTCCAGTTGCAAAATAAGTGATATGTCCGTCCTTGTCAGTTCTGTAACTTTGGGGGTTTCTGATTTGATTATACATATTACCTGAGATACAAAGTATAATCAATGCAAGACATGCAAACTCCCAAAGTGTTTTACTTTGAACAAATGATAAAATTGGATTTTTGAATTGGTAGACGACTGTGATTAAAACTAAACCAACAATGATGGTAGTATAAACCATGGATTTAGATGGCGGGATAATAACATCTAAAGATTTTGCATTGAGACCATTCACATTTTGCTGAATCCATCTTGTATACCCATCGGTATTTTCAACCGATAAAAACGAGAACTCAGTAGTAAATTCAGACATTTGTGGAGCCTTTCCTGGCTCATAGTAAAATAATCTTGGAACTGCAGTTAATTTCAATTCTTCAAACAATTTCCTTGAACTCATGAAGTCGGCATAACCGAAAATGACTCTCTCTTTATCATTCTTGCTATCTTTGACATGTGTCAGATCATTATTTGGATCTTGTAAATTTTGCATATATTGGTTAGCAATTGCCTTATATTGAGGACCAAATTGATGACACAACGTACATCCAACACGATTATCCTCAGCTGTCAAAAAGATGATAAAACCATAATTGTCATTCTTAAAAAGTTGTCTATAATTCTTGTCATTGATGTGCAAAAGTCCATCTTTTTTCGCCAATTCCACAGCTTTGTCGTATGAAATCGCCACTGTCCACTGTACCAGAAGAAAAAATGCTGTCCAAATTGTTGTGAATTTCATTCTTTTCCAACCAATGCTGTAAAAACAGTGTGAAACGCAGATAAACAGAGAAAAGACACGTTTCAAACACTGGGAAAAAGACAAATTCATGTTGAAAAACCAATTTTCATTTTTCAATTCTCAATGTTGAACTTTGTGAAGTTTTACAAGTTGATCATTTGACCAGTTTGCATCTGGTTGTTTAAGCTTTCCAGACTGCTGTTTGTTTCTTTCTAATCCCAAAGCAGCCATGCCTATCCGTTTTTTTGACGTCAAGACGGAGTCGGCCCCGCTTGAAACCTTGGCCAACACCGTTCTAGGGATCGATGTCCAGCACTATCTTTGCTCTGTCATGACATCGAAAGTGGACTCAACTTTTGAAGCAATTGGAGGTTTCCCAATCTCATTAAAGAGGAATATCCTTTCGGACATTGGAACATTGGAATCTTATAACATTAAACCGATTTTCGTCTTTCCAGGTTTAAAAACTAAACTTCAGAATCAATATCTGGAAAATACTGATAATCTATCTTATGAAAAAATATTGAAACAGATATGGGAATCAAAGGCTAAAAATCCAAATTCTGATTTAAACTTTAGAACTCTTGATAATCCTTTCTTTTTAAGATCGATTATTGATCAGTTAATTGAAATTTTTCAAGATAATGATATAGAATATTTAATCTCTCCATTCTCTCAAATTCATCAATTAGCTTACATGTTAGAAAAAGGAATAGTTAACTCAATTCTTACGTCAAATGATGCATTATTGTTTTCCAATTTAGAGAACTTTATTCTTGGTATTGATTTCATTTCAAAAAATATCCATTTTTTGGACAACAAGTTTGTTATGTCAAGTTTAGGTTGTGATTTGAAACTTTTCAAAGAAATCTCAATGATTTCTGGTAATGTTTTTCAACCATTTCAATTAATTAATGGTAATAATAATTTTGTTAACTTAATTCATAATCATAACAATGGTTCTCTAAATATAAAGTCACTTATTACCTCAAATGAATCCAATAAATCAAATTACTCAAAAGGTTATGCGGTTTTAGAATATTGTCCAATTTTGAAAATTAATGGTAAAGTTGAGTCATCACTAATTGAATCAAATGGTCCTTTGATTAATCAACCTGGTCCTTTACCTACACCCACGACTACACATGCAACAACAGCAACAACGGGTTCCAATCCATCATCCATCTCAACACATTCATCAAATTCATCTGAAAATTTACCATCTCAATTATATGAAGTTTTTGGCAATCATTTTCCTGATGAACTCTACTTTTATCAATCTATTGGTTTACATTTATTTAAATATATTGAATGTTTATCATCCGAAATTTATATTGAAAGACTACCATTAGATATGGAGGTTGATCCTATTTATGAAGAAATAATTTCAAGTCACTATTCAATGAAGAAGAAAGAAATTTTGTTTGATTTGTTAACTGGCTCATTACATAGGTATTATCAAAGTAGAAAATTATCTTTAAAAACATTCTATAAATCTCCACCTTATTCTAGAAAAATCGAGTTCAAATCAACTGCAAATAATAATATTAAATCATTACTAGTTAGACATACCACTGCAAAGTCTTTTGATATCAAATCAATTTTATCTGATTTAAATAACGATTATCTCGAAGAATGTACAATTACAAATTTTGAGCCTGGTTTTGTTAGTATTTCATCAAACTATGAAATAATTTCAACTTCTTTGTTAAGAACTTTGTCGATTTATGACTTTATTTCAATTGAATCAAGGTTAAAGCAGCCATGTTTAATTCAATTAACCAAATGGGGTTTATCTTTAACTAAATTTATTCACAAATACAATTTTGATATTCAAACAACCTTATTATTGATTATATTTTTCCAAAGGTTATCAGATTCAAACTTTAATAACTTACTGAAATCTTCAACTGATTTAAATGTTTCAATCAAAGGTAAAGTTGAAGATGATAAATTCTTAACTTACAATCTAATTGCTAAATTATCAACTTTACAAAATATTAGAAATTTAAAATCTGAAAACTATAGAGGCCCAGTATCACGTTCATTATTACATTTTAATTCAATTATGAGTGTAATTAATACTGAATTAAAAGATTTCTTAACAGTTAATTTACTCGTTCTATTATTCAATAACAAAAATGATATTGACAAATTTATTAGAGAAAATGATGACTGGCGTTCATTAGCAACTGAAATTCCATTTAAAAACTCATTGCCAAATACAATTTCAGGTTTGATTACTGAAAAAACTTTGGAAACTTCAATTTTAGCTGAAATTAATAATGAAGATTTCAAATCAAATCTTGAAAAAAGTTTATCATGTTTTAATCCAATTATTGAAAATCCATCAAAGGAATCTCTAAAATCACTTAAATTTGTTGATGCAATTTGTGATTTAATAGCTATTCTAGGTACTGATGGACTGGTTAAACAAAACGTTATTAATAGATTTGATGATGTTAAATTAACAATCGATTCAATAATTTCTAGTTATTAATTAAATCAAAATAAAGTGAAGTAATTTTAAATTTTTTTCTTTTAAAATCTTTTCTTTACCTCTTCTCAAAAATTGTAAAATTGTATAAAAACTTAATAAAAAAATAAAAAAAATCGAATATTTCCAACTTCCAAATTAATGTAAAGTCCGCAAATGGTATATATTGATGAAAAAAACCATGAAAAATAATCGTAAAATATAATCATTAAATGTAAAAACTATAAAACTATAACCTCCTTAAAATAAACAAATGGTACAAAATAAAAATAGAACAAAATGAAAAAATTACTGCATGGAAACAAAAGTTAATTTAAAAAGTAAAATTTTTATTTCTTTTAGTATTGAAATATGTCAAACAACGACTAATCAATCCAGTAACAATATCGATTTGTTGTTGCGCATGTTGCCAATCGTTTTTATCGATCGCATCCCAAACACCGGGTAATCCAGTTTTTGGAATTATTGATTCATCAAGATGATTTCCATCTTCATTAAAATATCTTAATTGAGGATTTGATTCAATACCATATAGAACATTATGATTCCAAGGATTTTCAAATGTGCCATCCATTTCAATTAATACTTTATTTAATAATAGTAACTTTGAATTCCAATCCCATCTATTAACAGCTAATAAATTTGGTTCTGATCCATAACCATTATCAACGATATCATTCCAAGTTTGCACGAATGCTTCATTTTGTTCAGAAATAAATTCAAATCTATTCATTAGATCCTCCAAATCATTAAATTTTAAGAACTGATGTCTGAATGTTGAGTATTGCTTCAACTCTTTAATA
Source organism: Pichia exigua (assembly GCA_030570195.1). Taxonomy (NCBI): domain Eukaryota; kingdom Fungi; phylum Ascomycota; class Pichiomycetes; order Pichiales; family Pichiaceae; genus Pichia; species Pichia exigua. The sequence continues at coordinate 12,610 of JAJLVI010000043.1, forward strand.
TATTGATTAATTTTTTCAACCATGGATCTTAAATCATAAGGTAATATTGGGGTACTGGATAGCTTAATAGCAATAATTGATATTAATTTGGTCATAAATATGTGTCTTGACATATCAGGATCAATCTGTTTCTCTTTAAAATTTTTAAATGTATCTAAACATGAATTTTTCGGGTATTTGGGTTGGTTAAACGATTGACTGTCTTGATTATCTTTTAATAACTTTACTGCAATTGATCCCACATTATCATGTGAAATCATAGGGAATCCATTAGATAATGGATTTAATTCAAATCCCATTGGTTTTGTTGAGTCATAATCAATTATAACATCCGTGGTGTTTAATTCCCTTAACTGATCAATGGAACTTCTAATTAGATTTTCAAATAATGGATCTGATGAAAATTCTAATTTATCACCTTGAATCAAATCATCCAAATCAATATATGCATAAACATCCCTTTTAAAAAATTCCGAATTTCTGACAGTGAAATGTGTAGAGCCGGCTAAATTGTATTTAGATCCTGTAAATGACGCAAAATAAATTGTCCTTAAAGGCCTCCAAAATAATGAAGACGACATTGCACTAAAGATATTCATCAATTCTAATAAAACTGCAGATCCTGAACTCTCCATACCACCATAACACATTGAATCTCTTGACGATCCAATAATTATAGAAAATGTATCTTGTTCAGAACCTTCTAACTTACCAATAACATTCCAACTCTCTTTATAAGGCCTGATAGTTAAACTATTTTGTAATAAAATTTCTAAATCTTCATTACCAGACCAAACTGGAATATCAATTTCGTTGATTTTAATGTCCCAGGATTCAATTCTCGCACCTTTGTTTGAAAGTTGATTCATTATATTTATGAAATCTTTCCATTTGATTGGTAATGAAGGGATGGATGGTAAAACTCCTGACTGTATAAGCCTATGTTCTATATTATTGTCATGATCAACATTTAAACCAGAAGAAACACCGGATCCAATTATGTTACCAGGGTATTTATCGGTAAACGCAACTGGTTCTCTTTGTAATGACTCCATCGTATAAATATCATCCAGTTGAGGATCACTGATAAATAGTACACCAATCGCACCCTTTTCTTGTGCTAGTCTCAATTTTTTATAAGCAGGATCAAAGCCACCGTATTTGATAATTAAAATTGAATTTAAGACATCAACTGAATTATCTTGTAATAAGTTGTAATCCTGTAATGTACCGTAGTTAGCATAAATTAATTTTCCTCTTGATGTCATATTTTTTGAACCTGGATTAAATGCTAATTTAAAAAATCCATTTTCAATACCATCGTCAATTATTTCTTTCATGTCACAATCTACTATTACATCATCACTATCTTTTTTAATCAATTCAACTTTTGGATCCAAAGGATAATTTGTATAAGTTTCGAATAAAATGTCGGGATTCATATCTAGTTTACTTTTTAGTATCAACTGCTCAAAATATCTTGATAATGCTAAATCACCAGATGTGCCAGATAAATGAGGCATTGAAGACAAATATTCTAAATTTTCTTCTAATCTTTTAGGATCAACAGATAAATTAATAAATTCAAATAACTTTGAAGGATTAGTAAAGTCATTTTTTGAGCCAACAACACTATCTGAACTTAAACCAGAAAGTGATGCAATATACAGGATAACGGAAATGAAAAAAATGTATAGCATACGTTTGATGATTAATGGATTACCTAATTTGCCAACAAAATATTCAAATTTTGCATTCGTAAAACAATAAAATTGATAAATTGGATCTAGTGCATTACTCACAGGTTGCACAAATCTTCGATTGAATGATTGTGCAAATAAGCCAGCTTTTGAACGAAAGGATGTGGATACACTAGGTTCTTCAATTTCAAATTCCTCAAATGGCGATGGCTCATAAGCTGGTGGCAAATCTTGTGGTTCTTCCAGGTATTCATGTTGTTGATTAATTGTTTCATTTGTTTCGTCTTGTGACAGTTGTGGATGCTGCGGGAATGCACTGGATGATGACGACGACAAATCACTAGTTGACCCACTCGTGGGTAATAAAGTGTATCTATTATTTGATGGCATGTCAATTTTTTATCTCTCAAATGTTCAAAATATATGTTTCGAATGTCTTGTCAACGTATTTCTTTAGTTTGGCTTATTTACTAAGCAAAATGAATTGTCTATATAATGTCCTCTATTTTGTGTCAATAGAATTTATTTTCCTTTAAGAAAAATTAACTATGCTTTAATGTTTTTGTCTCTAGCTAGATTTGCTGCGTCTAAACTTTCCTTCTGGAAAACCGTGCTTTGGTTTTGGAAGAAACAATAAGCCACTATTTAATAAACAAGGAGCCTACAGTGTGAAACAGAATTAAATTCGCTACGATATCTGAAAAATCAACATGTTTTTTCAAATTGTTGAGATGGTGTCCTTCACAAGAAATTAACAAACTGGCTATGCAAAACACATCCGTTGTAAACACTGGTATCTTCACGTTCAGTTAGTTTTAGATATGTTTATTAGACCATATTTGCTAGTACTGACGATTTTATGTTTATCAATGAGTAAAGTCTTTGTTTTTTAGTTTTATTAAACTTCTTATATGATGTTTGAATTATATTCTCAACGATAAATCACCCACATCTTACTGGTCAAATTGAAAAAGTAAAGAAAATGTTTATTGATTAGTATGATAGTAGTGATAACGCTTTGATGTTGGTCTACCGATTATAAATACAATGCTAGATTATAAAGATTACAAACATTATTCAAATATACCATTCTAACCGCCAATAACTGATACTGAAATTCAAGTGGCATTGCAATAAATGGAACCATGTTTGAAGCTCGGATACATCCTTATTGCATGGTTTCATACAGTCAGATTATACCAACCACGTTTTTTTTTTGTTGATGCTTGTGAAAGTAATGGTCGTGTTCAACAATAACAGTTTCAATGACCATCCATGATAGGAAATCCACAACTGACATATTTGGTTCAAAATAGCAAGCATAAATTGAATCAACCATGAACTATTATAGTAGACTACTCTCATGACTCATAGAGTGACTAATCTGATTATATTATCATAACCATCGTTCGTTTATAGAATCCACTGCTCATTCATTATACGATTTATCACATCTTACCCAAAACAATTTCTTATATAGCAAAGCTAAAAAATACATTCAGAGTAGATTGATACAATGTTCCAACACTTTTCTAACGAGTTTTTCTGGAAGAACAAGCAATGACGATTGTCAAAATAACTTTTCGTCCAAGATCGCTTCGGTTCCCTGGCCATATCCCGGTAAAACTTCATTTATTTGCGATTCCTCAGATTTTAGTAAGTCTGTGATTAGTGTGAGTTAACTGGTAGGACCCATGCCTTGGATAAAACGATACTAGTTTCAAAGCATCGCCTATGTCACTTCTTGTTTCTGCGTTGTGTCTACCATTGATACTCTTATCTATTGTTGTTTTGCAAAATTGTGTTTTGAGTTGTCAAAAAGATAGTCATATAGTTGTTTACTATCTTCATAAAGCATCTTAGATGCATATATTTTGACATTCATCGAAGTGCATGATTCTTCATTCATTTCATCTCCAAGTTTACTTACATCTACCCTTTTTGTGTTCAAGTTCGTTTCCTTTTAGATTTATTTACTACTAATCGTTGTTTCTCGACTCCCTTTTCCCTTCATTCTTCCTCGATTGATACTTTTTTGGCTATACTAGTAGATACCCCAACAGCAGCAATTAAACTTCTCTTTGTATCATCAAATGTTCCTTTTAAAGGGAGGTCGTAGCGAGGTAAAACAGCATCTTCTGGTCGTTCGCAATATCTTCAGCATTCTTAATCTAGCTTGACATCTGCTCAGTACACTGAATTTAGGAAAAAAAAAACTCTAACTTTCTATCTTTCTCAAACATCAGAAATGCAAGGTGTGGATTAGTATAATCCACAGGAACTTGCTTAACGTAGGCTCAGTTTTACTAAGTGGCGTTGGCACATTTTTCATTTGCTGTTTTCTGAAAATTAGTCAGGTAAGTGCCCTGCTGAAATCGTTACTTCATCTTTTGCTTGATGTCTTGGGTATTCCTGTCATCACTACCAGCAAAATCCAAAACATAACAAGAAATATGCAGAAGAAACCACCACACAACACCAAAGAAAACGAGTGTTTCCGAATTGAACATCAACTTTTCTGTTTTTCTACAGAGCGTTCTTATTTACCAAACGGATCAGAGTTGGTTTGTTGAATCTATCCTCTTCACCAAAGGCAACTATGGGAATTGGTAAAGGAAAGAGGTATAACATTGCATTGGTTTCTGACTTTTTTTATCCACAACCAGGAGGAGTGGAACTTCATATTTATCATTTAGCACAGAACCTTATAGACAGAAACCATAGTGTTGTTATTGTAACTCATGCGTATGGTGATAGACAGGGTATTAGGATTTTAACTAACGGTTTGAAAGTTTATTACATACCAAGTTTGGTCTTTTATAGGCAATCCACTTGTCCAACTGTTTTCAGTGCCTTCCCAATATTACGACAAATTTTTATCAGAGAATCAATTGACATAGTTCATGGACATGGTAGTTGCTCATCTTTATGTCATGAAGCAATAGTTCATGGTAATACAATGGGATTGAAAACCGTTTTTACAGATCATTCTTTATTTGGGTTTGCTGATGTTGCATCGATTATTCATAATAAATTATTAAAATTTACATTGCTTGATATTGGACATGTTATATGTGTTTCGCATACATGTAAAGAAAATACAGTTATTAGAGCGTCATTAAGTCCCTCTATTGTTAGCGTGATTCCAAATGCTGTGATTCATAAAGACTTTAAACCTGCGATTGTGAGACCTTCATTAAATAAAATCACTATTGTTGTCATTTCAAGATTATTTGAAAATAAAGGTGCAGATTTACTAACTGCAATTATACCAAGAATTTGTGCTGATAGACCGGATATTAGGTTTTTAATTGCGGGTGATGGACCGAAATTTATTGACTTGGAGCAAATGCGTGAAAGGTATCAATTACAAGATAGAGTCGAATTAATTGGTAGTGTGAAACATGAACAAGTTAGAGATGTTATGATTCAAGGTCAAATCTATTTACATCCTTCATTGACTGAAGCTTTTGGTACTGTTTTGGTGGAAGCCGCTTCATGTAATTTGCTAGTTGTTACTACAAATGTGGGCGGGATACCTGAAGTTCTACCAAATAAAATGACAGTTTTTGCAAATCCGGATGAAGATTCATTAGTAAATGCAATAAATAAGGCAGTTGTGCAGTTGAAAGAGAATAAAATTGACACATCAGTATTTCATTCGGAAATTAAGAATATGTACGGTTGGGCAAATGTTGCAGTGAGAACAGAAAAGGTGTATGACCGGGTTGATAAACGAGAGAATACTTCATTAATTAATAAACTTATAAAATACTATAATGCAGGTTCTTGGGCTGGTATTCTATTTGTGCTCTGTATCGTTACTGATTATATTATATTGGGGGTTTTAGAAATATTTTATCCGAAGGACGATATAGAATTGGCAAAAAAATGGCCGTGCAAAAATATTTGCATTGCTAATGATGATGGTAATGATGCTGATGATGAAATTTACGACGCTGACGTTTATGACGAAATCGATGATGATGCTGATGAAGATGTTGATGATGAAGATGATGATGATGATGATGATGAAGATGATGATGATGATGATGATGATGATGATGATGATATTTATGGTGATGGGGAGATTGACGGAAATGGTGATGGTGATGATGATGTTTACGATGATCAAACAACGATAATAACCAAATAAAAAGAAAATATAATAATGGTATTATATTTTAGCTTGTAATATGTAAAATTGTGATGTTTAGGAAAGATTTATATATTCTAAAAGTTTTTGATGCCTAACGTTATCATCATTGATTTTATTGCTATTCAACTGAAATAATTTATCGATTCTACGATTAATTGAAATCGGAATAATTGGATTGAAGTTTTGAGGCTGTTCGGAATCTAAAATCGAATAGTCATTTGATGGTTTGGTATTAGTTGATAGTTTGAGTATTGTGTTTCTCTGATTTGATATAGTATTTAGTAATTTATTGATCTCTAATATCTTAAATTCATCAATTATATCATCCTTGTTAGAGATATCAAATTTTAACATTTTCTCATTGAGTTTATTAATTTGGCTCAACAAATCCGTTTCATTGTTTTTTGAATTTTCCAAATCATTAATTAACCTAGTATTTAGATGATTCAACTTTTTCAAATCGTCTTCAAATTTTATATAATCATGTTGAATTTTTTCATCATCAATTAATTTGGATTCTAAAATCTTGATCTTTAATTTTAATTGCTGAACTTCTTCTTGATTATTGGGTACCTGTTCTTCTTTCTTTCGTGTTTCAAAGTTATTCCAAATTGGCAATTTGACTAAATCCTTGCTTACATTGTTTTCCCAGCCTTTATTATCCATTCTTATCTTTAATAGTTCAGAAATATCTTCGTTATTCAATGATTTATTATAAATTTCATATTCTCTATTAAACAAAGGAAACTCAAAATATGATTCAAATTTCGACAATGGTTCAATATTTAAGTTGGTTGATAAAGATGGTAAAGCTTCATTGTTTAGTTCAATATAATCCATAATCAAACTGATTAGTTTTTCAATCGGCTCTTGATACGAAGATAATGAATTATGTACATCATAAGGCAACAAATATTCAATAAATTCTAATTTTAGAAATAACAATTTCCATTCTTTATTATAAGGTATGATTATTTTTGAAAATTCTTTCAATTGAAAAATTAGTTTGAAATGCTTAATTGATAAGTTATCATAATTAAATGATACAAAGTTGGAAAAATTATCAAAAGATGTAGCTAATGAACTTAATAGTTCAGTATATAATGTGGCATCAGTATTATCGTGTTCAGTGTTCTTATAGTTAAAATTTGAAATGATTTCGTTAGCTTTTTTTAGATTTTTACGGTTAATTAGTAACTCATCATTTGAGTTTTTCAACTTTACCTGTAAATCAGTAATTAAATTATTAAGTTCGCTTTCGGTTTGTTCATAGCATATAATCAAATCATTATTGATTGAAACTTTTTCGTTTAATGAATTGATAGTCGATGACAATTGGGCATTATCCATCGTTAAACGATCAATTATTGATTCGGATTGTTGTAAATCTAAGATTAGCTTGTTGTTTAAATTATGAGACATCACTTTAGTTTCAAGGTTCTTCAAATCCAGTCTAAGTGAGGATATTGTATCAAGATATTTTTGTTCCTTACTTTTAAAAGATTCAACAAGATTGAGAGAAACAGATGATGGTTGATCGCCCAATTTTAATTCATGTAATTGGTCAACTAGAGATTCACGATCAGTGATCAAACAATCGTATTCAACTTGCAGAATTTCTAATTTTGAAGTTAAGTCAGATATTATACTTACTAAAAAATTAAATTTGTTCTTCAATAATTTAAACTTTGTACTATTTGGAATATGTTGATATGATAATAAACTATCGATATCCAACAGCTGGACTTTATTGGGCCTCACAAAAATACCAAAGTTTCCAGCTTGATTGTTTTCCTCATTACCACCGTCATCATTATCAAAATAATGAATCCCGTTAACTGTACCATTGTTTTTGGCGAATTTCCTACATTCATTAATTAAGACCAGACCTAACCATAACCCATCGGAAAACGCAGTTTGTCCGCAATAGGCAACAGTTCCTATAATCGGAGTAACTGTGCTAGCCAATGAAATTTTGACCCAGTCACCTATATGAATATCCATTATATGATTTTGCATAGTATCCAAAGTTTTTTTTGCTATATCTACTCTCAAATGATGAAACATGAAACAAAAAATACGCGTTGCCTTTTTGGGAAAAGAAAAATCATCAATTTTGAAACAAAATGTTTGTTGCTACAAAAGGTTAAAGTTTCATTATTTCTTTACCATCCTTATCCCAAACCATGTCTCTCAACAAAGGTGCCAGACAAGCCAAGGCAGAGTTATTGAACGAACAGAAACAAGAAATCAGGGAAGCGTTCACGCTTTTCGATATGAATAACGACGGGTTTTTAGACTATCATGAATTAAAAGTTGCATTGCGTGCATTGGGTTTTGATATGAGCAAAAAGGAAGTTCTTAATGTAATTGAGGAATATGATAGTGGAAGTGGGCGTAAGGTTATCAGTTATGATGATTTCTACAGATACGTTGCAGCCAAAATCTTAGAGAGAGATCCAATTGAAGAAATCAAACGTGCATTTGCACTATTTGATGATGATCATACTGGTAAAATTACGCTTAAGAACCTTCGAAGGGTAGCCAAAGAACTTGGTGAAAGTTTGAGTGATGATGAGTTGGCTGCTATGATTGAGGAATTTGACTTGGATGAGGATGGGGAGATTTCTCTAGAAGAATTTATTAACATTTGTCTAGAAAATTAGATAGACAGTTACATAAAAGGCCAGATGAAAAACTAAATAGATTATATGATTTACTAGTGTAGGCAAGCATTCGATATTGTAACAGATAACGATTGGAAGAGTTCCCATGAAGACAGAGGGGGTTTTCGTGGGGGGAACACAATTTTCCCACGAAATCAACTGCTGTTCCTCCGAAAAACACCGATTTTTCCCACAAATGCAACCACTCCCCCTCAAAAAACCATGGGAACACAAAAACCTTCCCACAAAAAAGTCAAAACGCCCACAAAAAAAACTGCGTTCCCACGAATTTCCCACGAATTTCCCACGAATTTCCCACAAACTTTCCCATCCCACCCACGGAGAGCAACAGACCGCTTTGCGTTTCCAAAAGTTGTTTTCGCTTTCGTATCTTTCTTTTGATTCTTGCTAGTGACTTCCTACATCGGTTATTAAACACTTTCTTTCTTCATTTGCCATTCAACCATCAACCATGCTTAAGTCTTTTAAGAGAGCCTTCCACGTTTCTTCCATTGCAAGACACGAACTTACCCGTATTGAAAATGGTGTCCAAGTCATGACTGTTAGAGATGCTTTAAATCTGGCCTTACAAGAAGAACTAGATAGGGATCCTGATGTTTTCCTTATGGGTGAAGAAGTTGCACAATATAACGGTGCTTATAAAGTTTCCAGGGGTTTATTGGATAAATTCGGACCAAAGAGAGTCATTGATACACCAATTACTGAAATGGGTTTTACTGGTATTTGTGTCGGTGCTGCATTTTCAGGTTTAAAACCAATTTGTGAATTCATGACTTTTAATTTTGCAATGCAATCCATTGATCAGATTATTAATTCTGCGGCTAAAACTTACTATATGTCTGGTGGTAAAATGCCTGTTAATATCACTTTCCGTGGTCCAAATGGTGCCGCTGCTGGTGTTGCAGCTCAACATTCCCAGGATTATGCACCTTGGTATTCTGCAATCCCTGGTCTGAAAGTTGTTTCTCCTTTCTCTGCTGAAGATGCAAAGGGTTTACTTAAGGCCGCAATTAGAGATCCAAATCCAGTTATTTTCCTTGAAAATGAACTGTTATACGGTGAATCTTTCCCTGTCAATGATGAAGTTTTATCTCCTGATTACGTTTTACCAATTGGTAAAGCAAAAATTGAAAGAGAAGGTACTGATGTCACCGTTATTTCACATTCAAGAAACTTAATCTTCTGTTTGGAAGCTGCAGAAATCATGAAGAAGAAACATAATGTTGAAGTTGAAGTCTTAAACTTAAGATCAATCAAACCTTTAGATTTAGATACTATTTTTAACTCCATCAAGAAGACTAACCATGCCATTACTGTCGAAGCAGGTTTCCCGCAATGTGGTGTTGGTTCTGAAATTTGTGCTCAAGTTATGGAATCTGAAGCTTTTGATTATTTAGATGCGCCAATTGAAAGAGTCACTGGTTGTGAAGTCCCAACTCCATATGCAAAGGAATTAGAAGATTTTGCTTTCCCAGATACTCCAACTGTTGTTAGAGGTATTGAAAAGGTTCTTTCATTAGGTGAGTGGGCATAAATTTCTTTAGTGTTTGTCTAAGAATATTTCTTTAATCTCTAAGTAAAAATAAAATGAAATAAAAAATCGATTTAAGGTTTAATTTACTATTGTAATACAATAAGAGCAAATAATCCTATTATAGGAAATATCGATTACCAAAGTGGAATTAACTATTTCCTATAATAAACCATAAAAAATGCTCGCTTTTCCGGTTTTTTCAAACCTATTGCCGAATTGGGTAATTATTCATGTCGATTCTGGAAAGTTTAATAGTCAACGGCTAAACCTCTAAAAACCACTAACAGGTGAACAATATGAGCATATTTTACATGGTGAGTGGTTTTGGAAATAAAAGCTATATAAGCAAAGTCACTTCGCCTTGTAATAATCTTACCTTTAAATATATTTCTCGTTGAACCAAAAATGAAATACACACTCTTGCTACCGCTTGCAAATCTAGTTGTTTCTTCCTTTGCAGCTTTCCAATTTGACACATCAAATATAGTTGACTTTAACGTCACTAGATCATCATATCATATCGATGTTGCCAACAAAACAGAAGTTGAACAATGGTCATTATCAAACATAATTGTTCCAGATACTAATGTTAATGGTACTGCTCTTAATGTTGCTATTATTGGTGATGGTATTAATGACAAATATTTGGAAACTAACGTCACGGTTCATGACACAATTTCTAATTCTACATTTCTATTTACAAATGATGAAATCACACAAGATACATTGTCTGCACTCATTTTATTGAATAATTCGCCATCAACAGTATTAAAATCTTTTAAAATTTTCAAAGAATTAAATTCCACAACTTCATTGACCCAATATTTAGTCGATGCCGTTGAATTGGCACTTAATGACCATTCAATTGATTTAATCTACATCAATACATGGCAATCCTACGGTGGGTGGTCAGACTCTGAACTTTCAAAATTTTTAAACAAAGTTGCTCAAGTTAAACCTATTGTTATGCCAATGGGACAAAGTTTTGGTATGTTTCAAATGAGTGACGGTGCAAGTGCATCTGGAGTCATTTCTGTTGGTAGTTCGGGTTTTGATGGTATGATGGGATATCCCATTTTAATTGATGATGAATATTATGGCTATTACTCAAATGAACAATTAAATTTATATCCAAATAATACTTTAGTTTTAGGAGAATTGGATGATCAATGTATGTTAGTCAATAATGTTAGTTCTGAAAAAAGCGAACTCTTATTCATTGATGTTGGCAATTGTACCTCTCTTGAAGTTGTTAATGCTGTTTCAATGTCTAATTTCACCCAATTATTAACTATCGGTAATGAATATCAAATTTATAACTTTACCGAAAAATCAGGTGTGACCTCAGCAATGTTAAGTAAATCATCAGGACAAGAGATCTTATCAAAACTTCAAGATGATGAGGAATTGGTTGCTCAACCAATCAGTAATATTGAAACTCAAATCTTAATGGATTATAATTTTGATGAATTTTCAATTAACTTCAACTCATCTATGGGGCCAACATTAGATTTACAATTAAAACCAAATGTTTTAGCTCAAGGTAGTTATTACTTTCCAGACTTGAATGTTTTTGCTTCAGGTACTGCATTTTCAGCCGCCTATGTAGTTGGTATGATTTCATTGTTTTCAGCAATTGACGAAAATTGGAATATTGGATTAGTTGATAGAGTTACAAGTTCAGGTATCTTAACAAGTTTCAGAAACATGACTGATGTTTTTGATGGTATTGTTCAAAATCCTGTTGTTCAAGGGGGTGGTATTTTAAATGATTTTGACTTTCTTTATAAAGAATATTCAGCAAACCCAAGTTTTTTCAATTTAGGTGAAAATCAAACTAATGACACGGAAATTGTATTTACATTAACAAATGATAATAAAAAAGAAACCAAAAAATTCTATATTACCGGCGTTGAATCAATTACTTTATATTCACAAAACTCTATTCCTGATTCAAATGGAGATAGTATTTATGCACATCCAGTTTATGGTAATGAAACTTCAAGTGATATATTTATTGATGAAAATGTTGTTATCTTGAAACCCGGTAAATCAGTTAATATCACAGCACAAATTATTATCCCCGATTACAGTTCTGAATTGAGTAGAATTCCGATTTTTGGTGGTTATATTGAAATTTTAGATGTTGCTACAGGTATTGTTTCAAACTTACCTTATTTTGGTACACCAACTAGAATGAATGAGATTGAAACTCAAACTGATGCAGATTTTTACTGGAAAGAGTATCACTATGGTAAACAAAGAGCCTGTGAATTATGGAAAGATGGTAGTGTTGTTAATGACACCAATCACTATTTACAAATATATTGGAATAATAGAATTGGATCACCAATGGTTGATATTTTAGTTGTTGATAAAGATTGGACTGATGATGATTTCACCTATCCTCCAGTTAAGGGTGAAAATAAATTTATTGATAGAATTAAAGGCACAAGAATTCCGGGTGGTTTCCCATGGTTAAATGTTCCAAGAACAAATGTTACAGCAGCTAATCAATGGGAGGATTGGCATTATGGATTACTTGATGATGATTCAATTTTAGAAGATGGTGAATATAGAATTCTATTACTTATTTTAAACCATAACTATCAAAATACAAGTGATATAAACGATTGGTATACCCATTTATCTCCATACTTTGTCCAAAACTACATCAATATTAGTGAAGTTATTGAACCAACAACAACCGTATCAATTACCCACTTTACTACACTCCAGACTAGCTCATTGACGGAAATGACAAGTACTACTGCATCTTCTATGGATATGGATATGGATATGGATGGTATGAAAATGTAAAAACTTTTTTATATATAATTTGAATTCGAACGTACTATTTATTACTATTTATTTAACATTATTTTTATTTCTATTACAATATTTATTTATCACTTACAGGAAAGTTTGTTTCTTGTATATTTAAAAGTAATTATACATTTTTCATTTTATTAACCCTTTCATGCACCCGTTTTAAACTCATTTTAACATCATCTTGTTGAAAATTGTCCAGATCAAAATATTCAGGTGCATATTCGACTAACCATTCAGGTCTAACACTTGTAACCGTTCTAATATAATTTTTTGATGTAAGAACAAATTCGTTATAAATAACCCATTCATCTTGTTGGGCTAATACAGTACTTGGATGTAGTAAAACATCTTGACTATCTTTAACGGTAATGTAACCTTTGCCTGTACTTTTCTTCTTTGCAACTTGCATGAAAAATCCATTTGCTAATGCCTTACGGATATTATCATAATATGACAGACTTTCAAAATCACCTTCAATTAATTCAACATCATAATTTTCCATCATTCTTCTTAATTGTTTTCGAACACTTTGAGCAGATTTCAAAGATCTATAATTGAGGAAATGTTCGATACACCATTTTCTTTGACCTAGTTGATACGCTTCATCACTTTCAAAAGAATGGAAAACATTTAATAATGTTAAATGATCACCATCTGGATGTGCAAATAACTTCTTGCATTCATCAGCAGCTCTCTTTGCACCTTCACCTGATGGTCTAATAAAAACATTTGGAACTGATAACATTGAAACAATAGTTAAGATTTCTTCAGAACACTTGAAATTTGGTGATCCAATTAATAAAACTGCTAACATTGGATCTAACGGGAAAACACTTGCAAGTCTACCTAATGATGTTAAATTACCCTCATCATCAATACAAGTTAAATAATTCAATTCTTCTAAGGCTCTCATCATTGTTTCAGGCGCTGGAGGGTCCATAAAATCAAAATGAACTAAATCATCAATACCTAATTTTTTCAATTCCAAAACAGTATTTGCCAAATTTGATCTTAAAACTTCAGGATATGATTGCTCAATTAATTCCTTTTGAAATGCTTCTTCGGTATATAATCTGAAACATTTACCGGGTCTTGTACGACCAGCTCTACCAGCTCTTTGTTGTGCAGAAGCTTTTGAAATTGGTGAAACTAATAATGATTCAACTCTAATTCTTGGGTTATAGACTTTTTGCTTTGAGAAACCTGGATCAACAACATAAACAATACCGTCAATTGTCAAAGAAGTTTCAGCAATATTAGTTGAGATAATAACTTTTCTACCTGGTCTACCACCTTTTGTGAAAGGTTTTGGAGCTGGTTCAAAGATTTTTTGTTGTTGATGTGGGGGTAAGGAACCATATAAAGGATAGACTTTTAATGGTCCACAACCTTCATCTCTAACTAATTGGTCACCTTCCATTGAAATTTTTCTGACTGCATCTTCAATTTCTTCTTCACCAGTAAGGAAAACAAGAATATCACCTTCATCTTCAGTTGCATGAATTTGTAAAACAGTCCTAATTGCGGCATCTAAGTAATCTCTTTGAAAATCTTTAGTATAGTAGATTTCAACTGGATATGTTCTACCTGGTACTGCCAATAATGGCGCATTATTAAAATAAGACTGGAATTTTTCTGCATCTAAAGTAGCAGACATAATAATGATCTTCAAATCCTTTCTACGTTCACTCAATTGTTTTAATAAACCCATCAAAATATCGGTAGCTAAAGTTCTCTCATGGGCTTCATCAAGAATAATACATGAGTATCTTGATAGATCATGATCTTCCATTGCTTCTCTTAATAACATACCATCAGTCATGTATTTTAGGATTGTTTTATTTGTGGTCATATTTTCAAATCTGATATTATAACCAACTTCGTCACCTAATTTAACATCCATTTCATCAGCAACTCTTGCCGCAACTGACATTGCTGCAACTCTTCTTGGTTGAGTACATGCAACCTGTTTTCCAATTAAATGTGGCATGTCGTCATAAAGAACAAATTGCGGAACTTGTGTAGTTTTACCTGAACCAGTTTCACCGACAAGAACCATGATTTGAGTTGAATGGAACATGTCTAGGAATTCCTTACGTTGTTGATGAATTGGTAAACCATGACGTACTTTTAGAATATCAAAATATTTATCACTAAAAGTTTCACCTGTAAAAGGATTGGATTTTGCAGATGCTAAATTTTCACAATATGCAGATGTAGTTTTATGACGCTTTTCTAAGTTAAATTCACCACCATCATGAAAATGAAGAGAATTATCTTCTTTAGGATGAGGATGTGCAATTAACTCAGCTTCTGCAAGTTCCGCTTGTTCTTCAGAAATGGAAGTTTTAGAGATCTTGGACTTCTTACTTGGTCTATGGTCTGTAGAATGTGACATTAAAGTAGATACAACAAAGTAAGTTACAAAGCAATGTTTCAAAGATAAAAGAACCACTTAGTTCAAGTGAAAAAATATTTTTTGCAGATTCATGTTGATAAAAAATAAAAAATTCAGAAATCCAAATTTTTTCACGCCGGTCGTCTAAACATTAAATTTCAGTAATCTATTGATCTATTTTCTGGCATTGTTCCTTTTTCTTTCCGTTAAAACACATTTACAGCTTGACATACAAGGGGACATCTCTTTATTTTTGCAAATGGACCCTTTAAAAACAGCACAATCCAAAAATTCAGAAACTCTAAACAATTCTAATTCAAACAATTCGGAAGAAACAACGCCTGAAGATTCGATGAATTCTACATCAAATATCGCAAATACACCTAGTTCGGAACTTGAAATAGGAGATTCTTCCTTCACAAATACAACTCCTAAACAAAGAACAAAAAGGAAGTATAATTTCCAAAGGGCTTCCGTTGCTTGTGAACAATGTAGAAAAGCTAAAACGCGTTGTAATTATATTAACAATGGTTCCAATTGCTTTAGGTGTGAAAATTTATCATTAAAATGTTCATTGAGTGATTATAAACATCAGCCGGTATTGTCAAAGTTTCAAAAATCTGCAAATTTGAAAACTAGAGACGAATTAGATGAAAATAAGTCATCGAAAAGGAGAAAGGGAGTAAACCCATTATCCGATATGCAACCAGTATCGGTGGAGACTAATCAGAAATTAAATAATGTTAATATCAATGCTAACAGAAGTAAAAATTCAAATGTAAATTCAAATGCAAATGCAAACCCAAATGCAAATGCAAACTCGACTTTAAATATGAATATTAAAGGTTTAGGTGCCATGTCTAATAATTCGTTAGATTCTGCTAACACTGCTGCTTTATTGAGTTTGATCAATGGGAAAATTGATTTACTAGCTTCAAATCTGAATTCTTTATTAAACGAAAAGAAGACTATATTGTTATCGCAAGATAATCCTAACAACAATAATTATACAAACTATTATAATACCCAAAGGAACGAGAATACAAATAATTTGCCTAAACTATATTCAAATCAACCAACAATACCAACTCAACAACCACCATTATCAAATCCACCGTCATTACCTTCAACATTTCCGTTAATGGCTGCCCCACCACCTTTACCCCCAAATTCAGCCACCACATCAAATCAACACACTGCTATTCCACCAACTGCATATTTACCCTCGAGTCATCCGCCACCCACGCATCCCTCATTGTTACCACCAGCAATTACAGCACCACTGGCTCGACCTTATTTGCATTCATCTACTAGGTTGGTACCAAATGACTACCAATTACCTGCCAATTTTACAAATAGTAATGGCAAAATACCGAGTCAATCAGCAGTTCATGAAAATGATGAGTTTTTCTTTTTAAATGCGCCTTATATTGATGTTTTGAATTTAGCATCAACTGTAGGATTACCATTTACAAGAGAAATTGGATTTGATATTACTAAAGATATGATATTATTATCGATTCAGGAACGTTATGATTTAATTAATAGAAAAATATTGGACTATGATACATGCTATAAACTAATTGAAACAGCTTTACTACATTATGGCAAATGGATTAGTTATGTTGAAAATGATTTTAAAACATGGTTTGACACAATTCGAAATAGTTCACCATTATTATTCTGTACTTTAGTATTATTTGGGCTAAGACACTACAGATTGAGTCATAATAATAAAACTTTAGAATTGGATATTTTACAAAGTATTCATCAATTATTATCATTGAGTATTTATGAAGTTCCACAGGCAAAAGAATTTTTACAGACAATTATTTTATTAACACATTTTTCACCTTCATTAAGTTATAAACATATTTATTTCGATAGTTGGTGGATTTCTTCATATGGTTTGGTTCATTTTATGACAAGAGAAATGACCATTAATTTATTGGTTAAAAGCGTGAAGTCGCCTGAAAAAATTCATCAGTATAGGATCTGGAATCATTTAACAATATCACATTTAATCAATTGTATTTTGTCGGGAAGGCCTTGTATAATTGACGAAATTAGGTTAGATCAATGTAGGGATATACTGGATTTACCTGAAGCAAATTCATTTGATGCAATAGTAGTTGCTACATTATGCATTATTTTATCACTTTATAATTCATTACAATTTCGTGAAGATATTGAAATTTCATTAAAGGAATTGGATACAGTCTATTCGGATTGGAAATATCTATCAGATAGCGTGACCTTGGGTAGTGTTATAATTGGGTTTTACTATTTTGCAAAAATGATGATTTTAAGAAGATATATTTTGAAAAATTTATCACAAAGAGGACAACTACATTTCACTAAAACGTGCAAAGAGTTTTCCAGCTGTTCATTTGCAGTTTCAAATTTTATTAAATCAAGATTTGATATTTTTGGTTACTCGGATTGTATGAAACAATCACTGTTTTTATGTCTATTCATGACACTACAATTTAAGCAACTTGATTTGTTCCATGAACCTGAAGATAATTCAATAATTTTAAAGTTTGTCGATAATTATTTGGAAGTATGTTCAGTATTAGAAAATAAATTATTTTTCTATAATGGGTATTATAGTCATTACTCAGAATTGATCACAAGGCTGAGGAACATGGTCTTCCCAAATAATCAAATTCAATCGACTCAATAGCAGTAACCAAAAACATTATTTATTATGCTTACCTTGGTCGTTCTTTTTTTTTCTGCAACTACGAAACAGAATATTTTATTTACTATAAAAATAAAATTCACGTTAATTTCGTTTTCTGAGAACATTTTTAATTCTTTTTAACTTTTATAAGAGTATTGATTACTCTTGCAATTACATTTTAAACTTTAAGCTGATAACCATGTATAAAACATTGATAACGTGTTTTAGCAGAAAATAGAGTACGCTTTTTATGCCATAACATGAAACCAATTAGTGCGAATTGCCCGATTAGAAACTCAAACTATATTCTCCTAAAGTATATTACTTTAATGACTGTTGTAGAGGGAAAAGAATAAGCATAAACAGAAAATGGATATGCATAAACAGAAAATGGAGTACAGAATTTTATTTAATAGAAATCCTTAATATTCTGTTATCCTTTGAAAAAGTCTATAAATAGGAAGGTATTCTCCCAATGTCTTGAAATACTTTCCTTCATTCTTTTTTGCTACTTATTCTGTTTGTTTCCTTTCTGTTTATTTTACTATACTATTCACATTCGCTTTTAGTAACTATATTCAATAAACAATGAAGTTCAATACTGTTTTACTTGCGACCATTGCATCGTCTGCATCTTTTGTTTCAGCAGTATCTCACTTTACCACTATCACTACTACTTCAATTGATACTGACTGTGATTCATCAACTAAATCTCATTACCCATCCTCAACCACTGATGACTGTGATTCATCAACTAAATCTCATTATCCATCCTCAACCACTGATGATTGTGATTCATCAACTAAATCTCATTATCCATCCTCAACTACTGATGACTGTGATTCATCAACCAAGCCAATCAAGCCAACTAAGCCAATCAAGCCAGAACCATCAGTTAAACCATCTAAACCAGTTATCCCACCATATAAGAATGAAACTAGTATTATTCCAGTTCCACCATACAAGAATGAAACTAGTACCATCCCAATAATTCCAACCGTTCCTGTTGAACCAACTACTCCGATCCAACCACCAGTTTATCCAACTACCCCAGTTCAACCACCAGTTTATCCAACTACTCCGGTTCAACCACCAGTCTATCCAACTACTCCGGTTCAACCACCAGTTTATCCAACTAGTTCTAAACCAATTCCAGGTGAACCAAGCATTTCAACTTTTGTTGGTCAAGCTGGTAAGTTGGGTTCTCCGGGTGCTGTTGCAGCGGCCGTTGGTGCAGCATACTTTTTATTATAAGTTGTTAACTGAATATATTATCATAATCAATTAAAAATCATTTTTTTATTTTTCATCATGTTTCCCTTTTGTTATCATTTCACAATGTATTGATTATATTCTTTTTTTATTTAATTCCTGAATATGTTTTCAAATTTTTGTTTTTTTGAAATATATATCATTTTTATATCTACTTTTTTAAGTCATTAACATCTTATACATTTTTTTTTTGAGATTGTCACTGATATAAATTGATACCTCTTACAGTGTTGACATTGTTCAGTATTACTTGGTAAATTACAGGAAATCTGCTACCAGTTTTATTTTTTGTGAGAAAAGGGGTGGCTTCTTTTTTTTCATTTTTACATTTTTGCTTTTTTTTTTTAGAGGGTTTCCAATCTAGTATAAAAATTACTATTAATAGCAATGTGATTAATGTAAAAACCTAATTTTTATGATATTAAGGATTTATTATTTATAAAAAGGATATAATGAATTAATTAATTGTATATATGCACTTCTTCTATGATAAACACAATTATTCAACATCATCAAAAGTTTCGCCTTCAACTAATTCAGGAATGTCTTCATCCTTTGCAGCACCTGCTTGCTTTTGTAATTGAGCTAAAGATTCTGGGTTCTTTTGGAATGATTGAGCTAATTGTTGTAATAATTCTAAGTTTTCAGCACCTAATTGAGTTAAAATACCTGGTAATAATTCAGTGATTTGCTTTTCTTGTGCAAAACCAGTAACTGCATAAGTGTTGTTTGCAGCACAAGCTTGAACACCAACTCTGTTAAAATGTAAAACGGTACCATCATTTCTAAAGAAGTTTGCTTCTGCAACATCGGTTAATGTAGTTGGGTTGAATTTTGCTAAAGCAGCTTGAATTTTGGAATCATCACCTTCAGCTGACTTATTAACTTTCTTTGCGGCAACTCTTTTACCACCAACCTTCTTTGCAGAAGATTTTTGTAACTTTGCTAACTTTTCTGGATCAATAGGCATGTTTGAATGATAGATATTTCGATGGTAAGAGAAAGAGAAAAGATCAAGGACTTGGATACATCGTCGACACACTTGGAATTTATGAAATTTTGGAAATTTCCCACATCGAATTTGTCAAAGTGGACGAAAAGGACCCAACTTGCACTTTGTGGTGCACGGATGAAGAGCTTTCATGGGGAAAGACTATCGACTGGGAAATGTCTGGTGGGGGATTTGAGGCTTTCCCACTAATTTTGCTGGGGTTAAGGATTTTTCCCCATGGGAAGGATAATATTGGATAGTATACGGTATATAGGATACTTATATAGGGTAATATCATTGATTAACCACATTTACATTACATATCAACTAAACCCCTGTTTATTGCTGTAAAGTTTCACCATTTTCTTCAAGTTGTTTAAGTAACCTCATTCTATTACGATTACATGTTAAAGTACCAATATGCCTCTTCAAAGCATCCCTTCGTGCAAAACCTTTATGACATTGTGAACAAATGTTTGGTGGTGTTTTTAAATGAATTTTTTTATGTCTTTTCAAATCACTTGATCTTTTAAATGATATATCACATTCTGAACATTTGAAGGACCTTGCTAAATCATCTGATTCATTAAGGTTCATGAGTTTAGATGTAGATGATGCTAGATTATTATCGATATTATCATCGATATTATCATCGATATTATTATTATCTGAAGTTAATGCTATCATTTGTTCTTCATTTTTGAAAATATCCAGTGAAAAGTGTGGGAAATCTAAATTTGTTGGTGGATTTCTTAATGGATTTTCCGTAAATGGCGGTATATAAGATTGTGATAAAATATCATTAGAAACTGGATTTTGATGATGGTTAATTAATGCTATTGGGGGTGGTGGATTAGCTGGATAGTTTGATAGATTTTGCTCATTGGTTGATACCATGTTCATGCCATGATTTAGTTCCAAATCATTATTTATATGATCATTAACATCATAATTTATCTGATCATTATGATGGTGGTGGTGGTGTTGCTGTTGTTGCTGCTGTTGCTGCTGTTGTTGTTGTTCATTGTCAATTATATTATTATCCCTGCCGTTAATCGATTTTAAATATCGCATTGAGATTGGCATACCACCATGGGGTGAGTTGGAATATTGTAATCTATTTAAAATATCTTTAATTGTTGGATCAATCCTATTTTCATGCAACTTAATAACTTCATTTGCAGCTTTCAAAAACACTACATCCTCGTAAGTTATATTTGCTCGCTGTTGCGGTGAAGGTAACGACTGAGTTGGTTGTAATGAATGGTGATTTGAATAATTCTCGGCAGTAAGTTTGGTATTATTATTACTATTCAAGATATCAAAAAGATTTTTCTCGTCATTGTTTATATTATCATCATTATTATTATTATTATTATTATTATTATCATGACTAACGTTACCATTATTGTTATCATCATCATTACCGTAGTCTGATCGGAATGCAAAACTAGGGTCCATCGAAGACATGACTTGAAGAACAATGTGTAATGGTATATCAGTATAATGGTATATCAGTGTATGAATATATCAGTGTATGAATATATCAGCACCCAAGTACCACCAATATTCATTCTGAAGATCCGGTCTTCAGTTAGTGACAAACTCTTGTCCGATACTGTGTAAAATCACCTTGATAATGCCAGAAACAGCTTTTTCTTCACGATTTCAGGACTTCACGTGACTATGCGCCACAATTTCTTTTCTTTTTTTTTTTTTGTTTTTTTTTTTTTTTTTACAATTTAATTCAAATTTTATAAAAATAAATAAATACACTTTAAAAACAAGAACAAAACACTCCACTTAACTTAAATGGCCTTTTCTAGCATAGATTCTCTTGCTGGTCCGGTACCAACCCATTGGATAGGAACTTCTAAATAGTCTTCAATGAACTTAAGGTAAATCTTAGCTTTTTCTGGTAGTTCTTCATAAGTTTTAATTTTGGTAATATCAGTTTCCCAACCTGGGAAAGTCTTATAAATAACTTCAACATTACCTAAAACATTTAAACATTCAGGGAAAGATTTCAGTTCTTCACCTTTATATTTATAACCAACTGCAACCTTAATTTCTTTAAAGGAATCTAAAACATCTAATTTAGTAATGTTTAAACTTGTATAACCATTGATCCAATTAGAATACTTAAGTACAACTAAATCTAACCAACCACATCTTCTCTTTCTACCTGTGGTAACACCATATTCATGGCCAATTGATTGTAAATTTTCACCATCTTCATTTAATTGTTCAGTTGGGAATGGGCCTTCACCAACTCTTGTTGTATAAGCTTTAACAACACCATAAACATTTCTAATTTTAGTTGGTGGAATACCTAAACCAGTTAAAACACCACCAATACCAGTATTTGATGATGTAACATAAGGATAAGTACCAAAATCTAAATCTAACATTAAAGCATTTGCACCTTCAACTAGAATTTTCTTATTTTCCTTTATAGCAGTATGCATAAATTCGACTGAATCAACAACAAAAGGTTTAATTTCTTCTTTTAAAACTTTATATCTATTCAATTCATCTTCGATATCATATTCAAAATCACCATATCTTTTAGTTCTAGTTAAATACAGTCTTCTTAATTTGGTTTCAAATTCGTTCCAAGCTCCTGGCTCATCACTGATTAAATGATGAACTCTAATACCAGATCTTGAAGCTTTTGTTGAATAAGTTGGACCAATACCTTTACCGGTTGTACCGATGGATTTTTTATTATTTGATAATTCAGCTTCTCTTAATTTGTCAACTCTTTGATGGAAATCGAAAACTAAATGAGCTCTTGAAGACAGGAATAATCTATCTCTACATTTTAAACCTTGATCTTCAATTTTCTTTAATTCTTCAAAAAATGAAGGTAAATGAACAACAACACCTGAACCAACTAAATTAAGACATTTTGAGTTAACTAAACCTGATGGTAACATATGGAAATCATACTTCGTTTCACCAACGACGATTGTATGACCTGCGTTATTACCACCTTGACATCTAGCACAAACTTCGATATCATCACAGAGTAAATCAACTAATTTACCTTTACCTTCATCACCCCATTGAGAACCTAAAACAACGTCAGCCATTGTGGATATTTTTATACTTCGATATTACTATTTATTGAACGCTAAGAGAACGTTAAACCAGAAAAAGGAGGGAAAAAAAGAAACGGATGTGTCCAAAAGAAGAAAAATGTTCAACAAGTTTTGCATTCAATATAGCACAGCAATTAAATATATCGCACTCTCACGGAGGAGTCAATTCCAATATAGTATTTTTGTCTAGGTTTGAATGACTCACTTGCCCTACAGTGTTCTCTTTTACGGTAGTTGTCTGAGTAGTTGTGTAGCAGCACAGATATTGCTGATCTTAACCCTATGTGAGCTACAACATTGATCTTCATCTGCTGTCGTCGTCAAACATAGGGAAAGAAAAGCCCGTGACTTCTTTCCTGCGTCGATCGGCGCAACGCAGAAGGTTTTTCTCTTCGAACCAAAATAGCTTCAGATAGTAAAAGTATATTAAATGAGATATAGAAAGCTATACAATACAGTAGATAGAAAGATAGAGAAAGAGGTTATAAATGTTTAGTCATGCTTGGTAAACAAGAACTTACCAAGGAAGTATGGTCCCTTGACAAGAACGTTGTAGACAATCTTTCCTTGTTCCTTACAGTCATGGCCGGATGGGATGATTGGTCCAATTGAGTTATGTCTGAATCCATGCCAGGTAAAGTCTTCTGCAAGTTGCTGGCCGTATGATTTTGGTTCATGGTCGTATTCCATTGTGATTTAGGATGAGCTATTCGGCTTGGTTGGTTACATCTACAATCACACTCACACTCACACCCTGATTGATAAGGGGAAAGCTAGGGTCTTTATAGTGAAACGAGCCAGCATCACACGTGCCCAGTAATTAAACACGAGCTTATTAGATAATTCGGAGTAACCACGTTGTGAAAAAAGGAAATCTTATTGAAACGGGAAATTGGAAACGAAGAGGCGATTTAGAGGCTTAGAATGAAAGGGGGGGAATGGGAAAAAATGGAAAAATAAAGGGGTCAACTGGGAATTGAACCCAGGGCCTCTCGCACCCAAAGCGAGAATCATACCACTAGACCATTGACCCGCTTACAAGGGTTTCATGTCTTATGTAGGATGTGTGTACCAAGTAGGACGTCTGGCCTCCCAAGGCTAGAGAACTGGTGTGCACAGGGGCTAACTTTCTAACTAACTCTACAGAGTCTAAACAAGTAAACAAAAAGAGGAAAGTTATCTCCTTTCTATATAGGCGGTGACACGACTCTTTCTGGATATTCTGCGAGACAGCTTAGCAAATCCTATGAATGACAAACTAATATTGAGGTCAACACAAACAAACACTATTATTTAAGACCTCACACTTTGTTATTTTATGATGTTTGTCCAAGCTACTAAAGGATTTTCTTCGAATTTTCTTCGAATTTTCTTCTGATTTATTACTGTATCAATTACTTGATGACACTGTACTGATGATTCATCAGGCGATAAACCAAATATATTTTGTTTGTTATAAAACTAATTAAACTTGAAAAAAAGATTCCTTTGGAAATTCTGTACCGCTACAGCCCAATACGGCGGATCAATTTGTCATCTCAGCAAAGAGTTTCCAACACTACCAATTACTTTCAGCCTTTTGTTTTTACAATAAAATTTCGGTTTTGTTGTTGCTATTTACCTTGTGTCCATATTTTAGGTAATTTCAGTATATAATAAATTTTTGGGATTTTATGCTATGCTTTCCTGCACAACGTATGTCGGAAAACAAAACCCTGAATTTTGTATGATTCAAAAAAAAAAACAAAAAAAAAAAAACAAATCGGAAGCTGAAGCACTACATCTCAAATATGTTAGCAGAGGGTAGTTAAGTGACCTTCTAATTCTAACTGATGTCAATTTTCCCATCTCTATCATAGCTTCCAGCATCAAAAACGTATTTTCCACACTGAAAAGTTACAATTTCTCACTTTTCTAGTTGTGCATTATTCTTCCAATTCAATACATCCTATCTTTCAGTTCCAACACCCGTCTCTATTTCTCTTTTCTGATCATTTTAATTTGTATTTCATTTCAAATTGGTAACAAATATACTTGTTTTATACCATTTAACAATGTACGCATTCTTATTTACACTTAGGTTCTTAGTTTGTAGGAAAAGATCTGATAGGTTTTTAGTCGTTCAGCGCATGGTTGATACAGCAAGGCTTATTTACTACAACAATTCGAACCAAACCTAAAAGCCATGTAATCCAACATACCAAGCTACAAAAGCTGATAAATCAACCACTTCTGCAAGAACTAGAACATACTAAACAGGTGAAGGATTATTAATTTTTTTCATTAGTAATTGACTTTTTCGATGGGACGAGGCGCGGCTCGGAGTCGGCGCTGCAAAATTTTTGCTAGTCCGATTCTTATAAATATTTGAGGGTTTCTATGTTGATTTGCCCCCAGTTCTTCTTTCTTTGCAACCACTACAAGTACAAACACAAGTACACACACCAACCCACACACAAACACAACACCATTGCATATTAACCGAATCATGTCAAAGTTCTACGAATTTGTTGCTACTACCAACAAGGGTGATACATTCCCAATGGCAGACCTCAAGGGAAAGGTCGTCCTTATTGTCAATACTGCTTCAAAATGTGGTTTCACCAAACAATACGATGATTTAGAAGCATTGTACAAGAAGTACCACGACCAAGGTTTAGAAATTATTGGTTTCCCATGTAACCAATTCGCTGACCAAGAACCTGGTTCTGCCGAGGATATTGCTGACTTTTGCCGTCTCAACTTCGGTGTTACTTTCCCATTAATGTCCAAGGTCAATGTCAATGGTGACCATGCTGATCCATTATGGGAATGGCTAAAGTCCGAAAAGAGAGGTTTGATGGGTTTAAAACGTGTCAAGTGGAATTTCGAAAAATTCTTAATTGATAAAGACGGTAAAGTGTATGAAAGATACTCTAGTGTCAAGAATCCATCCGCAATTGCAGGTGATATTGAAAAATTGTTAAAATAATGTATAATAATACTCTCTTATATTCTTTTTCTTTTATATTGATTTTATGTCGTTAGTTAATTGTTCATTACTCTTTGAGATCAAACGTCTTTGCAAGGCAACATTGTAAATAGAATCCGTCCTATCATTTAAATCATTTTCTCTCTTTTTATGCAAAATGTTATAGCCAATTAATCTATCCAAAACATTTTTTTGTAAAAAAAATATATAGACCAGGATCGTACCATTTGAAAGAGATATACAAATAATAGAACAACTTAGCTTTGTTAAAGAATACGCCTATTTGTTTAAGGTAGAACCTTTCAATTTATTGCATAATTTTGATGATGTCTAAAATAGTTTAAAATCAAATTATCCAAGAATTGCTTTTTTTTACTAAAGAAAACAAAAAAAAAAAAAAACTACAGAGATATTTAATGCAAAAATTAATTTAGTGATGGAATTGAAGTCAGTAAATTTGATGAATGTTGGAAACAGAAAGTTTATCTTCATTACAGAATCAGAGTGAGCTGAGTAAAAATTTTCATCATTAACAATCCAATCATAAATATAATAAATTTGCATTTATAAATACTTATACTAATAATATATCTTCTCACTCCATAACTTTAACAAGTATGTAAGATATATTGAGAAATCAACCGATTTAAATCAGTACATCGAAACTGTGTCAAGTCACTAACAAGTACACTTAAAGTGTCTCATGTACATGGAAGAACAACAGCTCAATGGTTTCCTGCTAAAAGCAAAAGAAGAAACAAACAAAGTAATTTCATAAAAACAGAAAATATTTTTCAATTTGAGGAAATCTCAATCCACAGAAAAAACATAGCGAATTTCGTATTTGAGCATGAATTTGGTTAGAAAAGAGGGTTTCTTTAACTTTGTTTTGGATAATTATTTCATTCAATGGATAGAACAGTTAGAAAAGACTATGATTGGCTTATTTCTAGAAAACAAACAGCATATCAAATTCTAGAAATAGATCCATCCTCTAGTTTGGACATCATTCGGAAAGCATATAGGAAAAAAGCACTTTTATTACACCCTGATAAGAATAAAGCTGACAATGCACAAGAAAAATTTCGTGAAATTAATGTTGGTTATAATATTTTAATTGATTCAAGTTTAAGAAACGAATATGATGAATATTTAAATACCAATAAAATAAAGATAAAAAATAACAATATCAAAAATGATCTGAAAGAAAGAGAGAAAGAGTATAAAACTAAAAAATCAAATGAACTACTAAAACGACAGAAAATTGAACAGCTAAATAGATGGTACGAAAATTATATCAAATCAAATATACAAACAGAACCACCATCATCTGCGGTCTCTAACTCATCTATCTTCCCTACAACCATATTATTAAAATGGAAAAACAAGGAGAATATAACGTTTGATAACGATTTAATCACTAAGTTAATGCAAGTTTTTGGTACAATCGAATTTGTTAAACTAAAAAAGAATGAACCTTCAGATAACTATCATTTTGCCGATGTTAACTTCAAATCCCCCGTTGGTTCTGCATTGGCTTCAACCCATGATTTCTCACAAACGGCTGATTATTGGGATTCAATCAACTTACGGAAAATTGCTAGTCTTCTAAGAAGTGTAAAATTAATTGATTATGATCAACTTGATGTTAAAAATATAAATATGTCAAAGTTATCATCATTAGACTATATTGCATTCTCGATCTTGAAAAGGACTTAAAATAAGTAAATTGAAATCCCCATATATATTTATTACTATACAAATATTTATAAACTATGATGATGAACACACAAACCTCAAAACTAATCGGAATCAATTACTATAGCGTCAGGAGAACGACCCTTATTTTTTATTGGAACATGCATTTTGTTCTTGTCTTTCCTCTTTTTTGTGCTTCTTAGACTTTGTCCCTGTCCATTAAACACCACTTTAGATTGTTCTTCTTGTGCATTCTCGGCAACTTCAAATTCATCAACATAGGGAGTAACTGGGAATCCAAAAAACAAGTATCCATCAGGCAATTCCAATGGTCTAACAGGCCCCGATAAATCAAGTTCCTTCGATTCAATACCATCTTCGTCTTGTGCTATTTTAGTTTGAATTTTTTTACCTGATAATTTAGCTCCACTACCTTTGAATTTAGACATTGCCTCATTAGAAACATCTTTTAATAACTCTCCATAATTAATTTGTTTTGCCATTGAACCTTTACCCTTTAATGAAGGAGCAGATAATGCTTGCTCAATCTTCTTCTTATTATTTTCTTCCTTTAGTTTTTCATAGTCTGGTTCAACATACCCCACTGGTTTTGCAAACTCAGTAACTAAATCAGTTTCAATGACACAGATACCACCTGAATCGGATTCTGGTTTGACTTCTAAAATTTTAATTTTGTAAATATGATTATTATAGTTTAATTCAATTATATCATTAACTGTTAAAGTTGTAAAATTTCGTAATGCATTTTCTAAAACCGCCTTTGGATCTGAAATATCTAAAAAATCAGTAGATTGTGGTTCCAACTTGACAAATTGGCCTTGTTGCAAATCAGTTGTTTCAATTCTAATAACTGTACCTGCGCTTATACCCAATGTACTCATCATCCAATCCGGTAAATAACATCTACCTTCATCTGCAGTGAATTCCAACACACCGCTATGCGTAAATTTACCAGTACTGGTTGTGGAAAGTTTAAATAACATCGGATACCTTATATTTAACGTCGTAAGTTTATGCAATGCAGATTGAGGCAAGAATATTTTACCACCATAATTTGCAATTTCTTTATTACCTGTTTCTTTCATCATTCTAATCGGGTAACATCTGAAATATTCTTCAAATGTCTGTTGAATAGGTGCCATTTGTGAAAAAAAACCAGCTGGCTGACCTTGAAATCCTGGGAATCCTGTGAACTATTTGAAAAATAATTGGAACACATAGAATTATTCAAAAGCATTAGTATTCAAGAAAATTAAGAGCTAAAATGATATCAATTCCATTTTTTGTATACATACCATTATGATCTGTGTGTCTTTAATACAGGAATCGTCTTGTACTTGTTGTTTACAGAAGAAACAGATACTATTTGCCTCCGAAAGCTGATCTTGAACTTTGAATCATGAAAGAACTCGCCCTCGTTTTAGCTTTCTATTTTTTTTCTGCTTTCTATGAAAATCGAACTGACGTTGTTTAATTAACATGGATTGATTAGTTTATTAGTTGGATTTGGTATTTGTTGTTAGTTGATTAAATAGCACAATTCACATTATCATGACAAGCCCCACAGATACGTCACAGAATCATCAACTAGATATAGATTTGGACCAATTTTCTAAAGATCAGTTGCGTCAGTTATTTGATGATGATCTTTGCAGCAATGAAGTGGCACTAGAATTTTCAGATGAAGAAGATGGTTTTGGTGAAGAAGAAAAAGAGTTTGATCAAAATCAAGAGGACGAATCTGATTTTTCAGATTATGAGGTTTCAGAAGAAAATAAGCAAAAATTAAATCAAACATTGGCAGATTTAGGTTTTAGTCCCGGTGAAGATGAAGATGAATTTATTTCGGATAACGATTCAGACGATGAATTTACATTTAGGAACGCTTTAAGAGAAGCCAGAAATTTTAAAGTGAAACCAACAAAGACAAAAAGTAAAAGAGGTGGTCTTGCCGCTTTAAGGAGAAGAATCAGACGAACAGAGTTAGATCCCGAGGTTAAAGTATTATTATCACAAGCAAATGAAGCGTTTGTTAATGCAGATTTGGATAATGCTCTTAAACTTTATACACAAGTTATTAAACTTGATAAAAACAATTTTAGTGCTTACAAAACTTTAGGTGAAATTTATCGTATGAAAGATGAATTAAATAAATGCTCAAATATTTGGCTTTTGGCTGCACATTTAAATCCAAAAGATGTTGAATTTTGGAAAACCGTTGCTGAACTTTCTGTTGAGTTGGGTCACTTTAAGCAAGCAATTTATTGTTATAGACGTGCCATTAGTTCAAGTGGCGGGAAAGATTTAAATGCCATTTTTTCACGTGCTTGTCTTTATAGAGAAGTAGGTAAATTTAAAAGAGCCTCAACGAGCTTGCTAAAACTAAGATCGTTGTTACCAAAGGATCCAAGAATTGTTAGAGAATTAGCCAAAGTTTACGTTGAAGAATCTAGGGTTAATGATGCCATTTCAATGTATACAAAAGTTTTAGATGATAATATGAAGTATAGGAAGTTAATCGATAAAGGTGAAAAGGTTGAATTGGATAATATTGTATTTGATTGGTCTGAGCTTAATATTTTATCTGAACTATATGCTTCAAAGGCAGCATGGGAATTAGGTATCAAATCATTAAGACAAATTTCAAGATGGATCCAAGAAAGAGAAGGTCAAACATTTTGGGATGATAATATGAATAATGATATTGAATTTGATGAAAGAAGATTCGACCATCCAAGATTTCAAAAATTAAAATCTCATGAAAATTCACTCGACTATTCATTACCTATCGATATTAGAGTTCAGTTAGGTATTTTTAGACTTAATAATAAAAATGAAGATGAAGCCCTAAAACACTTTTCGATTTTATTAGAACAACCGATGGAAGAAACTCCTGATTTATTTTTCAAAGTTGGTATGGAATTAGAAAGTTTTGCATTATTTAGAGAAGCTCTAGAATTCTTAATTCCATTATCTTATTATGAAGAATTCAATACATCTGAATTAGTTGCAACAATTGCAAAATGTTTGCGAGAAACGGAAGATTTTGAAAATGCAAAAGATACCTATACTAGACTTTTAGAGTATGATGCTGATAATGTTGAGCTAAAAGTTGCACTTGCTGAATGTTATTTTTACTTAGATGATATAGCATCTGCTAATAAGTGGTATAACGAAGCAAGGGAATTTAGGAATAAAGAAAAAGCATCATTGAATGAAACTAATTTAGAATCTTTGTTATTGGCTGAAGTTGCTGATGATGACGAAGAGGAAGATGAAGATGTCAATCGTGATGATGAAACAATTCAAAGCACGCAAGCAATTATTGAAGATGGGCCAATAAAAAAGAAAAAGAAGAAAAGGACCGTTTATACAGATGATGAAATAATTACAATGACAATCAAATCTGAAATTAGAGTCAAAAAGTTATATGATAAATGTGCAAAATTATTGTCAAAAATTGATTTACTACACCACAAAGAAGATCTAACAAAAGAACAAACAAATTTATTGAGAACAATGGCAAATATTTGGATTGAAATGGTCTCTGATTTAATTGAAATTTTTTCATTGTATAGATGGTTCTTTCTAAGTGATAAATGTAAAAGGTTCAGTATGACGTTGCGTTTAAGAACTTCAAAATTAGGTATTGATCAAAAAATTTTAAGAATGAAATATTTGCAAAATGAAATTGTCCTTTCACAACATCTTAAAATGGTGGATCATCCAGAGAATTCATTTAAGGGACTAGATTATAATCAATGGTACGATTTATTTGTTACATATGCTTTATTGATTGCAGAATTTGAAAAGGATGCAGAAAATGCGATTGTAATCCAAGATATTATTAAACATATAAATGTTTTTAAAGGTAAAGAGCTAACAACTCTTTTGATTGGTTTATCTATTGGTATCTTAACCAAAAATACACAGACAATTATGACCCAAACAAGAAATTTAATGAATGATTATCAATTTTCAATTGATTCCTTTCGACTTTATTTAGCAAGTATACTTCCATATCATGAAATGGAATTATCATTTGCTGACCCACCATCACAAAAATTCATGTTACGTCAAGTGAAGGCATTTGATTCATTAATTGATCAAAGGAAGGAAAATATCCCAGGTAGTGCAACAGTTACAAGAACAAATGTTGATACATCTAAACAACATTTCTTAATTAATTACATCTATGCATCATATTTATTTACAAATAAATCATATTATTCTGCATTAATTTATTTGTTAAAGCTGTATCATACATATCCAAATAACCCTGATTTATTATTTTTATTGGCGTTGGCTAATTTACATAGATCTCTTCAAAGAAAGACACTTAATACTAATTTTCAAATTTTACAAGGGTTTACATTTTTAATGGAGTATATCAAAACACAAGATCAAAATGATCCATATAATAAAATAGAGGCATATTACAATATTGCACGTAGTTTTAATTTACTTGGTCTTGATCACATTGCAATAGGATATTATGAAAAGGTGCTTGGATTCGAAATTGATGATCCCGAATATGATTTAAAAATGGAAGCTGCTTATAATTTATACACTATTTACAATATGAATAGGAATTATAAACAAGCTGAAGCTATTATGAATAAGTATCTTGTCGTTTGAACGTTTATTGTATTATTTTCTATGTATATTGTAGGTTTTTTTTTCTGTAACAAAATGATTTATCCAGTTTTGTGCGAAAGAAAATCAGCATGCTAAAATTTATAAGTTAGCGTGTCTTGGACATTGTTCATTTTTCTTAGAGATTACAAGGTCGTTTCCTACGCACATCATTTGATAATGGATGGCTTTAACGATATACATGATAAATTGGAGTATATGAATACTAGTTTAAAAGAAATTGACCATACATTAGAAAAATATCTTGAAAATTATAACATTTTGCAATTATCTAGAGTCCTTGGAAATAGTTATAAATTGAATAATGAAAGTACAGATGATAATGAACTGATGCTGAAGGAGAAAGATATTGCTGAAGTAGTTGAAATATGTAATCAATTATGGGTAATTAATGGATTAATCAATGAATATATGAATGAGAATCTAGAGCTTTCTAACAAGGTGAATTCATTTAAGAAATTAAGAATGAAATTAAGTGATTTGAAGAAGAATTTTAGTGGTGTTTTGAATTTACCATCTATCACAATAACTGTGCAATTAGAAGAAAAATTGGATCTTATTAAATCTGATTTATGGAAAATTCTGAATGAAAAATTTAATGAGTATTTGAAAATAAATGATAATTTAAGCATCGAATTTAGCCAAAGTATTGATAATTTGCGATTTGACGAATTTTTAAAGCTGTGTCAAACCTTTTCAACTAATGAAATAAATCATGTTTTTGACTTAAATAAGATATTCAATACGTGGATAAATCAAGTATTCTTAAAGCTGGATGCAGGGAGTTCAGTTTTTGTCACATCAGAGGATTTACAAACAAAAGTAAATATAGATGATTCAAATAATTTTGAATTTTCAGAATTTCTTAAATCCGCTGAACAGCTAATTTTCTTTTTTAATGAATTCACTAAATCAATTACAGCTATTAAAGAATATTCCAATTTAAGAATTATCTTAGGTAAATTAATACTAAAGAACTTAAAAATTAAAATCTTTGAAAAGAAAAATGTGTATCCTCTAATAATTGAAAAGTTAAACTATGATGAATATAAGAATGATGGTACGGAAAGTAAACTATGCAATATCACCAAGCTATTCAAGATATCATCATCATTATCAAAAAATGGATGGTCTAAGGATGGGATTTGCGAATTAGAGTTTTGGATTGATGATCTAACAAATTCATGGATTGATAATTTGATTAACATTACAATTGAGGATTTGAAAGAATTTTCAATTAAGCTCATAAATAAAGAACTTGATGATGATTTGCAGTTGCAAAATTTGATTTCAATCGAACTAGATCTTGCACCTGTATCATCGACACCAGGGCAGCATCAGGAAAAAGATAACACAAAACTAAATGCTGCTGATGATGGTTGGAATAATTGGGAAACTAATAATGAAGAAGAAGATTGGGATAATAATGCAGAGACTAATGAAGTAGAAAAAGATAAGAAGGAAAAAAAGGAATTGTCTCTTGAACCAGAAATCGATCAAGATGACGATGGATGGGGCGTGGATGAAGATATTGATCTGGATTCAGAAGACGATGAAAATGAAGAAGAGGAATGGGGAGCATGGGATGAAGAAGTGAAAATTGATGATGTAGAAGATGTAGGAAAACCCACTGCCAACCCATTACAATCAAATGAGATTAAACCCTCATATAAATATTCCAAAGTAACTAGCCACATCATGAAGATTTTTGAAAAGTATATGCAAAACTATGAAGATTTAAAAGATTTAAATATTAATAAACTGGGAATCAATGAAACAAAAGAATTATTTAAGCATGGGTTTAAAAAATTATGTGTTTCATATTTCATGATTATTCAGTATGATGTGAAAGGAATCTATGGCAATGAAGTTCTATTTTATAATGACTTTAACAAAATTCTTGAAGAATGCTGTTTAACATATGGAATTGGATTAGATTCATGCTACAATATGAATTTAAATATGTTAAATTCAGAAATGAATATATACTATGAAAAAATAAATAAAGTGCTTGAGGATTATGATTCCAAAATTTGGAATGACAGTAACGATTTTCAAAGCAATAATGATAGATTAAAAGAATTTAGTGCTGAGTTTTTAATCAGATTCAAGTCAAGACTTGATGAAGTTAAGTTTGAATTATTTGAATCAAACAGCCTAAATACTCAATTAATCTTGAATAATTTTCTAACAATAATTTTCAAACTATTCAATTCGATCTGTGATAAAATCTTATCAAGAAAAGATATTTCATCATATGAATCAACCATTTTAACAAATATAATTGATGAAATAACAAACCATGTAATTTTGTCAAACTTAACTTTGGTTTCCAAAATTGAGAAAATTCAAACATTTGAAAAGTTAAATCAAATCAAGTTGATTTTGTCATCAAATTTGAAAGAAATTTTGAATGAATTTTATGATGCAAAGTTATTTGAATTAGAAACTCATGAAATTGTTTTATTGATTGAAAGTTTATTCATTGAAAGTGAACAAAGATCGAAAGTTATCACTGAAATTCAAAACGTCAGAGAAGCAACATTTTGACCTTGAATAGAATGGAAAAAAAGATGAGGGATACTATCTATATAATCTACACCTTTATTCGTTACACCAACTATTCTATATACACCAACTACTCTATAATTCATCATGTAATTTATTCAAAACCTTTTGGTTCCCTAATGGGAAAATAACAACATAATCGATATATAAATCACCGAATTCATCGTTACCATTTAAAATAGGCATACCTTTACCCTTCAAAACTTCAACTTCACCGTGTTTAACAGGCACATTAGCAGCTCTTGAAAGTTTTATCTTTGGATCATAATTATCGAAAAATGGTATATCTCTCGACCAACCACCAGTTAAAGCTTCCCTTAAGCTTAAAACTTCAGTCCTGTATAAATTCTTACCAATTCTTCTATATCCCATATTATCGGTTTTATTTTCTTTTATTATTACATTCAAATTACCAGGAATTAACCCTGGTTGCGTTGGTCCTTTACCTTCATATTTTTCAACGTGGTTTCTAGGAGTACCTGGTGAAAGATGAATATTGAAACTTTTCTTTTGTTGATATGCACCCTGACCATGACACGTTTTACATTTATTCTTAATTTCTTTACCACTACCTTTACATTTTGGACACATTGTTTCTATTTGTTGAACCATACCATGTCCTAAATTAATTCTTTGCAATATTCTACCTCTACCACTACATTGATCACAATTATGTTTTAAACCATCCGATGACCCAGTACCTTTACAAATTGGACAGTTATCCATTAGTTGGATGTGGAAATCAATATCTTTACCATTGTAGAAATCTTTTAAATTAAATTGTAACTCAGAATTTGCATCTTGAGCTCTAGGAGGTCCTTGACGATGCCCACCACCAAAGAAACTAGCAAATGGATCATCACCGCCTCTTCGTTGTCCATGACCAGCACCGGCACCAGCACCAGCACCACCTTTCAAACCTTCTTCACCGTACATGTCATAAATTTTCCTCTTTTCTTCATCCATTAAAGTATCATAAGCATTTGATATTTCCATGAATTTTAATTGTGCTGCTTCATCACCTTGATTTTTATCAGGATGGAATTTTTTACTCAATTGTCTATATGCATTTCTAATTTCTTTATCATTAGCATCTCTTGAGATACCTAAGATTTTATAATAATCTTCACCGGCAAGGACTGTGGAAAATAAGGAAAATATCGAAAGTATCAATATTAATATATATTTTGAGTGTTTCATCTTATAAAGAGATCGAGAATGAGGCTTTATTCAATTTTGTGTATTTTTTGGATGATAATTGATTGAAAAATTACACGGAATATAAAATAATATTCATGTTGAAAAATCGACACGTTGCACGAAATCGAATCTAGAAACGTAAAAATCCCAGAAAACCCAAAAAATCCAAAAAATCCGAAAATAATCCCCACAGATTCTCGAAATCTGCAATTTTTATGAAATTAAAAGAAACTACCCATGGTTTTATTGAAGGCGAACGTGATTTATAAAGATGTTATATAGCTGTAGAGTTAAAGAAATAAAGAAATAAAGAAATTTAAAAATGAAAAAAGAAATACAGAGAAATAAAAGAGAAAATTAAAAATTAAAAATTATAAGTTGTAATAGAAAAAAACGTTATCTATTTATTGTGTAATGTGTGTAATGTCCATGTACATAGACCCTACTTTAAACCCAAATGAGGATTTTCACCACTTTTCCAGAAAGTGAATAACCCCAGTTTGAACTTCTTGTTGTTATTAACATCATTAACGATTAATGAACTATCGGTGAGTCCGCCGATTTCATTTTTAACAATGTTACCTATAATGGTTTCATCTTCAATTAATTCAGATACTAGTTTAGAACCTAATTTATTCATCATGGTATTTCTAGGTGTTGGTTTCCCAGTTATTCTTGATGTACGAATTTTAGTTCTATGAACAGACTTATCTAACACTGTGTGGTGTGCAAATGCTGATGAATCAGATACATAACCTGTACTGAACAAATTGATAATGGAACGAAATATCCTCTGTATCATTCTTGTTCTTGAATATCTTGGTTGAGGAAGAGACCTCATGTAGCAAATGGTATTCAGTAGCAACCTTGATCATAACAAAGAAGGAAATAGGAGAATCTTAATCAATAGAATCAACGGAAATTACCCTTTTTGGTCGCGATTAAAGTTCAAACTTTAACCAATCCCAATCAGCAGCTAACGTTTCACCCATATGCGAGTCAGAATTGGCCATTGGTTCACCAATATCCACGACATTATCATCCTTAATCATTGTATTGAATGCCCGCTTCTTGTTATAACTGGAACTTAAATTCGCTGGCATCGAAGATGCCATATGGTTGGTAACCTTATTATTGTTATAATTGTTGCTACTATTACTATTATTGAAAATAGCATTTTTGTTTGACAATTTTGTATTGGAGTTGATTATTCTATTAGTTTGAACATTCAATGGTGATGATGATAATGATAGTACATTGTTATTATCATTATTGTTGGTGCTGCTATTGGTATTTTTGGTGTTTTTGTTATGTTGATTATTTGTGTTAACGGTCGGAGGCCTAATAACTCCATGTAGTTTAAAAAATAAACCACATGCATTACATAATAATCTATTATCACTTGTTTTACGCCATAGAGGAGTTGTAGTTGTGAAACAGTTTTCACATATTGGTTGATTTGATGGTACTGATGGTGACGAATTTGTAGGCGCAAACGTGGATGCCGACAGTGAAGCAACTTGATTTAAATTACTGATGGAATTACTTGATGAGTTTTTCTTTAATTTTGATCTTGCGGCTTGTATGAAGGTAGGAGAAGTTGAAACAGTTATTGGAGTTGGATAATTTTCTTCATTTTTGATTGTAGTGCTTGAGTGTATTGAGGAGGGTTTAGTGGAGGAAGAATTTGTAGTTTGTTTATCTAAAGATGTTTCTAATGTATTGATATAATCTAGTAGACTGTTATCTAACATATTGGTATTATTATTACCGCCGGAATTTTTTGCTGTCGTGTTGACAGGGAAATTAGTACTACCATTATGATTATCAGTGCTTGTAAAATCAAACAAATTATCGTCAAAGTTCAAATAACTTTCAATGTTGAAGTCTTCATTCATCATCAAATTTTGCATTTTACCATTCTTCATCAAGTTTGGGGGTAATCTTTTTAAAGAAGAAGAAGATAAGCTTTGTTGAGGTGGAAGACAATTTTGAGATTGATGTTGAGGCTGGTGTTGAAAAGGTGGATTATTGAAAGAAAAAACTGAGGTTGAAGTTGAAGATAAGGAATGGGTTGTACTTGGAGAGGGAACATCTAAATTCATATTAGTATCCAATTCTTTGAAAATATTTATACTGAAATCATTATTTGAGTTGATATTATTCGGCAAATCAGGGTTGATACCATATTCTTCCTTGGAAATTCTACGAATATGTTCGATATAATCAAATTCACTAGAAGGTTGAGTCAAGTCTTCATTTGTATTTGAATTGAAATTGGAATCGGGATTCAACTTTACATTACCGGATGTATTTTCTGAAATTGATTTCTTTCTGTGATTGATATTGAGATTGTTATTTTTCTTGATTCGATTAATACTATTTAGTCTCCAAGATAAATTAAGAATTCTTTTATTCTTTGGTAATAAATTATTGTTGTCCTTGAACATCTTATAGATTTCTAAAGACGTGTTCTCATTGTTGTTAAGTTCGTTCAATATTTCCTGCTTGAATAGCTTGATTGGTTGAACGTTTGAAGAAGGTTTTGCAGGGGTATCATTACACCACACGGAATGTGGATATTTGATGCCCGAAAGTCCGGAATGATCAGGAACAGCCGTCGAGTTGACGTGGTGCATTTTGTGGAAGATTTTGAGGGGGCAGAACGGAGTGCAGCCAGATGCAGAAAGATGCAAGAAACAAAAGAGTGTGCAAACCCTAGCCAATAACTCCAACCAAAGATGTGTCACTAATTGAAATCAAAAACCGGTGAGACGCTAATCGTTAACTCTAAATGCTTCACATTAATTCCAGATGCGGTTCTGTGTTGTTTTTATTATCGCAAAGGGTTTCTGTAGCCGAGACGTGCGTCGATCGACGGTGGGACGATCGACGCGACGCAAAACCCGCTGGCGTCGATCGGCGCAGTGGAACAGATTACCACTTTTTACATCTACAAATAATATACTGATATATTAATACAGATGCAACCGTTAGACGGCAAACAACAACTGGATTTCCCAATCTCCTAATACCCATCACGTATGTCAATCGAGTCTCTTATTGATAGCATCACTTCTCCTAATCTTCATGAGGATGACTACGGTCTTCTTCTTGATTTGGTCGAACTTGTGAACAAAAACCCTTCGACGAACGCCATTCAAACTCTTAGATTTCTTAAAGTTAAACTTCAGTCTTCTAATGCAAATACTCTACTTAGAGCAATTACAATGCTAGACTTTTTAGCGCAGAATTGTGGGGCTATGATGAAAGCTAACATTGCCACACCCGAATTCGTCGACAATACTTTATTACCTATAATCGATGATTCAATTATTCATACATCTATTAAATATGCACTAGTTAAAGAAATTTACAATTTATCAATTTTGTTTAAAGATGATGAAAGTTTATCAATCATGGCATCAACTTTCAAAAATTTGCAATTTAAAGTACCCAACTTTTGCTCTGATGTGCTTAATGAAGTAAATGGTAATAAGAAAGTTTCCACTGATCCTATCAATGCTGCTGCTGCTGCCGAAGAAGAAATTGAATTGAAAAAGGCAATTGAATTATCTTTACAAGACTCCAAACCTGTTGTTTCGATGCCACAACAGCAGCAATCACAGCAATCACAACCACAACAAGTACAATCACAGCAATTACAACCGCAGCAACAATTCCAACCACCACAACCATCACCATCTCAACCATCACCTCCCCAAGGCAGACAACCATCAATTTCTTTAGCAGAAGATACTTCCAAACCTGACAAAGTTGTGGCTTTATTTGATCTTACATCGGACGATGAAGACACGCTATCATTTAAAAAGGATGATATAATTACAATTGTTGAAGAAATTAATGCCGATTGGTTACGTGGTTGTCTTAATGGTAGAGCTGGTATCATACCAACAAATTATGTTAAAAAAATTCCTAAAACAATTGAATCAGATATATCCAATCTGATTCAAACCTTAAACAGTTCATTTGATATAGAGACAACATTATCTCAATTAATGGATTTAAGTAAAAAAGTTAAAACTTGTTCAATGTCAAGCCAACAATTTGAATCTTGTTTATTATCAAATTCATTTCCTAATAAAATTCAAAAAATTGAACAAATTAAAATGAATATGAAGCAAATTTTGGATTTGCAAAATTTGAAATTATTAGAATTGAAGAGTATTCAATCAAACATCGATAATAGTTTAAAGACTTATCAAGATTTAATAACTCAAACAGCACCTGCACCTGAAAATACAGAAATTTCAAATTTTATTAAAACGTATCCTGATATTTCAAGTTTATCTTTAAATCCACAAATGACACAAGGTCAACCACCAATTCAACCACCATCAATTCAACCTCAGTTTACTCAGCAACAAATACCTTTCACTTCAACCGGAAGTGTTAATAATTACATGCGAATGCAACAACAAAGTCAATCACAACCACCACAACAACCCCAACAGCAATCATCTTCTTCAAACATGTATAATTATGATAGATAAAACCAAACCTCTTCACTTCGTTTCATTTGCATCCCTTTTTTTTATAGTTTGTTTACAAGCTTAAATCTTTGTAATAATTTACTTAAATTTACAAAACTATCAGCACCGAGAACATCATTGCCATCATCATCGTCCACCTCATGGTTACTTAGATAATCAACCAAAGATTCATAGTCTGATTGAGGACCACAAGGAATATAAATTTTATCAACAATATCCCAAATTTCAGAACTTTCGTTGATCTGCAATTTATAATCAATTAATTTATCAAGTTGCTGTAATTTAAAAAATATTAAATATAAGATTCTAAAATTCAAGGAATTATAGTTTATTTTCTGAATTTCTATGAATTTCGAAAATATTACCGTTATTGCAGTTATTAATCCGTTGATAATGAAAAAATGTGTATCTTCCACTACACTCTTATCTTTAACTTGTTTTGTTTTTTTAATAGTCTTCTCAATCAGTTCATATACTTTATATAAATCATGATTATACACAATCATCATACTAGTATTTGAAATAACGCGATTCCATACTCGTGGAGTCATTAGCTGATAATCTAGTTTGAATACTGGTGCTGTATGAATACCAACATCAGCATCAACATCAGCGTCGACATCAGCAGGATGATCTACTACGTCATCCTGGATTGTAAGTATGCTTGTAAAGATCTTATCATTCTTTCCCAAGTCTACAGTTTGAATAAATGTTGTTATCACGTTTTCCAAACCCGAATATCTTGTCGTATGCATTATCTCTAAGGAAACAATGTTTGTGCAGACTTGTCAAGAAATCACCTATAACATTTTCTAAACCTAGAAATTTGAATTTCATGAATTCGCGTTGTTTTTCTGTTTTTTCGTTTGGAAATCGCCGTTTTGTTGATGAAAAACATCCAAAATACATCAAGAAAATACTATTTTGTCGTATTTTAATTTAAGATATCATTTCGGAAAAAGAATGCAGTCACAGTTTGAAGAATATGAGGATAAAACGGGATTGAAATTTGCATTTAATGTTCTTCCAAGAACTAAAGTTCAAGAAAAAAAATGTACAATTCCGTTATCTTGTGTATATCAACCATTAAGACCCAAAGAAAATCCAATTATACTTCAATCCAATCCGATTGCATGTATGCAATGTAGATCTATTCTTAATCCATATTGTATTATGGACTCAAATTTAAGATCTTGGTCTTGTTCTATTTGTAATAATAGAAATCAATTTCCCAACAATTTATCCCAATTTCCATATGAAATGAATCCCGATTTGCTAGATGTTGAGTATGTTATACCATCAATGAACAATAAAGAAACTAATAATAGGAAGCCTACAATATTCTTATATCTGATAGATTTGGCTATTGATGAAGATGAATTAAGTTCATTAAAGGAAAGTTTATTAAATACAATTGACTTGTTACCTGCAAATTCGATGATTTCCATCATTACATTCGGTAAACATGTCAACGTTTATGAAATTGGATGTCAAGATCATATTTCATCATATACTTTTAATGGTAATGTTGAATATACAAGGGAAGAAATTAACAAAAAATTAGGTATAATTAAAAAAGATATCAATAATTTGAAGTCTTTGAATAATTCCGAAATTATGAATAGATTTGTTCAACAAACTTCAGTTTGTGAATTCACAATCTTTAAATTATTTGAAAGTTTTAAAACCGACTCATTTAAACCTAAGAAATATTTCAGGAGTGAAAGATCAACAGGTACCGCAGTTAGTATTGCATTTCATATGTTAAGTACATTATTTCCTAAAATTGGATCGAGAATCATGCTATTTACAGGAGGTGCGTGTACTATTGGACCAGGTAGTATCGTTTCAACTAGTTTCAAACATCCAATTAGATCACACCACGATTTAATTAAAGATTCTAAGCAAATAAAAAATTTTAATAAGAACATTAAGTTCTATCAAAATATAGCAGAAAAGGCATCAATTAATGGTCATACATTTGACATTTTCATTGGTTGTTATGACCAGATTGGATTAATTGAAATGGAATGTTTAGTTGATAAAACTGGCGGTGTGATTGTTCAAAGTGATAGTTTTACCTCTGCTATTTTCAAACAATCACTACAAAAATTCTTATCAATAAATGAGTTCGGTGAATCACAATTTGGATTGAATTCAACACTAGAAATCAAATGTAGTAATTTAAAAGTTAAAGGTTTTATTGGTCATGGTACTCCAATTTATCT
Source organism: Pichia exigua (assembly GCA_030570195.1). Classification (NCBI taxonomy): domain Eukaryota; kingdom Fungi; phylum Ascomycota; class Pichiomycetes; order Pichiales; family Pichiaceae; genus Pichia; species Pichia exigua. The sequence continues at coordinate 55,829 of JAJLVI010000043.1, forward strand.
TAAACAACAAAATTTGGCTAATAATCGTTCAAGTAAATTTTTCACTAGTGTGAATTATAAGGGAAATATTGGTATCAGTGGTACAAATATTTTTAAACTTGGATCAGTTTCAACACACTCATCATACGCAATTTATTTTGATTTGAATGAACAAATTAGTGGTGACTATTCTGTCCTTCAATTTATTACAAGTTACCAACATCCTGATGGATCGCAACATATCCATGTTACAACAAGTCAAAGGTTTATGAATCCAAGTCCTATCGATTCATTAGAGCCAATTATCGAGAATTTTGATCAAGAAGCAGCAACGGTTCTGATTGCTAGGGATGCAATTTGGAAAGTTAAAAATGGTTCAAGTTTAGCTGCACAAGATTTTACAAACCGAACCTTGATTGATTTTCTATCAGTATTCTGTAAATACACAACTAATCAACCAGATTCAATAATTATACCAACGAACATTAATTTGTTACCACAATTTATTTATCATTTACGTAGATCAAATTTTATTCAAATTTTCAACTCATCACCAGACGAAACAACATTTTACCGTCATTGTTTTTTAACAGAAGATTGTATTAATACATTGATTATGATCCAGCCAACTTTAACATCTTATGAACTTTCAAAGGAACCCGAATCTGTTTTATTAGATTCAACATCGATTAAACCAAATAGAATTTTATTTCTTGATACATTTTTCCATATTTTAATTTACCATGGTTCATTGATTGCCGAATGGAGAAGACAGGGATATCAAAATCAACCAGAATATGAATATTTGAAAGAATTTCTTGAGTTACCGAGACAAGAGGCAGCTGATATCTTAGTTGATCGATTCCCATTACCAAGATTTATTGATACAGAAGAAGGTGGATCACAAGCACGATTTCTAATGTCTAAACTAAATCCAACTACAAGTTACAGTACTAGTGATTCACTAGATCAATTGGCCAAATATGGCGTTTCACAAGATCAAAATAACGGTGCTGTTATAATGACTGATGATATAAGCCTCCAAACATTCATGAAATTTGTCTACGAAGCTGTAGTTAAACCAACATAGAAATACATATAAATACTAAATTTTATAGAATAAAAAAGAAATAGTTTCACTGTATCAAAAACCTGCAAAGCAGTGTCTTGTAAATCAGTATGCAAGTAAAAAATGAAATCCTCAAAAATTATGAACCCCGCCACTCTCAAAAAAAGAGAGAAACGACACACATGGGAGCAGCATTAAGTGTAAGGCCAACCAACCATGTATGGACACTGCGAATTTAATGATCTCCCGTGTCTGCTCCAGGTAAGTATGAGAAAAGAAGAAAGAAAAAAACACAATATACTATAAGAGAAAGATTCAAGTGGAAGTCGATCACCTTTTATACTTTTCAGAAGAGATGGCGCGAAGTTGCAAAGTGGTGAAGACAGTTTCGGAAAATAGTTGAGTTTTGATGTTGTTAGCTTGTTTTTGATGGTTTTTGGATGATTTTGCTAGATTTTTAACCAAGAAAAAGTATCTAGAAATGGCACCAGGGTTCAGAGAAGACAGTTACATGGTTGTTCAGCCGGGATCGTTTAACACCCTTGTGAAATTTGGGCTAGATGACCCATTAGGATTACCTTCACATTGTATTCCTACGAAGATTTATAAAAATAATGATACTGATTATAGTATCACTCCAAAAGTTGGGTACAACGAATTATTTCCTATTGTTAAAGGGAGGATTGTTGATATTGAAGGACTAAAATTTTTTATTCAGTCAATTATTCAATCAGTCTTGGATTCAAGTGTTGAAGAAGGTGAAATTTCAATGCCGTTAGATTCAGTTAATTTATTGATTGTCCAAACTTCAACACGTTGGAACCCTTTTTTAATTGAATCTTTAGTGAACTATGGTTTTGAAACTCTAAATGTACATAGTATAAGTATTGTTCCAATTGAATTATGTATCCTTTTCTCTCATGGTTCAATTGCTAACTCTTTAGTTATTGATATAGGTTATGAAAAGACTGAAATTTTACCAATTGTGGATTATCAATTATATGCTCCAAGTAAAAAAGTTATTGAGAAGGGTGGATCATTAATTAATCAAACTTTGAAAAAATTTTTACCATCCTTCAATGATGAACAAATTGAAATTTTAAAAAAATCTCAAATTTTCGAATGTTTAAGTGAAGAAGATGCAAAGAAATCCTTTTTTGGTATGGAAGGTTTAATTGAGAATATTAAAGATATTGAAGATAATGATAAGGAAGATGATGGTATTTTAGATATTGCTGCAATTGTTACAAGTGATAAATCGACACGTGAATTATTAGATGAAACAAAAAATAAAAAGAATAAAAAGAAAGAAGTTTTGAAATCAAATTCTGAACTAGAAACAAATACATTTTATGATAGTAATGGTAACTTAATTAGTGTTGGAAAAGAAAGATTTCAAGGTTGTAATGAATTAATTGACTCCATTGTTCTGAATATTTATCATAGTTTAAAGAAGATTCCAGATTTAAGGAAAAGACAGGATTGTTATGATAATATAATCATCACTGGCCAAACAAGTAAAATAAAAGGTTTAAAGGAAAAGATCATTTTTGGTTTATTTTCAAACTATGTTATCATATCTGATGACAAATTATTGCAACCGCAATCACAATTTAGAAATGATGTGAGACCAATTGATGATAATTCAATAACTCAAGTCCCAAGACATTTAAAAATTGTACCAAAAGTTGATTATTTTAGTGAATGGAAGAAAAATGGATTTGAAGACTGCTCGTTTTTAGGTGCTCAAATTTTATCGAAACAAGTTTTTACATCAAATAACGATCTATGTTTAACAAAAGAGACGTATAATGAAAGTGGTCCAATGTCAATTTGGAATATTTGTTTGTAACTGTTGGAGGTTTTCCTCTCATTTATTTATATTTTTAGTATTTTGTGTATTATTATAATTTAATAAACTATCATGTGTTTTTTTTACAGGGATGAATAATTTAAAGAATTTAAAATACTATACACTATAAATATAAAATAAATCAATTACAGTCAAAAGAAAAAAAAAAGGGAAAACAATAATGATGAAGGTAAAGATAATAACAATTAAAAAAATAAAGTTAAAAATATGTGAACTCAGCTATGTAATGTGAAGTTTAAAGCAAAATTAAATATAATAAAAAATAAAGAAAATAGCATTAATAGTAACGATTGGTTAAGAAGGTAAATAAAGCATGAAATTTACTCACCTCTTAATCTTCTTGCTAGATGAATATCCTTTTGCATAATGGTAACTCTCTTTGCATGAATTGCACATAAATTGGTGTCTTCTAAAAGGTGAACCAAATAAGCTTCACTTGCTTCTTGCAATGCTAAAATAGCAACACTTTGCCAACGATAATCAGAATCATTTCCAAACTCTTCTTGAACAATTTCTCTGACTAATCTTGCAAATGGCAATTTAGTAATTAATAAATCTGTACTTTTTTGGAATCTTTTAATCTCTCTTAATGCAACAGTGCCACTTTTGTGTCTTCTTTTATGTGGTGTAATTGGATCTCCTGGCTGGTTTTTCAATAAACCACTGGATCTAGCTTTTTCTGACTCCCAAATTTCTTCTTCATCAGATGCATAGATGTCTCTTTTAATAACTGTTTTTACCGCTTTACTTGGTGGTACAGACGATTTTGATTTTCTGGGAGATTTACCCGAGCCTAACTTTTTATTACTGGAGACAGCAACCGCCTGTGCCTTCCGTCTTGCCATAATGATAATTGATTTGTGTATGAATAGCTACAATATCCAAATAACAGACTGTGATAACCAAAACAAAACCGACCTACCAATTATGGATTCCATTCATGTTGCGACTTTGTGCGTCGATTTTAATTAACATAAAGAAAGTCGCGCTGACAGTCAATTTCGCTCAATAGGGAAGGTGGGAGACCCAGCCACAATGTCTGTGAGACAACAATTTTTTGATAATCAGTATTAAAATTATTAGTAGTAACAATGGTATAACTAGACAGGAAATACAAATCAATAGATCAATAGTTTGTGAAAACTAAAATAGAGTAAAAAAACTAAGTAAATAAATAAAATAAAATAAAAGTAAAAAATAGGTAAAATAAAGTAAACAAAAAAAAAACAGACTAATTAGAACACAGTAAAATAAAATGGGTTGAGAATCATACGTTATCGATGAATAAGGTAATAATAATAAGTAGTATAGTCATAGTAAAGTATAAATAATTTATGCTTCAACTTCTGATCCTTGAGAAAATCCAGAAAATACATCATCATCAACAGCATTTGAATCCTTTTTAACAATTGGCTTTGCTTCAACTTCTGGCTCATCCTGTAAACCCTTGAATTTCTTTTTGGTTGCTTCAATATCAACAGGTTCCGCTTTATGTGAAAATTGTTGCTGTTGTTGTTGATGTTGTTGTTGTTTAGGTCCAGATTTAAAAAATCCTAAGAGTCCTTTGGTTTTGTTACTGGTTTTAACAACAGGAATTGTACGTGCACCAGCTTTAGTTGTAGTTGTTGCCTTCGTTGAGCTACCCAGTCCTTTCGATGATTTCAAAGCTTGGGAATTTGCAATTGATGCCTTGATTTTATCATTATCAACGATGTCAGCCATTGGAGGCTTTTCTTGTGTTGGAACATTAGCTAATGGATCACCACTTGCGGCATCAGTGTTATCCCTAATTTCTTGCCAAGTTTTCTTTGGAACGACAGCTCTAGCTGCACCCTTTGCAAAACCAGCTTCAACTTTTTCTTCTGAATCTACTTCTTTTTCTTCAACTTCTGGTTTTGGTTCTTCAACCTTTGGCCAAACTTCTTCAGGGAATGTTTCTGGTAAAGACTTAACTTCATCAGGAATTTCAATTGGCGAATCATCTAATTCATATTTGGAATCATTTAAATCGTCGTCATCAAAATCTTCAGGTTTGATAACTTCTTTACGTAAATGTTCAGGATAAATTTCATTTATGTTCTGTTCTTCATCATGATGAGCCAATGCCAGATTCTTTAATTCATTTGCTTTTTCTTCATTCTCTGCATGCAAGTCAACACGTTTAGATTCTAAATCTTTTCTTTCATTTGCTAAAGATTCCAAATTGTGTTCTTTGTCCTTGCCCTCAGTATTCAACAAAGTTTCAGCAGCTAACGCAGCAGACGTAATTTCGGCTTCCTGACCTGAAACTTCATGTAAACTTGACTCTAATTCTTCGAGACGTTTATTCATAATTTCGATTTTTGATAATGTATCATCCAATTCATTTTGCAGTGAATCTGCTTTAGATTTTTCTTCATTAAAAATGTTTTCATTTTCTTCCCTGACTGAAGTTAATTCTTTTAATTTTGAAGTTTCAGTATCTAATTCTTCTAACAATGGAGAAATATCTTCATCCTTTTCAGATTGCATACCATGAAGTTCGGCCCTTCTTTCTTCGTCTTTTTCGGCTTTTTTATCATTTAGAACTTTTAATTTTTCTGCTCTTTCATCGTCAACTAACTTCTTTTCAGCTTCTTCTCCTTCAACTTGTTTATCAAATTCTTCCTGTCTTGCTGATAATTTTTCAGCTAATTCGGATTTATGTTGTTCATATTCATCTTCTAAATCTTGTTTATCATGAGCTAATTGTTCTCTTCTTGCGGCTGCTTTCTCGGCTCTTTCTTTTTCTAAAGCAATTTGGGCTTGTCTCTGTTCTTCCTTGAGTGCTACATTTCTTTCTCTTATCTTTGCAGGCAATTCCTTTCTTTGTTTATCTAATTGTTTTGCTTCAACAATTCTTAATTCCATATCTGTAATTGCAGGTGTGACAAGAGATGAGGCAATTTGTTCAACATCAGTATATTTCATTTTCAATCCGTGACCTAAGCTAACTTCACCAGGAGCTAAACTAGCCGCTTTTCTTTTAGCTGCATTTTCGTGAGCAACTTTATAAGCAAGTTCATTTGCCTTTGGATCAACGTAGAGACGTCTAGTTGAAAGGTCTGCATCTAATTTGGCCAAGTCTTCCTTTGTTTTTTTTGAAGCAACTGCATAAAGATTATTTGTAACCAATGTATTATCTTTCAGAGTGGATTCAAAACCCTGAGTGTGTGGATCAAATTTAAGAGCTGAGGCTGCGTAATTTGCAGGATTAACAACTAAACCTTTATCAGAAGGAGTTTCAAGACCCATTGTTCTTGTTCTTGACATGGATTTTTTCAATTCTCTTTCAGAGGCTTTAACTGCCTGATTATGAATATTGCTAATATAAATTGAATGATTACCAGTTGCACTAGTTGACGAATTAGAAGACATGGTTTTAATACCAGATCTGAAATTCTTTTCAGGAGTTAATCGTTTGTTTAAAAGTTGATTAGCAGATTTAGTTGCAGCCTTTGAAATATCACCAATATTCATTCTTCTTGAAGTTTCAGCACCTAAATTTGAAGTTGTAATGCCAGATCTGTAATCTTTCTTTGAACTTAAACTTTTAGCAGATTTACTATCTTTGGCATTTGAAAATTGGGATAGTGTAACTTTACCTGATCTAATATCATCAAAATCATAAATATCTTGCAACATATCTTTTGCGACATACTTAGAAGGTCTTTTCAGAACAGAGGAAGCAGCATCGGAAGATAAATGATGCACACTTGGAGTAGTATTTTCATCATTGAATGGGAACTTCAGGGATTTGGCAGAAAGAGCAGCATATTCAGCTTCAGGTGCAACAGATACCCTTTTATATGGAAGAATTGTTTCAGGCTTTGCAATTAAAGCAGCATGAGCAGCTTCACTTGATAAATCTTTTGAATAAGGATGAATTGATAAATCGGTATTGGTAGCTAAAACAGCAGCAGTGTCAGAAGCCGAAGGATCAACACCTAAACTAACCTTTGCAGGATTATTGAAAATACCGTATTTGAGTTTCGCCTTATAAATTGCTTCTTCACTTAGCGGTTTACCATCTGTTTGGTAAACGTTATATCTGGAAGATTTCGATGTCAATGAGGGAACGGACTCTGCGTATTGAGTTGTCATGATGAGTGAATGAAAAGCTAGACAATTGAATAGAGCAATTGGGAGGGAGGTTGGTTAGTGATGGAACAATTGAGGTTTGAAAAAGATTTAGAAAAGAAATAGAAGGTGTTTACAAAAGGTAATAAAAGAGATACAAAAGAACAAAAAGATAAATGCCATATCCCCATGGCAGACAATCAGATGGCGTAGCTGGTAAAATGGATTGAAAACCCAATGTATCTTTTTCCTTTTTCGGTCCAGTATGGTGCCCAATCGGGAAAAAACTGAAAACAAGAAAAACAATTAGCAGAAAAATCGCAAAAAGAAAAATACAAAAAGACGCAACAGTGCACCGCGCGTCGACCGACCGCAACATGAATAGAAAGTTGCCCCGTCCCAAAGAGGAAGGTGGGTGGCGAAACTGGCAATTTCTGGTTTTTTGTGGCTCTGCGGGTGTTCTTTAGTATGGAGGCTCTGCTCTTTTTAGGACAATATACTGTTTCTTTAGGTAGAAGTGGGCCGTACCCAACCCACAATAATGAGCAGACTGTTGAGATCTAAAAACAATGCAACCAATGCATCACCCTTTATCTTTTCGGACTTGCCTCCAAGAAAGCATAGAATGAAGCATTCTAAAAAAAAAAATATTGATAAATCAAAGAAATGCAAACCGATAAAAGATGAAATCGTAGTAATCAATGAGAACCAAATACACACTGGCCCCTTGATACATCAATTTTACAATTCACCACATAAAACACCACCTCTTTTCATAGACGACAGAAATAATACTCCTACCAATCACAACGATAAAATTGATAGTCATATTGAACATTTAAGCAGTTTACTTAAGTTAACTAATCAAATTAAATCATCTAATGATAATGGTATCAGTGATAATGGTATCAATAATTATACTAGCAACAATATCAATCAATCCACTTCTTCTAAAGATATCAATGATTGTGCATATGACCCTCGTATTCTTAGGACTGTAGACCCGAACTGTATTATAAATAATTCAATAAATCCCATGAATCCAATTAATCAATTCAATAGACCTACACCATCGTCATCTAAAATTAAAATATTTGATAAAGCAAAATCAAAAAACAAAATCAGTAATACAACATCAAGTCAAAAACTTATAGATTCATTTTTACATGATCCAAATTTAAAAAGTAATCTAGTTACTGATTACTTTAATTCTGAACCTGAATTTATAAATCCTCATTATTATCAAGAATACCTTTATGATGATAATTTATATACTCAAAATCTTCAAAACAAAAGTTTTGATTCAACAAGTTATGAATTAGATTCGAATATAACTTCACATCCAAATTCAACTAATCAAAATGATGAAAATATAAATCCGATTTTTTTTCACAACACTCCATCTCCAAATAACTTCAATTCAATTAGAATTATAACTGGTTCAAATAGAATAGCAAAATTAAGAGATAAAAAACTAATTCAAGCAATTAATAAAAGTTTAGGCCTAAAAAATTCATATAATAACTTAGACAATTCAAACTCTAATGAATTTAAAACAATTAATAATAATCATAATAAATATTTATTTTTGAATTCAATATTATCTTCTCCAAGGAAAGAAATAAATGACAGGTTAAACAATGCAATACTATCAAATAGTCATAGTAATAATATTAATACTGATAAAAATACTAATAATCATTATGAATCAACAAGAAAAAGATCAATTTTATCAAACAATGATAGTCACTTTATTTATAACGGTGATAAAGATTATACATATGCACCACCTTTGAAAAACCTTTTAAATAGCGATGATAACAGTATAAACTTGATGTCTGAATTAGACCAAGAGTTAGGCAAAAGACAACTTGATTATAATAAGGATATTGATAATAGTGTTAAAAACAATAGTGATACTAAACATCCTGCACAAAAACAAATTGTACTCAAATCTAAACTTGAATGGAAACAACATGATCAAATAAAAACAAACCTAAAAAAGTTTGAGAGTAGTAATGATAATAAAGATGCATTTTATACTGAGGATGACATTAGTAGTAATTTAAATAATCCAAAACAAGAGTGTACAAATGACTTAGACGATCTGTCAACAAAAAATAGAGATAACGGTAGTGTAAGTAATTTAAACTCTAAAGATTGTGATGTCGTTTTGGAAATCTTTCGTGAATCACTGAAAAAGAACAAAGATTATTTCTCAAAATCCAAATGCCAAGAAAAAATTGCAATGCCAAAGCCTAAAATAACTAAACTAAAAGTACCGAAAACAAATAAATCTAAACATGATTCAAAATTTCCTGCAAGTGAATTTGAAGAAAAAGATATTTTTAGATGTACTCAATGTCCGAAAGTTTTCAAACAGAGATCACAATGGAAACGTCACGTTGATTGTATTCATCTAAAGATTGCTAAATTTATTTGTATCCGGTGTAGTAAAGCATTTAAACGTTCTGATCACTTGAAGAATCATATAAGAAGAATTCATGGGAATTAATAATAAAAATAAAATAAATGAAATGAAAAATAAGAAAATGATGACCTGTCGAGAAAATATGAGTGTTAGATATGATGATATTTTTGCATTCTGGTGTCTTTTTTTAGTTTTTATAGACACACAGCAAATACCAACCTCACAACAGATTCTAAGGTTACGAATGACATGATCATTTGGTAACTTCAATACTAACATTATTATATATATCACTCAAAATCTTATTTTTATTTAGGTCAAATTTTTTATTTGAACAAACGTGAAAGTATTCAAATTGTACGTATATTTCAATAGATTAAATGATTCCACTTTATAAAAATAGATATTTATAAATCAACAATTGCGACGTACTATACACCATGTATTGAACCCAAATTATTTTTCAATTATTCATTTGAAAAACAAGCCCAGATTAATTTTTTATATACTAGATTTAAAATTAGATTAATAAATAAATAAATAAATAAATAGACTTATGAAATTCTTCAATCGACAAAAGAATCGAATGCCTCAAGAAGATTTGTTCCATATGTAACATAAAGTTAAAATTATAATCAGATAAAACTTTTCAACCTGTATTCATTTTCCAATTTCGTTCATTTTGTTTTACTTTCATTTTGCTCGTTCTCATTTTATTAGTTATGATTTCCATTTTGATTTGCAATATATGAAATCAATAATAAGACATAGATATAGTTAACAATGACATTCATTCTTTTTAAATCATAAATGGATTGAGTCAAACGTTATAAAATATTATGTGTGATTCTGTAAGGATCCTACATTTTTTTATAACTTAATTTGTTAATCTTTTGGTTTAAAAAATGGATGTTTATTTTTATTTTTTATTTTTTGTCTTATTATTTGGTTTTAATTATTTCATTTGATTATTAATTATTTCATTTTCCAGTTCCCTGTTTCTTCATTTTTCAATTTTTTCAAGTTTTCCTCCTTTTTTTACCCCAATCATTAATTTCGTAAATTAAGTCTTTTCACTAGAGTGTTAAAATTAAACTACATTAAACTAATGAAGAATCATCCTTTAAGATATTGAAATGTCAATTTTTAATTTAAATATTTTTAGGTTTGGTAAGTATTATTTTTTATATCATTTGTTTGTAATCTTCTGATCTGTGTGCAGAGTTTGGGATGTTAGCTATGTATCTTTTGTACTAATAAGCATTATCATGATGCACTACGTGGGCGACATTTTTTAGATACTATTAAAATTGGGAAGCATGGTGCAATATGAATTTTTGGCGGTATCTTTTCAATGTATCTTAAAGTTAACATTTCATATGGTTGGTCCGACAAAAATAACATTATGCATTTTTTTTTATTCAATCTATCTTTGGAGTTGGTGGAGCATGCAAATTTAAAAAACTCTTGGAAGATTGTAAGAGATTATCAAGATGTTTGATAAAAAAACGTGATGTATTATTGTTAATATAAAAAGTGATTTGGGCAGTATAATCTTTACAGAAATCAATCAGTTAATAACTCAAATTATAATTACACGAAAAAAAAGATCATGTCTACTTTTGTGTAAATAAATGTGTTGTCATCAATCTTCAACTAAAAAGCAGAAATAGGAAGACAAGATAATATTAGATATGAGTACTAAGAATAACCCAGCTTCGCACACAAATACTATTATAATATGCTACACAACATATTTATGCCTTTTGCATTACATAACCCAACTCTTTTATTCCTTCTTTCTTTCGCATATCTGAAGATGCTTACGAGTTTTAATTAGGTCCAACTTGATTAGCGCAAGAATGACATTTAAAAGATTTGCCAGTGAACAAAGGGAACATACCGCATAAACAAAGAAACAAAGAATGAATTGGCATCAAAACCAAATAGACGATCTTTCTGAGCAAATTAAGGGTATTGAAAAAAAAAACTTAGGTGATGAAGAAAAAAAAGAACCTCCAAATGTGGTTAGTGATAAAGGAGATGAAGAAGAAGAGTATACCGAAGATTATGGTGAAGGTGAAACTGAAGCTCTCAAAGGTTTTACTATAAACCAAAAAGATTATATTCATAAAAGCCTGCTCTTTTACTAAATACCGAATTATATGAGCAGGAAAATGGTATATAACCAGTTGCATTTATTGACAAACAACCAGAACGTATGTTATGTTAAATTACATCGCTTGAAGATATTGAAAAGTTGAATGAAAAGGATACAAAAGTGGTTTTGCGTGGCTACAGAATGTCCACAAATGGACCATTGAACGAGTTGAAGACGAACTTAGCAGTGTACCTTGGTGTTGACTATAATGATGCACAATCTGCAATTGGGTTTGAAATTCCAAAAGTCACAATATGGATGAACAGCGAATCGATATTCCCTATTGCAATTCCATTAAAATAGCATAGCAGTTTTTGTTGTGATTTATTGCTGCCATATGTAACTTTTGATGATCCGAGAAGTGGCTTATCAATGTTACTGTGTAATAGTTATCGAAATCTAATTTTTTTCAATTTCGAAGGATATGTTTTACTTTATTGTAATTTCAATTTATTTAGCTATTGTTTATTCGAACAGTCTTACATGAGGTTATTATAGTTAATCCGTTTATTGTCAGATTTATCATCTACAAAGATATGTCTTATCATTTGATAATCGATATTTAGGTTTTTTTTTTGAGCAGGCCTTTCTATTGTATAATCTAGTTCATGTCATGTCAAAAAAAAAAAAAGATTCCCTCCTATTCACTCCCCAATATGCACACATAAAGTAAAGAAAACGAAGTTGGTTCACTATTTTGGTACAAAAACCCTGTTTGGGTACTAAAACTAACTTAGCTTCTAACCATGTTTCATTATTATATGAGGTTAAGAGTCGTAGTGATATATGATATAACTCGTATCCAAGCCGTTTTTAAAGATAATAAAGTTTCACATCCATTGCATCAGAAATATTTCAATAAATCCTTTGAACTGAAAATTCATTGCTGGTTTTACTTTTCCACTTTTTTAAATATAGTCTGGTGTTAATGGTCATCCCAGTTAGATAATAATAACTGTAAGTTCTTTTTTTTTCGATTTTTAATGCTACCAATTATAAAATACAGATGAAGATGTATTCGAGGCTGTAAAGTTTTTTCAAGATTTCACGACACGTTATTTGTCGTGGTAGATTAACAACATTCCTAGTCGTTATATACTTGTCAGAAGACAATGAAACTTAGATATGTAAATAATTTGATCAGACTTGTAATGATATTTTTGACTTGTAGGTTACCTTGCAGTATAAACTCTGAAAAAATCGTTATTTCTAAAGATTAGAGACCAATATCCCTATTATATTTTGAAAAATGATGAAGCTTTCTTTGTTTTGTGACTTTTGAATCACAAGCAAAAAAAACAATCAATAAAAAAACAAGCTAATTTAAATAGGGAAAAAACTATTATAATTCACTGTTACAATATATTAACTTTGATAGTAGAATCCATTATTATGTTAAAGAATGAGATTGGGTCATACTATATTGTACCACACTTTAACTCAGCAACCGGATCTCATTTCAATACCTACAAATTAAAAGATAAAAGACCATGAGAAATATAAAGCAAAGGTTGCTGGGTAAATTAAGGCTTTGCCAAAACCTGCTATCGGTTTAGAATAAACGCTGTATTAATAACTGTTTTATTTTACAAATCAACAGTTTAGTGGCCCAAATTAGATCTTCTTTTGTGTATTATCTTCTATCATGTTTTTCCCAGGAAACTACTCCTGAAACTATTCCTGAAACGTTTTATCAAATTAAAAATCTAATACCAAGTTGTTTCAAAATTTCTCAATTTAAAACCCCATAGAGATCGTAAAAGATAAAATTTAAACATCGATTCCGGATGTAATTATTTACAAATAAATGGAAGGAGTTGGGTGTTCTTATTATTACTACCTGCATTATGTATAATTTTATAAAGTTTTAAAAACTGGCTACTGGAAAATAGCAACGGACTAATACAACACCAAGAAAAGAAGGAGCAATAGCCTAATAGCAAATTAATGTTGGTGAGCACCATGAGCAACAGAACTACCTTTATAAACATCTTCAGTGATCAAGAGGCCAATAAATTTCATGATTAATCAATATGAATACAGTAGAAAACTAACTGGAGAATATGCTGCTGGAATTAACTATAGATGAAATACACTGTTACTCCCAGAATATCACCTATGTTCTCGTACCAAAGAAAATAAATTAGCATCATCACCGGAAGATTAAACAAAAATCGATATATAACTAATATTCATATTAGATGACAGGACCCGATATAACGTATGCTGTAAATTTCTTTGGCAGAATCCAAGGAGTATCCCAATCCATAACTAATTGAAGTAAAGTAACAAGTGTCAAATCATGCCCCAAGTAGCAAAGTACTTGTCGGTTGTCAAAATTTACGGATTTAATAAATAATCTCCTATAAGGATATTCAACTACACTTGATAACATTATTCGATGGTGATTTGTAGTGAAATATAAAAATCCAACAAGAAACCGTGAATAATTTCCCCAGAATCATAATGACAATCTGTGATTGCAAAAGTTTTTTTGGTGAACTTGTTAACTACGATTTTATTTATGTAATGACTTTGTATCTACAGTTGTCATTAATCTGATTAACCTTCTCTCATTTTCAATATTGCTGAGCCACTAGAATGAAGTAACAAGTCGAAAAACTGCAATGTTAAACACAAGCACAAATTTCGCTGAAATCAAATGCAAAGAAAGATATAGATATATGTCTAAAATTAAACCACCTTGGTTTATTTTGTATCTGTCATTTACCACTTAATGAATTATAACTACAACATTCGACACATATTAGCAATATTTGTTATTATTCGAACATTACAATGTTTAATAATTTATTTCACACCATTTCAATTTGATACATCGACAACCATCTTAATCAATGAGTATGTCAAAACTCCACCTAGATATAATAAACATGTTTTAATTGTATTAAATAATTTATTATCATGGGATTCTGTTTATTTTATGAAATTATCAATGTCTGGTATATCGTATGAGCATGAATGGGTATTTGGGCCATTGTTATGGAGATTAATTTATACAATTCGTGAGATATTTAGGTTGGAGTTTTATGATGTTTTACTAGTTTATATTGTTTTGAATAATTTATTAGTTTTATGGATTAGTAAAATCATGTACTTATTAGCATTGCAATTTTATGAAAAGAACTTGAAATGGATGAAACAAGAGGCAGTAGACAAGCAAAAATTTTCATATGTTTGTAGTTTATTGATTTTAGTTCAGCCATCAGGTATATTTTCTAGTATTGCATATTCTGAAACACCAGTTCAATTTTTATCATATCTTGGATTGTATTACTACTTTAAAGCAAGATCAACTATAAGGATATTAAGTAAGTTTGAATATTTTGCATCAGGATTTTTATTTTCTTTGTCATTTGGAATTAGAACAAATTCAATTTTATTTGGTATTTTATACATTTATGATATATTCAAATATAGAAATATTGAGAACTTGATGATTATTTTGATTACAGGTTTGCAATTATTGGGATCATTAGTATATTCGATTTATTTACCGTATTCGGTATATTGTCCAGAACGTGGAGAATGGTGTAATTCAACCACAAAATCTTTAATTTTTTATGCACAATCGAGATATTGGGGTAATGGATTTTTAAAATACTTTAAAGTTTCTAACATCCCAATGTTTTTAATTGCAGTACCGCAATTGGTTATAATTTCAAAGAGTATTTTAAAGTTCAAAAAAATTGAAAATTATCAGTCATTAATGTTGATGAGTCTAGTTTATTTATTTTTACAGTTTACTTGCATGCATGTACAAATTATAAATAGGGTAAGTTCATTCATCCCTATACATATATGGTATGTTTCACTTTTATATGTTAAAGGAGATATATGGGGAAAGAATATAATTAGATGGTGGATTGTGTGGTTATTTTTACAAACTGCCTTATTTGCCGCATTTTTACCACCTGCATGAACAGCCACCTATTCGAGAACACCATAACTTGTTGGGAATAAACCGATTATACCATTGAATTCCCCCTCTGTCCAGCCAGAACCATCATCTTGATTAATTATATTAACTAAATCACCTTTTTGTAAATTTAATTCATCATCGCCTTGAGATTGATAATCATATATGATTTTCATACGCTTAGTAGAATTAGATGATGCTGCAGCAGTTAGATTTTTACGTGGTTTAACTATTGGAGGCGGAGTTTTTTTCGTGACTTGTTCAACCCTAATGTATGATGTAGGTACTAAACCATCATTACCATTAATACTTACATAAGTCCAACCGGATCCATCATCAGATTCAAGAATTGATAATTGGTCATTTTTAGAAATTGAGATTTCATCATCACCTTGAGCTTGATAATCATATAATGCAACAGCTATAGAAGTGGAAGAATTGGCATTGAAAGAAGTGGAATTGGAAGGAAATGTCCCACCGACTGGAGTATTGTAAATATCCACGAGTTTATTTAATGAAGTAAATAACCTTGATTTTGGGTTTGAAGCAGTGATTGAAATTTTATTAAAGTCAGTTTCAGTTATATTAGTTGTGTTGACTGGAACATCTACATGTTTTTTAATAAAACCAAAAATTTTCTTTTCTTGATGTATAGGCTCAGTAATTGACATATCAACACCCTCGGTTACATTTTGAATTGATTCAATTTCAACTTCAGCTATAACTTTTAAAGTGTCATCATTTAAAAACTTAATCATTTGAGTAATTGAATTATTCAACAAATTTTCCAAATTCTCGTAATCTTTTAAAGGTTTTATAATTACATTTGATAATGTATCGTTTAATAAATTTGAACTTTCCAATGATAATTCCTCAATAACTTGCTTTTCATCATTACACTTTGGAATTAGAGATTGATAAGTGTTGCAAGAATTGTTGAATTTAATACGTAAATCCGATAAAGTTGCAGGATTTATAACCATTGATTGATCATCGTGCCATATTGAAGAAGGGATATATGAGAAATCAGTAGGTTCATTCCAATTAGCAAGATTATGATTGAGGAACATTTGGATATCTAAAGTGGGCAAATTCTGTTTTATGACCGAATCAATAGAATTAATATGAGTGGAGATCTTATCCACACAAGCAATTTCCAAACTTGAACATGATAACAGGATTGAGTTCAATTTTGAGATTTTTAGTTGATTTAGATTTTCCAAACCATCAATCAATTCCGGGATATCTTGGTAGTAGTATTTATCCTTCAAACGATTGGAAACATTAATTGAAATAAGATAATTATTTTTTGCAATATGCATTTCATTTTCACGTTTTGTCAGTTTGGCTGGATTACTGTTGGATTTTGAACGCTGGGATTCCATTGCTTGACATGCTTGATCATACTGTTTTTTGGTAGTATGCATGACGTTATAATTCTTATCACGCTGAGTAGTTAGATCCTTATAGAAAGTGTTCCAGCGATCATTAATGGAGGCGTATTTTGATTGCAGGTTATTTAGAGGTGATATAATTGTAGATTGGAGAGATTTAGCAAAGGACTTCTTTTCATTGGAGATGTTTTCGGTCTGGAGCAAAACTTCTTTCCATGCAACAACAGAAGCCGATTGAAGAGAGCCGGGAGTGACAACGGGATTATCACCTACAGAGACCGTGGACGCAATGTTAGATAATTTGGAGAACGAAGTTGCCGTTAGTTTAGCTAGTTTGTCGGCATATTCCAATTCGATTGCAGCTCTTTGAGTATAGAAGGACTCTATTTCGGAAACAAGAGAGAGGTTAGCAGATACCCAATCATGGACTTTTGGGAAGTCTTTGGTAGAATCGCCTAGCATGCTTTCTATCAAACACGGTAAGAGGAGATCAAATAGAATGGTTGGTATTGCAGTATTACGGTATAACTACCACTATATATATATGTATATATGTACTATACTCACTCCAGGAAAACAGAAACGCCTTACAACCGCAAAATGCCTTACAACCGCAAAACGTTAATCCGCAACGGTCAAGCTAGCAGTTGAGTGATTTGGGGGTATTTTATCTGGGGTATTCTGGTTTGCAATCACGAGACCGGAGATGGGACACCAAATACACCAGCGGCGGTGGTGATGCTGGTCTAAACAAGGCCTGTGCCGTGAAAATGAACCGTCAAACAACTACCTGGCTTTGGGGCCGGCATACTTGCAGCCCACCCCAGCTGCTTTTCCTGCGGTGAACACCCAGTGAAAAACCCACCCGCCGCTTCCCACCATCCATTTCCCACCAACCTGAGTGGCTCCTTTCACCACATGCCATCCACCTGCCCCCCCACCACCACCACCACCTGCCCCACCACCTCCAACATGACCACGCTTCCCATCCCCGCCGCCACCACGTTGAACACCCTGCTGTCTCGGGGCATCCCTCTCAAACGTCTCGGCAGCCTTCTCCCACCACATCTGCGTCCTGCGCTGGCCGCCCTGCTCCCGCCCGCCCACGCCGCGCTCCCCCCATTGACCTCGCAGTTTTCCCCCGCCGACTGGACGCTCTACGCCCAGTACCTGCATTTCTTCAGTCTGCTCACGCCCACGGCCCTCGACTGCTTGCTGGAGTCGCCCACGGACCACCCCACGCCGGCCCTGCAACTCGCACAAACCGCCCAGGACTGGGTGCAATCGTTGTTGGACGCCCTCGACTCCGCAGCGGGCCTGGCCGAATCCGCCATAGCTGAATGCTGAATCAAGCAACCCGTGCGGCGGACATGCCCAACATGTTTGACAGGCCAAAAATCATATTCCAGGTTGCAGATTCCTCCAGACAGCTTCATCTGCTCCTGTTCACCATGTCTTTCAACGCCTTCCTTGCATCCCCCACCGGGCCTCGTACCGTCCATTTTTGGGCCCCTGTCATGAAATGGGGGTTGGTTTTGGCCGGTGCTAACGAAATGGCCCGTCCCGTTGAGAATGTCTCCGCCATTCAACAACTCTCTTTGTTTGCAACTGGTGCAATCTGGACTCGTTGGTCTTTGATCATCAAGCCAAAAAACTACTTATTGGCATCTGTGAATTTCTTTCTTGGAACTGTTTCTATTCTTCAAATAGCTAGAATCGCCAACTGGAGAATCAATACTTTAGGTGAATCTCCTAAAGAAGCGTTCAAGTATATGCTAGATATGAAAGAGTAAGTAAATACTTTTAATTAACTAACTATTTCTTTGTTATATAACTTGTTGTATAATCCCATCCAATCTTTCAATTAAGTTAACATCTTTGAAGTTGTATTTCTTCAATCTTTCCAGAACGTCTTCATCTTCCTCTATAGCCTCCACATTGTCGTCTACATTATTGTCTACATGATCATCAACTTCTCCCTCTTCTTCTCCCTCTTCTCCTCCCTCTTCTTCTTCTCCTCCCTCTTCTTCTTCTTCTTCCTCTCCATCTTCCTCTCCATCTTCCTCTCCATCCTCCTCTCCTTCCTCCTCTCCTTCCTCCATTTCTACTTTACCAATTTCCCTCACCTTAACCACTTTATTAACAATCGCTGCAATGCTATCCTCATTAATTCCATTTCCGTCTCGAATGCACTGTAATTTATATTTAATAACACCTTTGATTCTACTTAACGTAACATAATCAATCCATCCTGTTTCAATATTAACCTCATCTTCAATTTTAATGTTCTTCATCAATTTCTTTACATCCTCGTCTAAAATATCACCTATTTGAAATGATAACGAGTATGTCAGATTTTCACCATCAAAAAACAGCTGTTTAGGAACTTTACCAATTTTTAGTCTATTGATTTCACTGGTTTCATCACTAAATTCTTCAATATATTCATATAATGTAGGTGGTATAATCATATCTTTATCTTCCACAACCTTTTCCAATTCTTCATTTAGATTCATTCTGCTGTTATTTCTAAATGATTCAATTTGATAAATATATGATTTACGTTCTTTACATGGATCATATCCAAATTTAATAAATGAGTGTCTCCACGGTCCCTTTTTATGAGTATATGAAACAAACGGTAATGCAAATCTTAATTGACTTCTAAGTCTACTTGGTATCATCCATAAAATATGTCTTCTAATCCAAATTGGTTTCAATTCAAATAGTTTTTCAAGTATCTTCAAAACTTCAATAAAATGAAATGTTGGTGATTCTTCAATTATCCTTTGATTCATTCCATTTTCTTTCATTTCTTTCAAGTCTTGAATCGATTTATCATATTCAACTTTTAATTCTTTATTATACGTAATTGGTACTTCATCCCCAAATTCAATTTGAATAGTATATAGTTTAATCGATTGGTTTAACCATTTACCTTCTTCATTGATTAATAAATTCCCAAAATATTTGAAATTATTAAACGGCAAATTTATTCTTGAATATTTAACTAATCTAGGAATATCCAAGTCACCATCTTCAAATTTTTGAACTTGATTCATTCTTTCTTCTAACTTGTTTGAAAATTCTTGTATTTTCGTAAAATCTCCAATTTGAATGGATTCTTTAAACTCTTTATCAAATTGAGAATCCCTTTTCAATCTTTTAAAATCAACCAATTCACGAAATTTGAAATTTTTACGAATCATACCAACTGCACTTACTTCATATTCAACACCTTTAGATTTACATTGCTTAATATAATCAAATACATTGCCTTCTTTATTATCATCTAAAATTTTCTTAGGTATTTTAATTTTGAGTAATAAATTGTCACTTTTTCGTTGACTTGATTTAATTACCGAATTACCTAGCTTTAATTCTAGTTTTATGTCATTATTTATAAAACTGTTCTTTAAGTTGGTGTCAACCGAATCAATCATTGACATCGCCTTTTCTGCCGATTTAACAACAAGTGGATATTCTATGGATAAAAGTGTCGGAATGTCTAATGATATGTCCATGGCTATGCTGCGGTGGTGTTGATGTCTCTTGTACTTGTTATTGTAGATGATATTGGTCTAGTATATTTTTAACTATGATAATAATATTCATGTTCAAGTCGCGATGTAATAAAGATGCCTTCTCCCTGATTCGCTTGCACTAGTCACTATTCATTGCTAAATCATCCTGTATAACTTTCAGTGATCAACGGTTAAGAAAATAAACATGATAACTAAAATCACATGTCATTGTTGTTATTAAAACTTGTGTCCATGTAAAAAATATGCCTTTTTTTGTAACAGATAATGGAAAACTTCAAAATCACCCAAATTGAATGAAACATTCACAATGATCATGTGGTTATGTACAATCCCTCCTCTTGACATTATATCATAACCACCCACACCTTCGTAACCATGAAACAGGTGCATTTTTTATTTCACAATTTGAACCTTGAATATCATCCCTTTCATTAATGTATCAAACATCTCTGAGTTTCCTATTTGGGACATTTCAATAAATTCATATCCAACCACCACCGATATATTATTCTTGTTTCATATTTTCAAAAAATGACCAGTGGATATCAAAGATCTAATATCCAATAGCTATAAATGGGTGGATGAATCCAATATACTCAACATCAACCAAAACTTATTCCTTCTTCATCTTTCAATCAACAAATAACAAAATCTATC
Source organism: Pichia exigua (assembly GCA_030570195.1). Lineage (NCBI taxonomy): Eukaryota > Fungi > Ascomycota > Pichiomycetes > Pichiales > Pichiaceae > Pichia > Pichia exigua. The sequence continues at coordinate 76,976 of JAJLVI010000043.1, forward strand.
TACTTACTACACAATGAACTCCAAAACCGTTGCTACTCAAAATCAAGAAATCATTGATAATGCTGATTATGAATCTTTAGCTGAAGCTTACGCACGTATTAATTGGAATACTTGTATTTGTACAATTGCCTAAATGTGACAGCGTATATATTTACTGATTTCAGTGTTTTCAATCGTTTACTTTATTCAATCGTTTATTTTGTTTCATATTTACTTATTTTACCCTAAATCCTTTTACCTTATTTTATTTAATTATATAAAATTGTTTAATTCCATTAACCGTTATTTTATAAACATACTTGCAGTACTTCTTCCAGCATGGTGAAGAAAACCACTTTATTCTCTAACTGAGCCGTCTAAAAGAAAAAAGTATCTAAACTTTAAAGCGAGCAAAACACAAAACAAGAAAAAAATAAAATAATTCTTTTTTTTTTTTTTCTCGACATAATTATAGTTTAGTTTGTTTTAATTACAAACAATCATACAGTTTTAATACAGCTAATCACCACTTTCTACTAGATCCTAGATCCATTCCACAATGTCCGTTCGTCGTTCATCACGTGCAAACAAGGGTCAGCACTCTAAAAGAATTGATGAAGTTAATCAGTTGTTAAAAGAATCAACAACAAAATCCACTAAATCATCTAAATCCAAATCAATGTCACCCGCCACCAAATTCGCCACCAACTCTATCAACAAAGACACCAAACTAATTTCTAAATCAGACATAATTCCATATACACCTATTCCGGATGAATCGGTACGTTGTTTGGTTTGTAATACAACCGACTTGAATTATAATGAGGATGAAGATTCAAATGGTGATATGATTGAATGTGATAATTGTCATACTTGGCAACATATTAATTGTATGAATTTAAATATGAATAAATTACCTGATACTTATCTTTGTAATGTTTGTAATTTTAATACTCATGTTGATCAAAAACCAAAGATTAGCTATCCTGAATATCTATGCTTAAGATTACCTAATAAATTCAAACTGAAGAAGGAGAAACATGTGGATGATGAAGAACGTGATGAAGAAGAATTTGAAGAGGTAGAAGATATTGTTGATTCCGGTGCTTTAGTTGATCATGATGATGAATATAAATATACGGAATCCACAAACTCCCATAAAAAACGCCACTCTCCACAACAGTTAGAAATCAGAAGACAAGTCAAAAAGGTTAAACCAAATAGTAAATTGACAAAATCTCCAAAATTCGAAATTTCAAATATAAGACAAAACATCATTTCCAAATTTAGATTAAAATTAAAAGAATTGATTCCTTTGGATATAAGTGAGGATATATTAAAGGATAGAAGTATAGATGATTTATGTAATGAATGGTCAATTATTTTAGAAAATGGAATTTTCGAAACAACAGATTCAATAAAATATAATGAAAGAATTAGGAGCTTATTAATTAATTTAAAAATTTCAAATTTAATAAACCGTGTGATTAATGGAGAATTTAGAATTGAACAGTTACCAAAATTAACAAATGATGAAATGAAAACCGATAAAGATAGATTAGTAGATGAAAATATCAAATTAAAAGCTTTAAATCAAGTCGTTATTAAAAATGTACCTGAAATACCAATTATCAAGCATACCAGGAAAGGTGAAGAAATTATTGGTGATCAAGATTACCAGTTTACTATTAATGACAAAAGAAATGATGAAGTTGAGCTAATGAAGGAAAAGAAGAAGGAAGAGCTGGAAGAAAAAGTAGAAAAAGTCGAACATCATTATCACCGTAATTCTCTTAATGATGTTTTCATACATTTAAATAATGATATTGATCAAGATGATGATGATGATGATGTTAACGATAACGTTAATGGCGATCATTCAAATCTTGTATTTAAGGATGGATTAGATGATGAAATGTTTGACAATATCATTAATGATAATGATAGTACCCCAAAACAAGCAACTTTACATCATCATCATTATCCTAACCCGCCAACATCACGTCCTTTGGATACTCCACCACCACCTTCAATTACACCACCTCCAACACAACCTTCAAATCTTTCATCCCAATCACAGCCACTTACAACTGGTAACTTGAGAGTAAATGAAAATTTAGCCAAATGTAACATTGAATTTATATGTTCAACAAATAAATCGAAAATAAATGCCAATAAATTATCTAAAATTATAATTGATAATTTATTAAAGAAGGAAACCGAATTAATTAACATTGGCAGATTAAATTCTAGAGATGGTGATAAATATTTAGATAAGATTACAAATACTAGAGATTTATATTTTTATGAATTGAAAGCAAATCATGATGATGATGATAACTTGAAATTTTTCAAAATTTGGTCATTTTTTAATAGTGTTTCAAAATATGGAGTTATTAAGAATTCAATTAATTATATTAAAGATATTTATTTATTACCATTAAATAAAAATTCTTTGATTGATTCTTTTATATTTAGTAAATTTAATAATGATTTAATACTGGATTACTTTGATAATATTAAAGATGGTGAGAAAGATTATAAAATTTATTTAGTTTTTGTAATTCATAAAGATATTCAAACTATGTTAAAATTAAATGAAAAACGTGATGATAAAGCTAAAAGAAAGGAAAAAGAACAAACGGAACAAGAAAAACATTCTGTTAGCCACCTTGATAATAATAATAATAATAATAACGATGATGATGATGATGATGATGATGATTATGATCCTTCAACTATATTATCAAAATTAAATAACACGAATGATAATAATACTAATACTAATGATAATGCTAATACTATATTACAAAATTTGTTACAAAATTTGAATTAAATGTATACTAATGTGTAAGTTAAGATAATAACAATAATAATAATAATAATATTAATACCAAAACGTATCGAGAATTCTTTTGATTAAAACATTCAAAATTTTTTTAATGTATTTTTATATAAGAAGGATTAAAAGTAAGAACTATACAAACAGAAAATTAAATATTAAATTTAAGCCTTTGCAAGAGCTTTCTTAATAACAAAGTTTCTTTGTTTCTTTAAAACTAAAACTTGGAATCTTTCAAAATCAGTTAATTGAGCTCTTCTTTCTCTTTGTGCAATCTTCTTTGCCCAGCTAGTCTTTGACCATTTAGCATCAATTTCGGAAGCTGCCCATTTCTTGGTAACAATACCAGTCTTTGCACCTCTTGGAAGAGATTCTAAAACAAGTGGGGTTAAAACAACCTTACCTAATGAGATAGATTGTCTTGCAACTGATGGACCATCAATTAAAACCTGTAAAAATATAAAAATACGGGGTAATTTAGTGTTAGTATTATACTCTTCAGAAGATGTTTGAAATTCGTAGATTCTTGTTGATTATTTATTTCTAATGTTGGATATAATAATGTCGCATATTGGTCTTTTCTGACATATCTTCACTTTCACGCTAATATTTCTTTAGTAAGATGTTTCTCTTAGATTAGGTTGTAACATAACAAATGGAAGATTTTCATTATTGTTTGGTGATACAAAGTTTCTGCTCTTGTATATTGATGCATTTTCTATTCTGATATTTTTCCTAATCCTTAATTTGTGTATCAATCATATAATAATCATCAATATATCAACTTGAAACTTTTAACATTCAATTTTAAATAACAATTATAATGCAACAGTTTTGATAAAAATGTCACAAATCTACTAATGATCTTTCTGTGATCTATCATTATTAAAATTTAATACATACTCTCTTTTGATCAATGATTTCAACAATTGTTGCTAATTTGTTTTGGACTAAAACAACTCTACCAACTTGAACTAATCTCCAGTTAGTGGATGCGACCTTTGATTCTGCAGACATTCTTGTTATGTTTGATTTAAGATAGTTTAAATTCAATACAAATCCAATAAAGATTTCTTTAAAAGATAATTTCGTAAATATGTGTATTTGGTATTGAAAATTTAGGTATATTCTCATTCAATTGTGAGTCCCTCTCCCTCTGTCTCTCACCTCCATGCGCAAGTCAAAAAAAAAGGCTGCGGTGCGCGGGTGAGATTTGATTACAAAACTGCTGTGCGGTGCAAGGGGTATATGTCCGGCATCAAACCCGTCTCATCCACACGTGACCCAGTTGCTGCAAAACCCTTATGACGCGAACTGGATTTTCTAAATAAATAAGAAAGGACAACAATACATTTCCATTACATAGAGGACTCCAGCTTCAGACTCTTTTTGAGATCCAAGACAAATTATATAGTCAAGGATGACTATATTTTAGTGTTCTTTAATACCTGTGATGATTTAATTTGCGTTCTAGTAATAGATTTCACCGAAACACGCCTAGTTTCATTATGGGGGATCTATATAACATGCGACTAATTTCTATTCTGATGGTATTATATAGTAAATTATCGAATGTAGGATTTTATTTGTAGACTATACGCGGATCATTTTTGATAAGTATGTTTGAAGATTAATGATGATACCTGTCCTTTTTTATGGAACTCAACTATAGTTTAACAAGTATTTGACAACTGTTCTTCCAAACATCCTAGTTAAAATGAGCGCATCTCAATTCGAACAGGAAAATGACAATCAGTTTCATTTATTAGCTAATAAAGTTTCCGCTTTTAAAAATATTGCAAATGATATAAATAATTACTCAAGAGAAGATAATAATCAATTGAATGTAATAAATGATCAATTGGCAAATTTATCAAATAGTATTAAGTTTTCGGCTACTAGATTAACACATGTTATGAAGGCAAATCCTAAGATTACTAAAATGGTAGGTATCGGATTTATTATATTTTTAATTATATACTATTCAGTTAAATATTTTTATTAAGTAAAACTAATTTAAATATATTTTTCAGCTAATGCTATTGTTATATCAATGTCTACCACCAACAACATCTTGACCTAATTTATAATTACCAATTGATCTACCCCATTGAATTCTCGATCTACTAATTGGCATTAACCTTCTCAATTTTTTAAATTTGGATTCATTTAATTGATTAATTTTTTTCAAAATTTCTATTTCATAATCACTATCGAATTCGGAAATTTTATTAATTATATTATCCTTTGTAACTATACCTAAACTTTTTGTATTAATACTATTCATTGCAACATTACCATCTTCATAATAATGAATTTTAATTTTGATTGTTGAATTTAATTCTCCATTTTTATTCAATTTATAAACTGAAATCCATTTACCATTATAATAATTTGCATCATTAAGTTTTTCTCCAATGATAACAACAGTAAGTTCATCTTCACTTTCATCACCACTTGGAATAACCATCCCATAACTTAATCTATTATAATGTCCAACTATATAATCATTCAATTGTTTTTGTAGGGTACTAATACTATTATCAACGTCAATATTTTGAACATCTTCAACATCAATCAACTTATTATTAATAAAATCATAATCAAATAACATATTGTGATTATAATCCATGAATTTTAGTCCCTTAACATTATACTTTGAAATAATACTAAATTTTACATCATCAAATTTAATTAGTTTAATATCTCCATTACTTTTGGTTAACTCGCTTGTATATTGATCACGTAAAACCTTACTAACTAATTTATCTGCGTCGGCATTGTTCAACAGTAACTTAATATCTTTAATGATGGCTTTGTCATCACCTGCAGGTGCTGTTGTAATAATTTGACGGATAATGGACTCAACTTCAGACATGTTTATATTTCAATTGATTACTGATAACAAAAAATAAACCAATCAATTCAATTACGAATTCAACAACTAACCAAACAGATTCATATGTACCTTGCTAATCGTTCCATCCACTCCGCGAGTGTTCAAATTTTCATATTCCTTGGAATTTTTAATGTTACAAATAGTTTACACAGTTTTTGCCACTTTTATTCAAACTTCTATAGCTTGCTTTCATCTATATACATTAGGATTTATATATGGCATCAATCCACTAGGTGTAACTATCCATTCTTGTAATGGTCTTCGAAACTTGTGGATGTAACGATCACCAACAGAGTGAACATGCGCTAAAATTTCAAATGATTGATAATGTCTATTGACTTGATCTTTTGACTGTGGTTTGTAGTCCTTAATAGCATCTAATACAACTAACTTGTTAAACCATCTCTCATTTTCAATTAATGGTGGCATACATCTTAATGAATCCCTTAAAATTTTACGCTGGGCAGGGTATGTGTGTGTGTTGATTGAATGTGGCGACGGTTTAGCAATATACTCTTTATACGATCTTAATTTGAAATTCGTTGTTTCACACCTATTTGATTCGGGTATATGTATTCCACTTGATGGTGATATTATTGAGATGTGTGACTTAGTAGTAGGTGGATGTAATCTAGTAATCGCATTCACATTTCTTTGTTTGTTCTCTAAATTATTAACACCATTGTTAACATCATCACTGTCACTTGAACTATCATAGTCATCATCGTGTTCTGGATCGGGGGCTTCTTCGATATCAAATTCATCTTCGTCATCATCAATGAAAACTTCAAATCCATCTTCATCAACTGGCAACCTTTCATCATCCTCCAATCCATCATTGTCATCATCATTATCATCTTGCTCTTCAGAGTAATCATCAATTGCATTTTCCTCATGATGGTGATCCATTGATTTCCTTTTTATTGGCTTGTTTATATTTTGAATTGCAGCAGAAGTTCCTTCGGAAGTCCCATTTTTTGTTATCGATTTTGATCTATTTTTTCGAAAAAATCCACTCAACCCATCATTAGATTTAAAACCATTACTTGGCTTCCGATTACGTTGCTTATCATTTTCGTTATCATTATCTTGTGATTTTGAATTTGATTTTGATCTGTTTAATTTAAATAAGTTTGGCTTTGCAGCATGTAATTTTTTCTTTAAATCCAATGGTGATGATGAAGATGAAGATGCCGTTGAACCATTATTCACCGTAGAACCTCTTCTACGATGATGTGATGCTAAATATTCATGTTCCAAATCCACGCCTATACCCATTGCAAAACTCCATGTATTAGAATTGTATCTTACCCTTGAACTATGCTTTAATATTCTTCTACGCCTTCTTGGAATTGTTCTATAATTAGGCATTTCTCTTCTTGATAAATCTAATGAATTATCAATACCTAAATTAAGTGCATTAAACCATTCAATCATACCTTCAACATTACTAAAATCCAATAAAAACTGTTCTGTCTCAAATCTACATCTGAAAACATGTAACTTTTTCTTATAATCAATAGCTAAACCAATTTTACCATATTGCAATGAATAAGATCTAACAATTTTTGTTGAATCTAATGCGTGAAGTGATTTAAAATACTTCAATGCTTTCAAATCTGTTTTCGTTGTCATTACAGACCTATAATTATCTTCGTTATAGCTATATTCAACACCTGGATCAATTGCACTGGGACATTTATAACCTTGTAATCTTTTCAAATATAAATGATGATGATGATAAGGATGTAATAAAGAATGTGAATTCGAATTTGAAAATGACGATGCTGTAATGAATTTCTTCAAATTTTCATCACCCAGTTTAAACGGACATTCATACAAATTTAATTGTGTCGAATTAAGCTCAAAAATATATGGTTTCCAATGTCTTTGACTTGCCATTTCTAATGGTGAAATCCATTCAATTTTCCTATACAAAATTCCCAATTTATATACAGTTGGACTATAAGCAGGTAATTCTTCATTAAATGGTTGCATTGAATCATACACGGGCTTGTTAACTCTCGGAAGAGTTGAAGCATAAGGTGGTGCTTCCATAGGAAAAGGTTCTACTATGGAGAAATAATCCAGCAGTGGGTCATTTGCTGTCATGTTTTTTCCAGTTAAATTCACTGGCATTCTATGTGCAATTGAACCTCTCCAAAGTAACTATAAATATCCAGAACCGAAAAAAAAAACCAAAATTGTTTTTTCAAAGTATCCATTATAAATTTATATTATATTATCATCCTCTTTATATCTATATATATATATATATATATATACTCAAGATAAAATCACGATCGGATTCGGGGCACTGGAAATTTTAAAGTGAGAAAATCAAAAATAGAAAATACAGAAAAGAGAAAATATAGAAAATATAGGAAATAGAAGAGTTACTCTGTTATATTATCGTTGAAGAACTTTAAATTCGGAAAACAAGCAATTCATATGCAATAATATCGCATATATCACTCTTACCATGGATAGAACGTCACCTTCTCCAATGAGGAAACCTCTAAATACATCCAACAGGAAATCAATCCCCGAACCTACCCCACTTAAGTGCACATGTAACTCTTCTGTTGGATCAAAATATTCTTTTGTTCCTTTGGATATTTCAAAAAATATGAAAGGAAGTCCTAAAAAGAAGCAGAATGACCCAATTTCAGAAGAGCAATCAAGTTATGGGTATGATGCTAATGATCAAGATGATGTTTCTGTTGAAACTTCCTCATTTAATAATTATTCAATGAATTCTCATTTATTGCCAAACTCAAGAACTATTCCACATATACGATCAAATCATAACGAATCGATATCCTTTTCTGAAAAGCTCGGGTATTACGTACCTTGTTGTAATTGGTTACGTGAATACGAAACTTCCAATTTGATATATGATGTCATGGCAGGTTTAACATTAGCCTCATATCAAATTCCTCTAAGTATGTCATTTGCAACAGCTCTAGCAAATGTACCAACTGCTTCAGGTTTATTAGGTTTATCAATTGGTCCTATGGTTTATTTATTTATGGGAACTGTTCCTCAAATGATCGTGGGACCAGAAGCTGCAGTTTCAATGATTATTGGTCAGTCGATTGAAAAAATTACCAAACATAATAAGGATATAGATCCTGTTGACATTTTGTGTGTTTTGACTTTTCTTTCAGGTACAATTTTACTGACTTTTGGTATCTTAAGATTTGGATACCTTGATAACGTTCTTTGTGGCACTCTGTTGAGAGGATTTATAACTGCAATCGGTTTATCAATGATCCTTAACTCAATTATTTCGATGTTAGGCTTAAACACAATTTTATCGGAATTACCACCCGATGTTCATGTTCATTCAACAGTTGAAAAATTCATCTTTTTACTCAAATATTGTCATCAATATCATAAATTAACTTCAATCATTGCATTTATTTCGTTTTTTAATCTTCTACTTTTAGGTCATATAAAGAAAATGTTAATAAAAAGGAAATATAAAAAAGCGTCTTTTTTCCCTGAAATTTTATTTACAATTGTTATATTTTCAATATTCTCATACATATTTGATTTTCAACATAATGATATTGCAATTATTGGTTATGTTTCATTAGATGATTTTAAATTTAGGAATCCATTTTCTTCACATAATAAAGAAATGTGGGGAGATTTATTTCCAGTTTCATTTGTTTGTGCGATTCTTGGATTTTTTGAAACCTCAACAGCTGGTAAATCATTAAGTTCAATGCTTGAAATGCCAGTATCTTCAAATAGAGAGTTGGTTTCATTAGGAGTTGTTGGTACTTCAGTTTCTTGGTTTGGCGCATTACCATCTTTTGGTGGATACGCAAGATCCAAATTGAATGCAATGGTAGGTGCAAAATCCCCTGTTTCTGGATTTGTAATGGGTTTAACGACATTATTTGTTACATTCAAATTGTTGGACTACATTTATTATTTACCATTATGTGTTTTACAAGCTGTTATTGCTGTTGTTGGTTATAAAATGGTCCAGGAAACCCCCAAAGAAATTAAGTTTCATATTAGGACTAAAGGTTGGAACGAAATTATAACTTTTATTGTTACATTATCTGCTTCACTGTATTATTCAATTGAGGTTGGAGTTGGTTTAGGATGCTTTTATTCATTGATGAGGGTTTTGAAACATTCAACCCAATCAAGAGTTCAAATTTTATCACGAGTCGCAGGTACTGATACATTTGTTAATCCGGATTCAGATGATTCAACAAGCTCAAATTTCTTCAGATTCCCTAAAAAAATGATTGTTGCTGGTTATAAAGAATTTAGACGTCAATCCTTAATCGATAAAAATGATTTAATAGTATCACCTGATCTAAAAATACCTACATCTTCAAAGTCCAATGAACGTGACCCTTTAATATCATCATCAAATGAAACTAAAACCTGGGATATTTTCCCAAGACTCGAAGATCGAGAAGGTTGTTTGATTGTTAAAATTGCTGAACCTTTGACGTTTTTTAATGCAAACGATATGAAAGGACGGTTGAAACGTATTGAAAAATATGGTTCTACTCGTGAACATCCAGGTTCAAAACAAACATCAAATAAAGATTTGAGGCACGTTGTTTTTGATTTACAAGGTATGACAAGTATCGATTCGTCTGCTACACAAATCTTATATACTATCGTCGAAAACTTCCAAAAGCGTGGCATAAATGTCTTCTTTACAAGAATTTTCAAAAGTGCTACTCTGATTCAGAGGTTAAAAAATTCAGGTATAGAAGCTTTACTAGAATTGGTTGATGGTGAAGATTTTGGAATTAAACAAACCATTAGACCTTATTACGATGATATTCTAGATGCTTTGAAAGCAATTGACAAAATTGACAGCACTTGTGATTGGGAAACAAGATCATATTTCTCAACCTTTGAATTAGATTAGATTTGGTCTAAATTACATTTATAACTGGTTTATATAATTAATAAATTATTCATAGAACGATTGGTAATTGTTATTCTGGTCTTATTTCTTCTGCCTTTTTAAATCGCTACCTTGTTCATCATCGTCTGCATCACTTAAATCTAACTCTTCACCACTTTCTGCATCATCATCATCATTGTCACCATCTTCACCAAGACCTGGCGCAGCTAGGACATAGTAATCTAAAGCGGCTGGGAAAATATCATCAGCAATAAAAGTTGCCAGCTCTTCACCATTTCTATATTCTTTACCTGGTTTCATACCCGTCCATTGCCAAAATGAGAAGAACGATCTCATACCTTGCCTATATTTTTTTTTTTCATCACTACTTAAAGATCTTGATTCATTTTTTGCTTGTTTTTTGATATCGGTTGGGCTAATCTTCTTCAATTCAGCTGGCCACTCAAATTCGACCGGATTTGATTGTAATTTACGTGAGCCAGATTCAGGATCAATTATCCATTCAAATTTTTTAGTAACTAGTTGATCCTTTATTGGTAAATTTGCATCTTGCAATTTAAATGAAATGGTAATATTGAAACCTTTCTTTGGTAAACTTTCTTTTGTAATTTCATCATTCTCTTCAATATTGGTGTCATCCCAAAATTCAACGTATAAATCATCTATTAATTCTATATATTTCATATCTTCAATTGTCACATACTCTTGAAAATCTTCATGTTGAGCAAGTACCACATACCAAAATTTTGGAATTGTTCGAAGATATGATCTTCGACGTTCATAGATTGGTGTAAATAAACTATTTTTATATTTTTCAACTTTTGCATCAGCTCTTTGGATTTCAGATTCAATCTTTTGAAGTTTTAAAAATGAATCTTCAATACTTTTATCAACCATGGTTTCGACTTTTGGACTCATTAGAAAGGAAGGAGGGGTTATTATGAAAACAAAAAAAAAAAAAAAGAAAAAGAGATTCTATCACCTAAAATCATGTCAAATTATGAAAATATCAAACGCTCTTCGTGATATTCAAAATTATTAATGGTTGGCTATAAAAATTTACTAAGAACCAAAAATGAGATATATAAACTACGAATCATCACCCAAGATATATTCAGAGAGAATTTCTTCTCTTGTAGGTCTGTTGGGCCATTGAAAATCTCTGACTTCAGAAACACCTAATGTAACCATACAACCGTAACATAAATTAACAGGTTTGGACTCCGTTTCTTTTATTTCATTTGCATTCGAATCATTAACAACCGAGTCGAGATAACGCTTTAAATTCTTTTCTTCCTCTTCATTCTGTGGTCCAATATGACCAGGAACAGTAATTTGTTGCAACCATTTTTTCGGATCATGATATATTGGAACCTTACAGATTTCACAGGTGTTATTAGTTTTTTCGGTGTTTGGACTTATTGGATTTGTCAATTTAGCACCAATTTTAACAACCGTTGAGACAGTTTCGGGATATTCTACTTCTAGCGTGTCAAAATATTCTGTGACCATATCATCAACTGTTTTATTTTTAGTTGAAACATCTGAGATTGTCGACTTTAATTTCAAAATAGGTGATAGGTCGTTTAACTTTCTAATATTTGAATATATTTTAATTTCAGCATTGAGAACATCACGTAATGGATTCAAAATTTCAAAATTTCCCATATATTTATTTGTTGATTTGATTGGGATTTCAGCTCCACGTCCACGAATTGTATCTGATAATATATCGACTGCCATTCTAGTCATTGAATTCGGTTTCAATACAATTGAACAATTTTTGTCTTTTGCTGTTTTAATAATCAAATCTTCATGAATGATGTTCTTTATATCTTCTCTTGTGGATTTATCTGTTATTTGTGATAGTAATTCATTATAAGTTTGGATTGTATCAGAGTTTGGAATATTTTTAACTATATAGGTTTGAAAGTTTTGTAAATCTAGTCTTAAAGTTTCTAATCCATTATCACCAACAAAAGAATCAACATCGACATTTACAAAGTCAATCCCTAGTCTAATTAATTCATCTTCTGTATAATATTTGTAAATTGATTTTAAATTAACCTGATATTCTTTATCTTTGAAATCATTAATTATACAAACAATTAAATCAAAGCCACGTATTGCCTTTGGTCCTTGACTTAATTGTTCATTAAACATAGAAATAAGTATATCCAATAGAACATAAGATTCATGGTTGTTTCTCATATCTAATAATAACCGAGGTCTTGAGATTTTGTCATTAAATTTAACCTTGAATTTATCATCTTGCATTTGTTTTCTTTGTTTGCCTCTAATAAATCTAATGAAACAATTTTCACAAAATGTATCTTTACGTGAAACAACAGTGGTTTGTTCTTTCTTACATCTTTTACATATATCTCCCAGTTCAGGCATTGTTGTTTGAGTTTAAAAGAAGAACTATGTGTGTAATAAAGCTTGAGGTAAAATCTTTTAAAAAAAATCAAAATTTCATGTTAAAGCACAGCCTTTAATTGTCCAGTTAAAGTCATTTTCTTTGTTCTAATCACCTGCTTAAATCTTAAATTCGTAGACAATTCTTGAAGCACACAATCCATTAATCGGCTAGTTTATAATATGAGTTTGGACAAACAAGAAAATACGCCTGCAGGTATAGCACCAACAATCAGCAAGGAAGAACTAGAATATTTGAATAATAAAAAACTAAGAGAAATTGAGTCCAAAAATCCAGAAATAACAAATGAATTCGTTAAAAAGGAAAAGGATACGATTTCAGAAGTTAGATTTTATCCAGATAGACCAACTCAAAGACTTCATAAAGATAGATTTATTATCAAGGAACCTTCAAGATATTATGACCCTTGTGCAGAATCTTCAAAAATGGCAATTAGATGTATGGAAAACCATGATGAAGACTATAAGGACGTTTGTGCTGAATATTTCAAAGCTTATAGGGAATGTAAAAAGGAATGGATGGAACAAAGAAAAAGAGATACCAGAAATGGTGGTATTTGGTAATTTACCAATTAGTTATCAACATGTATATAAATAGAGATAATTAATTAAATCGTTGAAATATGTAATAATCAGACGCCAACAAAAAACGTATAAAACCCTACACAAACAATAAAATCAATAAAACCCAATAAAATCCAATAAAAAATCCCTAAATACTATAAAAAAATAAATTCGTTGTTTAAAAAAAATCCTATACCCAATAAATTCACAATTTAGACATACTCCACAGCATATGAAACGCCTCCTCTCTTAATTCCTGGATATTTACTATCAAAACCCGGTTTAAATGTAATGACTGCTCCATTATCAACACTTAAATTCTCGGTCTCTTCAAGGAAGCTTAAAAGCTGATCCTTCATTTCATCGTTGATGACCGGAATTGATTGAAATTCACTAATACGACCGTTGTTATTATTTAAACTAGGTGGCTTCTCCAAATTTTCTTCATCCCTCTGGTTATTATCATGCGATACATTACGTTGTCTATTTTCTTCTTGTTTAATTTTATTTTTAGTTATTCTCTTTTTAATTTGTTTCTGGACCTTTTCCTTCCTTAAATTATAACTATTTATGATTGATGGATTTGTTAGTAAGTGTAAAACCATTAACTTTTTAATGTCTTCAGATTCTTTTGATCTTTTTTTCTTAATCCAATCCTTAATATGTTTAGAATAAACACCTTCAACCGATGAAGGGTTATTATCTTCCAAAAATAAGTTGAAAACCTTGCTAAATGTCTCAACATCTTGGAATAACTCACCATTGTTTTTTTCTGCACTCCACAAATGGGTATCCATATTACCAGGAACCAAGTGTAAATCACCTGTATTTCTATTGATGCAAATCAATAAAACCATTTTTGTCTTTGTTTCATTATTCTTATATAATTCAGAAACAGAAATTGGACCCCTCCGATGAATATCGCCCCTGGAAACCATATTAAGATTATACAATAATCTTGAAACTCTGTTTGACCTATCACTTGTAAAAATAAAATCGTATGGACTTGGATCACTATCATAGCTACAATCAGTTTCATACTCATCATCATCTTCATCAACAGCTTCATTTTCACTATTGTTATCGGTAATTCTAACACTTGAATATGAATTTCTTTCATTAGATAATGGCCAAACAGAAAAGACGTTTCTTGGATTATGTTCACCAATACGTTCATGATCACTTTGATTGAATTCAGTGAAATTACTCATTCTGGTGTCGGAATCTTTACTGCGATTACTAAGATTTCTTGATAATAATGGGTGATTTTCAAATTCCAAATCGTTATCTGCACACATTAATTGAAAATCTTCATTATAAAATTCAGCAAACTCTTTATCTATATCCATACTAAGATCAACTGTCCGTTCATGAATATGTGGTGCTAAATTTTCTTGGAGTTGTTTATCATCTTCATGAGGTTTTTCACTAGAGTGTTCATCATCATCATCAGCAGAATCCATATTGTTTAAAGAATCCATCAGTACGTCATTTTCAATTGAAAAACCATATCTATCAGTACGTAAGTTTAACCTTCTATGATTTTCATTGTTCAGATGTCTTCTAAGATTACTGTTTGGTTTTGACAACAGTTTCTTTGAGTAAATTTTACAGCTTCTTCTGTGCTTATAAACAAAATCCGGGTATATTTTTGGAGACTTTGAATTTGAATCTGGAAATAAGTCATCAAGATCAATTTCTATTCTTAAAAATAGAAACTTAGAAACTATCAAGTTAACACAATCCTTACAAACTAATAAATTTTCAGGATTATTTGCAAAATGGGTTTTCCTGTTGGGTGGGGTCGGAGGTGATGGGGTATTAATAAATTGATTTAATGGTGGCATTGAAAACCATTTTGATAATAATCTGATAGATTCGACCTTTGAAGTATTTGTAGCCATACATTTATGTAAAACTGAGCTATTTGGAAATCTGCTAGGTTTAACAGGATCAATAATAGTCTTTGTTTTAAAAGGTGTTGCATTATTCGAGTTGGAAATTATATAACCCAACTTATTCAAACTAAAAGGTTTCCAGTTTTCTTTTGTATAATCTTTGTGATGTTTAGAGTCAAAATATTTTTCAAACTTTTTTGAAAATATTAGTTTATTTCTTAATAAATTACTGAACATATTACCTTCAACAGCAACTTTATTTTCCGGGAATCTTAGATCATTATGAGTAAAATCAATGAGTTGTCCACTAAATGTGAGATGTGTGTCACCAAATTGGAAATAGCCTGATAGATCCAAGTTATCATAATTGACATTAGCAAAATTTAAACTTGCAGTTATACCAGTTAATCGAAGGGGTAGTGAAAATTTTGATCCCGTTTTTAAATATGAAGATGGAGAAATCTTAACAACTTCCGGCTTCTTTGGTGCAGGATTTTGTAAGAAAGTTGAGTTAGTATCATCAAAACAAATTTGATTGTAAGATCTTTTTCTTGATTTATCAGTGAAGTATACATTACCAGTGGAGTTAAAGCTTCCACTTCTTTCAATTAACAAGTGATCCATTAACGTTTGTAAACCATATTTTTGCATATTTAAAGGAATTGTATATCTCGCCTCATGTTCCGGATGATGTCTGAAAAAGGTTGAAATCCCATAAGATACATGAGTTCTAGTCTCAGGAGTCCTATTTTCATCAAGATTCATTAAGGAGTCATTCAATCTCCTTAGATCAATTGGATCAAGTGGTCCAAAAATTGGTATTGGAACTGTGTGGTCGTTGAAAGGAAGAACAGAATCACGGTAATCATGAACAGGAGGAATATCATGAGATGGAGGAGAAACAGGCAATACATTAAACATATCCACAACTCTTCCTCTTCTATTAAAATTGGACCGTTGAGAAATTAATCTTGTAAATTCCGAATTTGTTCTAATATTTGAAGTAGCAACATGATCAGTAGTTAATGGTGAACCCGAAAAATTATCAGGCGATCTATTTGGTGATTCGGAGTTTAAAACGTTACTATTGGGATCCATATTAGCATCCAGAACAATGCCCATGTGTCTAATATTCTGAAGATGGCTATTAACGTTTTGTAACATAGCAAAATTAGTTGCCGAATCAATTCTCGTGTCAGAAAGTTGATCAGAATCGGTAGTAATAGAAGCTCCATTAGACTCCGAAGATAAGTCAACGTGGGCTTGATTTATAGAAGTGTTGTTTTGAACCAAAGGTCTGTGTTCACCAACATCCGAATCATCGTCGGATTCCGACCAATCTCTAAAAGTGAGGTACAGGTCTGTATGTGATAGTCTGCTCATTTGATGAAAGGTGGCAAAACAAAAATAATTGTAATTGATGCCAGTTTATTATCTATTGAATTGAATTTGGGAACTTTAATTGTTATTTTCAGGTTGCGATAAAAAATAAAAAATAAAAAATAAAAAATAAAAAATAAAAAATAAAAAATAAAAAATAAAAAATAAAAAATAAAAAATAAAAAATAAAAAATAAAAAATAAAAAATAAAAAATAAAAAATAA
>JAJLVI010000044.1:0-91259 GCA_030570195.1 Pichia exigua
TTGGTGGTCAATTTTATTCTTATACGTCTCGGCATTAATTTTACCAATTATAGTTAAAACTTTCTATAAAGTTTCATATGCTTACCAGGGTTCTGCATCAATTTGGATATCCGGTGGTTTTAGAATTGTTTTATTTTTAATTGCTATATTATGGACTTTTGAATATATTGAAAATGATGAATATATTAATAAATCTTTTGAAATACCATTCACAGTTATGAAAACTTTACGTTTAACATTAAGTAGGGCCATTTTAGGTATTTCTTTATTTGCAGCTAATTTTGGTTGGCATCAAGGCCCATTATGTATTAAATTTGAACTGGAACAACATGAAGTGATTGTTGAAGATAGTATCAAAAATAAAAAGACAAAAGCTCCAAAATATGAAATGAAAAAAACTGCAAAAATTATCGGTTATGGAAATGTTTATGGTTCATCATACTTCTTATTTTTCATTAATATTTTATCAACAATCTTGATTGTTTCCAAACCACTAGCAGGATTATCATTATTTTTCTTAGTTAATCAGCTATTAACATTATTTGAATTAGTTGATACTTTGAATATTAGAACAAATTTGATTTCCGTTGTGGTGTGTGTTTTGTTAGGTTATCTTCATTTTTTTTCAACAGGCCATCAAGCAACTTTACAATCAATTCAGTGGGAGTCTGGTTTTTCATTTACTGAGACTATCACATTCCCATTTACTCATTTGTCGATTGTTTTAAATACATTAGGATCTTTTATTTTAGTTTCAATTTCAATTCCTTTATTAACATTATGGAAGATTCCACCAACTAATAAACCAATTGCATTGAGTTCAAAAATTGTTGAAAATGCAATGTCAATGTTAATTTATCAAACGAGTTTAACATTAGTTACATTAATTATGACAAATAATTTTAGAAGACATTTAATGGTTTGGAAAATTTTTGCCCCAAGATTTATGTTAAATGCAATTATTTTATTCTTGATGAATATTATTTTAACTTTTGTTAGTGTTGGTTATTCAAGTGTTAAAGTTGTGTCTAGATGGTATGATGTTTTTGGTGCCTAAATTAGATAATTGTATTTTTAGTTTACAGTTTTTATTTCTAATAAAACTTATAATCACAGTATTATAATTAATAATAATAGCTATAATATAATAAAATAATTAATATAGAAAAATATATAGATTAATATACATAATTTACAAGAAAACTTGATTGTTTAATGAATTGAATTGATCATCATCTTCATCATGCCCGAAAGTGTTGGATTCATACAACATATTATTGTCAAATTCAAAACTCTGTGATTTATAAAATTCATTTTCATTATGTGACTGTTTTGAATTTAAATCAGTATTTCTATCAGATGATGCAGATATTGGTAATACATGAGGATGGGAAGCTAAAGGATTGAGAGATTTTTCCGATTCTACTGAGGATTTATATTTTTCATTATATTCATCTAATGTTATTCCAACTTTAATTGAATCAAAAGCGGCCGTTTTAAATTGTCTTACTTTCTCAGACTCATTGAATTTTAAACTAAATTTATCCTTTATTTCTAATTCAATTGTGTTGATTGTTTCATCAAGTTCATTAATCGAGTTTGCTGTGAATTTATTAAACTTTGAGCGTAATTGATCAATTTTTTCCATATTGTATTTGAATTTCTCATTTAATTTAATTGGTTCATTCATTGCTTTTTCTAGTTTTTCACTAGTTTCCTTAGTAATAGATTCAAGAATTTGCATTGTCCTCAAATCTCCTATTATAAAATCTGTTGGTTCTTTTAACAGTATTCTAGATTGTAAATAATTTTCAATTATGTCTGCTTCTTTTGTCATTTTTGGATATTCTCTTTGATTGTGATCATAATCTGGATCATAGTCACTTAAATTTTCATCATCTATGTTGTTATCATCTTCTATATTTGTTTCAATCGTTGCTACTTGTTCCAAATTATTTTCTTCTTTATTTCCATCTTTAGTGTTATCAACTTTATTTCCATCTTTAGTGTTATCAACTTTATTCTCA
This sequence comes from Pichia exigua, assembly GCA_030570195.1. NCBI lineage: Eukaryota > Fungi > Ascomycota > Pichiomycetes > Pichiales > Pichiaceae > Pichia > Pichia exigua. The sequence goes on from JAJLVI010000044.1 coordinate 2,028, forward strand.
GCTTTATTATCATTTGCATTTTCATTATTATGATTTCCATTTTTATCTTCATCTCCATCTTCATCTTTATCTTTGCCTGTATCTTCATCTTCATCTTCATCTTTTTCCTTATTTTTATCTTCATCTTTTTCCTTATTTTTATCTTCATCTTTTTCCTTATTTTTATCTTCATCTTTTATTGAATCTGGTTTGATTTCTTCTACCCCCGTTTCTCCAACCGCTTTTTCTTCTTGTGACGGTTTCTCTTCCACCGGTCTGTCTTCAGTATTTTCGTGTTTATCCTTGTCTTCCTCAGCCTTTTCTTTATTCTTAATATCCTCAGTTTTTGTTACACCTTCATTTACTACTGGATTTTCAGAATTAGATTTTTTCAATCCTTGCAATAGCATTGATTTTTTCTTTTCGTATGGTATTCCCTCAACAAAGGGTAATGGAAACATTCTTGGAGGAATAATCTTATTAGTAGGAATTGGTTTTGTCAATATATTATCCAATAGATCGTGATTCATTTGAAACTTTGTCAAAAAATGTTTCCTTGGAAAATACATATCAACTTCATCATTCAGCATAGTTGCCTTTAGTGGATCTGATTTAGGAATTGGAAAATTGAATACTGGATTACCTCCATTTTCTATATGTTCTTTATCACTATATTGTGATGTTTTCAAACCAGGATTAAAGTGGAAATCACTTTTCAAATACCCATGATCATGATGATTCAAATTCTCTGGATATGGATTACTTTTATGGAAATTCTTTCCAGTCTTTCTTCGCTTTTGGATGACTGCCATTGCTGATGTTTATGATACTGGTATTTCAGAATGAAGATTGTTGTTTTTGTTGTGCAACAAAAAATCAAGGTGAGCGATTTGTCAGTTTGTTTTGTTTTCAATACTGGTTTACATTTTCTTTCTTCAAATAAGACAAAAAATGTCCAGTAAGAGCATACTAGAAGCATATTTAGATAGGGACTTAGTTGAAGCTGTGGGGGAAACAAACATTGCTAAAATTATAAATGCTGAAACAAAAAATCGTCTTTCAAAGACTCAAGTTCAGATTTTATCTACCTTAATACAAAGACAACACGATACTGATGCAATGGAAAAAGTACGTGGTAATATTGAATGTTTAGAGCTAAGAAATGTCGTTGACGCTGAATCAAGCTTTCAAAATTTACATTCCAATAAGGATTTGGAAATTATAGAATTTATTACAAAATTAGAGAAATTAAATGCTTTATTGGAGAATCATGTCAAAGATCTAGATAAATCTAAGTCTCTGCTAATTGAAAAGTGTGATGGTTCCATTTCTAATTTGATTAATGCGGATTGGTTCCCAACTTTGGACATAAGTAAAGAAGAGCTGGTCAATATTACAAATGAAATTCATGACTTCAATAAAAGTATCATTAAATAAAAACAGACGAATCGACTGCTCCAATCTTAATATTCATTTCATCATCGATATATTGAAACGCTTCAAATTTCCAATTTAATGAACATGATAAATGAATCATTTCACCATGGCCACTAGTTTTACCAATACCGCCAGTTTTCAATGATTGTTTAATATAAACCAATTGTGAAATTCTTGAATGAACCAATGCCATGGAACACATTGTACATGGTTCATGTGTTGTATATACATGATAGTTCAAGCATAAGTAATTGTTGGACTTAATATCTTGAACTTTTCTTGATTTGCGTCTTGCTAATTCGTTATCTGCAATTTCTGCAATACCATCCATTATTGTATGTTTAATTGGATTCAAGGAAGTTCTTTCGTCATATCTTTTTGATACTACTTTATCATTTAATGGATCGACAAATATAGTAACTACTGGCAATTCTTTCTCAGACTTAGCTGACAATTCTGTTATTAAATTCATATATTTTCGTATTTTTTCAATGTCTATATTTCTGCTTATTTCATTAAGTTCTTGGACTATAGGATTTCCTTTCCACAATAAAGGCCAATATTTTTCCGACCATTCTTGATTAGTTTCTTTGTCAAATGGCGTATGCATTGGTATCAACGTCTTCTCTAGTTTAATATCATCTTGGTTTAAAGTAGTCTTCATCAAACTAGACAATTCATCATATGTGAATGGCTCAAAGTTGGATTCAACGGGACATATAATAACCTTGAGCACAAATTTATCACCATCTTCGATCTTTTGCAGTCGTTTCAAATGTTTAAGATTTTCGTTTGTATATTGGAATTTGTTTTTTAATAAAGTCATTAGCTTTGGTGTATTTTTCGGATTTATTGAACATATCCAATATTCTTGTAAATTTGGTTGAACGTCAGCCACTGAAGGTGAAATTCTTTGTAATACTCCATAAAACCTTTCCTTTTTATAATCTATATCACCATTCATGAAATACTTTGTTTCCACAGAGAAATATTTAAGAATACGGAAAGAATGAAAAATTTACAGTTGAACTTGCAAACGTCGCAATAATTTTCACAAATCCATTTATAAACAAGCTTGGAACTTTTATAATCCAGGGACTTATTGGTAAACTCACTACTTGACTTCTCAAAACATAGACACGGCCGGTCCCTTGGTATGCTGTTCAGTTTGTAGTTATATTTTCAAATAATTGGAGACCCAGACCATGGTGCTGTGAAATAGGACGTGGGAAATTTGGTACATTTCTGCCTGCATCCAATGATCATAGGTATAAACCATTTTTTCTCCAGATGGACGGTATAGTAGCATACAGACAAGCAAGTAAAACAATTTTTGATTTGTTAATACGGAATTGACTAACCAAAATAGGTGAAAGCTGGAAAAAACTTGTCGAAGAATGAAATACAGCAACTGAAATGTAGTTTGAGTTGACTGAAATTTAATTATGGTTCATGCATATTGGCAGAATCAAATTGTGGCAATTGGATCAAGATGTCAATAGCTTGAAAGGATGTATATATCAACATTTCATCCGTTCTGTATTTTATATTCTTGTAGCTATTTTTAAAGTCCTTTTAAAGCATATGTCGTTCTGAGTTAAGAAAACACACTGTTAATCAGCTGTTTCAAACTAAAGATTTGGTATTATCATCTTTGTTTACTCAATATTAGGATTTTGTTTTAACAAGCAATGGATTTGGATATGAAATATTCGTTTCCATCGGAGAATGTGCTGATAAACGTTAAGTACAGACACATTCAATATAATAAACATATCATACGGAGGATGTTAAGTGTGCGCTATACCATCATAGCACAAATCTAATAAGATATTTCTACAAAACCATGTTGAAACTAATCCTTTTAGATCAAGAGTAGTGTGTTGGTGTTGGGATTTTATCGTAGTAAAATTCACTTACTGTAATCACCAAATTTGGTAAAAAAGTAAGATTTTTCTTCGAACTACAAACAATTTCGAAAAGAACAATACGATTTGATCAATAAGGATAAATAACTACACTTTAATAATAGACCAGTTACAATAATGTTTTAATAATGCTGATTTTGTGCAATTATATCAAAAATATACACCCGGACTTTGACCCGAAGTCGTTGATCCAATATTATTCCGGTTTGTTCACAAATGAAGTTGAAGAATTGCTGAATAATATTCTTATTGAATTTAAGAATGAACTAGAACAGAGACCCCCACCATCAATTTTAGCATGCCAAATCTCCTGTTGTTACCATAATGAAGCTATTGATCTTTTATTAAAGTATATGAGAGACAATAACATGTCCAATGTGCTTTTATTAGGTGAGAAGTTCAGTGATGATTTTAAAACTGGTGCATTTTATAACTTCAAAGGATATAATTCATCAATAGATTTGATGAAATCAAAAGGAATGGAGATAATCAGAAAGGCCTTGGGTGATGTCCACTTTCTTAATCTCATATTAAATGCAAACGTTAAATGGAAAGTTAATAATATGATGTTATGGGGTGATTTTAAAGTTTTAAAATATTCAAAACGGAAAGGACCAACGTTTATAACGGCAAGAAGAATGCTACATGTATATGCCAAAAAACTACATAAGCAAAATCCAATAGCCGATAGTCCATGGACTGTATTAACAATGATACTAAAATCAGAGAATCTACATCAACAGAGAGGAAAAAACGATCCCCCTAAAAGACTAAGAAAGGTCTTCAGGTTAGTTAAACAAATGGTGGTTAATCATAAATCCAATATGCTGGAATATCCATATATGATTGATCAAATATGCGGATATAATTATGACTTTAGTAATAACTTTTCATTGGCTACTAAAAAGCATGATGTTGTAAAGTTCTTATTTACTATCATTTATAAAATTATACCACTTGAGTTTTTTGGAACCAATCAAAACCGTGTTAGAATTTTAAGATACATCCCGGTTTTAGTAAATTCAACAACACAATATTCACAATCAGTTTTACATCTATTACATAAAATCAAGCTGAATAATATAAATTGGCTGAAGCCTAGAAATGATTCAAAAATGACTAAACTTGAATTTATTAGAGCAAAGCAACTGTTTTGTTCCTTTTTATCATGGCTTTTTAACACATTTATATCTAAACTTATCGGTGCATTTTTCCATGTTACCGAAGCCTCACAAGATAATAAAATGTTATTTTATAGACACCATGTTTGGAATAAAATTAGTAAAAGATACATGTCAAAATATTTTAAATCACATTTAACAAATGAGAAAGACACCAAAAATTCATTTGAATCATTTTCCAAAAATAAGGATTTTATTGGAGGTCTATGCTTACAACCTAAAAGTAATAATTTTAGGTTAATTGTTAAACCTTTTAAGGGCAATGCATTAGAAACAATAGAATTTTTAACTTATAGAAAACGAATTTTGAAACCAATTAACCAAATATTGAATAAAGTGAGATTGAATAATAGTTGTTCATCAGTTGTTGATATTGTCAACTTTCTTTATAAATTTAAGGGAAAATTGTTGAAAAGATTCAATAATAAACTTCCGACTATTTATGCTTATAAATTTGATGTTAAAAACGCATATGATTCTCTTCCGCATTCAATTATTGATAGTACAGTCAAGGAACGTTTAGATGCGTATACATCTAAGGATGAAATATTTGTTCAGCTTTTTCGGGAATTGGGTAAAGATAAATTTTTAAAATCACCTAGAAGTGTAGTTGTTGATTCCATTGACAAATTGAAATTACTCAATTCAAATAATGGTCTTCCCAAAAGAAAAAACTCAGCTGTTGATTTACATGAAACTTTGAAATTCAATAAAACTGAAATAATGGAATTTGTTAAAAGACAATACCGAAATACTTGTTTTCATACCAAATCTAGATCATATTTCCGTAAAATTGGTGTTTATCAAGGATTTCCCATTTCTGGTACATTGTTCAATCTTGTTTATGATTCATTAGTAGTTGAACTGTATGAAATGGTACATAATGATGAAGAGACCCAAATTATTAGATTAATGGATGATTTCCTAATTGTTAGTACAAAAAAACACAATATTGATATCATTAGAAAATATACTGCAAGATGCGTTGAAAAATATAACTTGAATATAAACAGGCTGAAAACTGAAGTAACTTCATCACAACTTCCCTTTGCCGGATTGACAATCGATATTGAAAGATTAATTTGTTACAAATCATTAAAAAATTATAATAATAAACCAATTCTAGTCTCAACTTTTGGAAAACTATATAAGAATTTATTGAAATATGCTCGACTCTGGGTTTGTGGTGGAAGTATCTTTGATCCATCAAGTGATAAGTGTGAAATTGATGGATTTAAGAAGAATCTATTTTCTTTGTTGAAGAGTATTATTTTCAAATTTACAAATTCCTACAGGATCGTTAAAACATTAGACAAGTTCAGTTTAATAGAATTTAGAAATTTCTTGAGGAATTTAACTGATTACATTGATCAAAAAACTGCATTGAGTGTCATTAATTTTGATTTTGAAAAATTTTGGTTAAGCTCATTAAAAATATTACATCATAAAGGAATTTTATATAATATCAATAGACACAAGAAATCAAAACATATAAAAAGCCATTTAAATAACACCTAATGTATTCTTTATATTTTCCAGATCTCTTTCTTGTCTTATTTTTTCAATTTCGGAAATACCACCACTTTTCTTTAATTTATCATTTGATACGAAATCTCCAAGTTCTTCTTGAAATTCGTCTTTTAATCTTAGCTCTTTCTCCATTTCCCTAACTCTCTCCGCTTTCATAATCGCCTCAACTCTTTCTTCATGATTCGGATTTATAGCCCCAACTTCGGCCATAACCAATTTCGATGCATCCCATGGGGAAACCGAAGGATCGGGAATAGGCAACTTAGACCTATTAAACAATGTTCCATTTTGTAACTGTTTAGAACAAGATACAATCAAATCAAATGTTTCTTGAGCTGACTGATAATCTTGTTCTAAAAGACCCATAATTTCTTCTTGTGCTTTAAAGAATTTTTGATCGCTTGCAATTGCACTCATTTGTTTATTCCACATAGATGACAGATTTTTTCTTTCCAACTGTGTATAATCCGTCAATTTGATAAGACTATTTTTGGTATTCTTCATTTCTTTGGCCAAATGATCTAGTTGTTTATCAGATGGTTTAATACTATGTTTAGTAATATCACGTTTCATAAATTCAATAACATCTTGTAAATCATCAAGTTTCTCAACAAGAGATTCACAGCCTTGGCTAACTTTAGACTTACACTCTTTAACATAAGTATTTTCATTTATGTTGTTTGCAATTAAACCGGAATCTTGTAACTTATCGACAAAGTCAATTGTATTTTCCACCAAATTGGTAATCCGTTTAATTGATCTAGTTTGATGTTGTTTTATTCTATTAATTTCATCCTGAACATCATCTATAAGTTTTTTCTGATTATCACTTTGTTCTTTCTTTTTCTTCATATTCTTTTCAAATTCAAGATCAGAGCTTTGTCTGAAACTTGAAGGTATTGGTTTTGGTGATTGTATTAGGTGCATTTGTTCTATCTTTTTCATAATTCTATCTTCCATGTTCATAATATCATTTTTGACACTGCCTATTTGTGAATCAACATGCTGGAAAATTGCAGTCTGAATATCCGGTTGTTGCAATGAAATTATTGAGCCATACTTCAAGTCATTAACATTTTCAAGTTCATAAGCTATTGAATCATGGTTTTCTTGAATATATAATTTTGGGAACGCCGATATACCTGGTGGTGAATAGCTGAACTTTTGCGTAAATAGAATTTTAAGATTTGCTATGGTGGTAGGTAATTTTATATTCACTTTTTTAACTTGATTCTTTAGTTCTAAAAATATTTGATTATCATACGTATTTGGGGTTTTATTAGTTGTAAGTTCTGGTTCAGCTTGTTCGAGTCTTGCATAATTACCTGTTAGTTTTCGAGAAGTGTTATTAATGATGTGGTGTTTTTCAATTTCATCAGATATGTCATTTTTTACGGTGCTCTTGGAGTCTTGTGTAGCTTCGTTAGTTATGCTTGTTTCATCTATATCAAATAGATCGTTGGATTTTTTAGCATTATCCAATTCCTCAGCTGTTATATTAGTTGTTACATCATTGAATAATGGAGTTTTAGGCAAATCACTATTATCAAATACATGAGAAGTTTTTGGTGATTGCATTGAAATGATACTTGATGTTTGATATGCCGAGTATCTTTTTGATGCACGTCTCATTAGATCTGTGTTATTTTGTAGTCTTGTCATTGGATCTTTTGATGGCGTTTTATGTATCTCAATTGATGTATTTGAAGTGCCAGATGATGCAATTGGTGTCATTGACTTTGCTGAACTCGGTTGTCTCAGTGATGAAGAAGATGATGTTACAGATAATGAGTTGTTTTTTCTTATAGATTCTAATCTTGTAACTTCGGATTGTTTATCCTTCAACATTTGCATTAATTCTGCCACAGAATCTCCTATTTGTGGCAAAAATTTATCTAATGACTCTTGCGATGGTTCCAGTACCAATGAAGATTCAAGAATTCCTCTGACTTTACCGGGTATATCCGGTAGATTGGATATATCCACACCCAAGGAAGAATACGATTTCTTCAAAGTCTTGTAGGAATCACCAAATTTAACAAACTTGCCTGAAACTTCGGATACATCTTCTTCATTGTGCGACCAATTAGTGAGTGATTGAAGCAATGCTTTTGTTGCAGTTAACAAATGACTTGTTGCTGATGCAATTGATGGAACGTGCTGTAAAATGGATTTCAATCTGTTAGTATTCAATGAACTTTACCACACAAGCAAAATAAAACAGTACATACCGGTCTTTTTTTCCCCGGACTTTTCTTTTCACTACCACTACTTTTCAGATCTGACATATTCAGTTCTTCTATGAATCTCCAAAGTGGATCTGTCTCAGTATAGTGTGATATTTCTGGACATCTACATTTGCAAAATAAATAGAAGTAAATTCATGGAAAAGCAAAACTTCTGTGTATGATCAAGCGAGCTGGTTTTCTGTTGAGGTCGATCGTCGTATTGATGTTGTGGACGGGCTATTTTACTGTGTTTTTGAACAAACAGGCAACCAGAACTGTCCAAAGACATTCTGCAATATCACCAACCGTTTCTGCCTTTCGTTTTAAGCTGGTTTTCCTGAAAAAACCCGAAAAACACGTAGAATGAACCCAGGTATTTTCTGTCATGAAATTTGGTGTTTTTTAGTTTCTCAATTTGTTCACTTTTTCACCTGTTAAAGAGTTTTCGGTGCTCTGGTACTAAAATACAATCAAAATCGAATAGAAACTCCGTCATATTATTCATTTTTAAGCAATGGATTCTTCAGATTCGGTGGATGATTCACAACCGGAGGAACTTGCGGATTCAGAATTGTCTTGGGAAATTATTAAGAAGAAAACAGATGATACTACGCGTAAAGCTAAACAACTCGATAAACTCTACAGATCATTGAAGCCGTTAAATAATGAGTTTAAAGACATATTGACAATTAAATCAAGAAATAGTTCGTTTCAGAAAAATAACCAATTCACAGTTGTTGCCGCAGAATTTCTGAATTTGAGTTCTAAGAAAGAATTGAATCAATTATTTGAAAATGGCTATACCAAAGATCAGATAGAGAATATGTTAGAAAATAAATACCATGAAAAGAAGGAGTTCTATACTGAATTGAACATCAAAAATCATAAGTTCAAAAGGAAGAACTTTGAATCATGGAGAACAATGAGCAATTCACACAGCGCAACTACAAACACCTTCACCTCAGAAGAGGAACTACTAAATCAGATGTCAAAATCTGAACAACTTAGACTGAAAAGGATAAACAACAAGCCTTTGAATAAATTCAAATCAACATTGCAGAAGAGCAATGCAAAGCCCAAAAATGAATCTGCAGACAAATCCGACCTCCTTTCGAACCCCAACTTCGACAATATTCCCAAAGAGAACGGACTACTTGAAATTTTTTCAGATCAAAATAGTAGCTTGATTATTTTAAATGATCCAAAATCTGATACTACAGATGTCTTTTCGGATACAAGTGCTAGAGGACAAGATGACGATTCTCATAAAAATAGAAATTTATCACCCGTAATAAAGGATCAATCAAATATTTCAATTTTTGACAATGAATATATGGATGCAATCATAGGACAACCTGCAGTTTCCTTAACCCAAAATTCAAGTGAGAATAATAATAATAACCAAAATTTTGAACAAAACGAAGAAGTGCCCACTGTGTCTCATACTGACAATATTATCGACCCAATTCCAACATTCGAAGACAAACATGTATCTCCTTTTAATGAGAATCCTGTATCTGGTGTTAATAATACTACATTTTCTGGTGCATCACAGAATTCACAATTTGATAACTCCAATATACCTTTATCTCCAGAGAATGTAGAGAGTACCAATGAAATGTTAGTTATCCAAGAAAATCCAATCAGTGGTCGAAGGAATTTAAGACATAGAACAATTCTCAACAGGAATCCTTATTTAGTTGATAGAGCTGAGTACCTTGGTCTTTCAACAAAATATGAACTTATATCGATGGAAGAAGCTGGGAAATCCGATCATGATATTCTAAGTTACTTAGATGGAAAATATCAAAAGAAGAGAACTCAAAGAAAAGAAAAAGACGTTGGGTATGGTCCGTATTCTAAAGACACATTTTTTGACATTATGAATGATATGAACAAAGGTGATAGAAACAGTCTTGGCCAAATTGATCCAGTAGACACTCAAATAAAAGATAATGATTTCTCCGATGAAGAATTTGAATTTTCAATGGATGAAGAAGACGATGATGATGAGAACCATGAAAATAATGACAATGAACAAGATACTCAAGATGGTGATTCCATGAATGTCAAAGATGACTTCATCGAAAATCTATTGCAAGTTAAGGATACTAAAAGTGATCATAGGTTAATACACAATGTTATCAAATTGTCAAACACACATGAATCTTTAGAGGAAGATGAATTCAGTGAGATTGACCCGATGGTTCAAAAGACAAATAAAGTGAATAATAACCCCAAGCAACATCAGAGACCTGAAAAGTTGTTATATGGTACACAATTATCAAGGCCGTTGAAAATGAAGAATAATAATTTGTTAAAAGATTTGAAAAGAACGCAATCAGATATCTCTAATGATAAATCGAAATCTACAAGAATTGAACAATTTTCATTCAGTACACATAATTTTGATTTCAACCCATATTCAACCGACTTTTTAACGTTATCCGATGATGAATCACAAAATGCAGCACCCAAAAAACATTCTAAACGCACTCCACAGATAAAGAGTGTTAAAAATAATGATATAATTGAAAATAATGAAAATCATAAGCAGATTAATTTAACGACTACGTATGAAGCACAGCATATGAAATCCTCCAAAAATAGTTCCAATAATTTAAACTCTAATTTCAAATTAAGCATAGGACAAGATAAAGGCACCCATGTTTTCAATTCTAAGAAAAGAAGTATGAATGATGATAAAACACAAAGTGTACTCCAAATAAAAAAGAAGAAGGTGGCTCATAAAAATATAGTTGCTGGATCATTTGCACCTATCGAAAATCCAAATTTTGCTTTCAGTAGACAGCCAGTAATTGAATCATACCAAGAAGAAGTTGTTTGTCCGTCATTCATAAAAAACCAAGACATCACAAAGGTTAATGATTTTAATGTTGATTTTGCTAAAAATACTTTAACTAATTTGAACAGCAAGGACACTAAACAGTCAGATAAAATGAGTTTAGTTGAAACAAATAAAAATCTATCAAATATTGAACAATTATGGAATAAATACTCAGAAATTAAAAACATTGATGATCGTAAATATAAATTCATTCTTAATTTAAAAACTGGGGATTACAAAACACTAAAAATTCCGAAATCTTTTATTGAATCTCCACTGTTCAAAAAAACAATTAATATTAATGAATATTTTTATAGAGAAAAAAATATCAAGATTGAATTTTTACAAACATCTTTAGAATTTGAAATTCCGCTAAATGTTGATTCAACCTTTTCTAAGATTCAAGCATTTTTAGATATTTTATTGGGTGCTATTAGAAGTGATAGTTTAAAGAAACCTCAGTTAAAGCAACTAAGAAAATCTCTTATTCATTTGGTGATGATTATCTCAAATATGAAAAAGGATTGTCCTGATCTATTGCTAAAAGTTGGGTTGGAAATAAATTCATTTTTCAATAAATTTAAAAAAATTAATCACATTGATGAAGTTTTATTTTGTATCTTTGCGCCATACTTTTTAATTTACATTAAGATGCTTCAAAAATATTTACCTAGTTCTTGTGATTTTTTGTCAAGTTTCCAGAAAACTGAATTATGGTTATGCCGTAAAATAATCTTACATGTTTGTGCAGTTTCTTTCGACAAAATATTCATTTCTAATAAAAAAATTGCAATAGAATCTTTGATGTTGTTTTTATCTTGTACAAATAACCCTTGGTCTTATTTGGAATCAGCTCTTCAATCAAAGAATATTGACTTTTTGAATGTGACAAATTTTCTCTATTTTTGTAACTCGTTTCAACGAGTCGAAATGGATTGGGAATATTTCACAACATTATTGATTAAATATTCTGATGGTAATATCACACAACCTTATTTACTCACGTTAATAAAGAATATATTTGCTTCGGTTTTAAAGATTAACAGAGAATTGGGTTGGGAAATTGAGAATCAACTTTTAGTTAAGATGTTTCGGCTATTAGCAGAATTCAAGTTTGATAATATTGGATGTCCGTTGTCACCAAAAGCATCAATTTATCCAAATGTTCCAGCAACTAGTGCTCTTACCGATGAAGATGGTTGTTTGGATATTTATTTTAAAATTTTGGATATTTTCACTAAGCAATATCTCTCTGAAAATACAAAACAATTAATTGAAAGACTGATTCCTGTTAGATCGACATTTGGTTATAATCCAGCTCAACTTCAAAATCGAGCTAAAGTTTTACTGATGTTGGTTTATATGTTCGATCAAGATCTAATGTCAGGTTTAGAGATTATTTTAAACGATATGATTAGAAATGGTTCAATATATGCCGTTCGATCTGCGTTAGCTTTAATTCGTACAATCATTAAGCAAACTCCAAGAAAACCATACAGTTTAGTTAGAAAATATGTACCGCTATTGATTTCAAAAGTTAACCATCTACCAAAAGAAAGAGAAGTTTTATCAATTTTCAAAGATCTTATAATTAACGTAAATGAAATTCTCAATGGACAAGATATTTCATATCTTAAGAGAATGGTTGATTTTTTTAGCATTATATTAAAATTAAAAAATTTAAATACTCACATGAGTATTGGTAATGAAATTGATAAATCATTTACATTAATTGTTCAACAATATGAATTTGCAGAAATTATTGAAATAAGTTTAAAAGACAAGTTAAGACTGAAAAAAAGTTGTGAAGAAATTGTGACTTCAGTCAAAGCAAGATTATTAGATATTGGATCTAATCAATTAGATATGAAAAAGCAATATTTGAAATACTGGATATTCTTCAACTCAAAGCTTGAAAAACCTGCTGCTCAACTATTTTATACAGAATGGAGTTACTTAGGGGATGTAGATTTTAGATCAAAATTAGAACTCAAATTTCTTGAATATTTAGTTAAATGGTTTGAAATTACAAAAGTTCAAGAAGACATTTTGATTATCTATTTTAAAAATTTACCTATAATGCATTTAGACTTGTCCAAAATCTTAAATGGAATGATTAAGAAAAATATTTTAATGATAAATATGCCTAAAAGTCAAGAATTCAATAAAAATGCATTTGAAACCAATAGACTTAAAATTACAATAAGATCATTATCCGCATTAATTAGACAAAAAAATGAAAAAATTACCTTTAATGTTTTAAGAGAGTTTATAAAAGCATTGAAAACTCAATTAGTTAATTTTAATGCTAAGGAGTACATAAAAGAAGTTGGGTTATATTTATATTCGGTTTGGAACGAAAATTTTGATTTACCAGAATGGGATTATTTAGTTAGTGAATTGAAGTTAGAGTCGGTTGGGGAATCGATTTCTAGAAAAATACAGTTTGTGGAAACTGTTGATGATATTGCTGTTATTCTTGAAAAGAATTATATTAACTCGATAGCAATAAAAGACTATTCTAAGTTCATAGAACAGTTCCAAACCTTTTCGACAAAAAGCAAATCATTTGATGACAACGTTCATGCATTGTGTTATATTATGTCGTTCCATATAAAATCAATTCTGGGTTCTAATATGTCACATTGGTTTCATTTATTGAATTGGATTGAAAGTTTTGAAATGTATTTATTAAGTCAAAATGCCAAATTAGATGTTTTTGAAGTACTCAAATTACTATATAAGTTGGGAGAGCTCTACAAGATGTTTGGAATAAGTCATGATTATAGATTTTATTATTATAAAGTCGTTTACAAAGTTTACAGTATACTGGAGTGGTGTGCTAATATGTTCATAGGGTTCAGTGATTTGGTAAATTTTATAGAGAACTTTTGGTCATTTGCAGGCATGGATCCTATAGTAACACATGACGGTAGAAGTGAGATAGTCTCTTTTGTAGGTGTTGATTTAGAAAAGAAATTAAGTTTCTTGTTTAATTCATCAAACGAATTATTAACTAACAAAACAAGTATTCCCAATACAGAGAAGGATGTCTACAATGTCGAAGAAGAAGTAAATACAATTCGTAACCGTATGATGAGAAAGTGGAAATTGAAACCGGGAGCATGAATTTCCAATTTTGCCCCGAAAGGGAAGTTTTTCTAAAGTGTGTTTTGTTGTTTCCCAATGTATCTTAGTTTATTCTGGATCTTTTGTTACATATAATTTATGATTATTCACCTTAGTTAGTAAACACATTGTTATAATGAGCAAAGATCGAATTTCTTCATTAAACGAGAAAGTGGGTAGTGTTCGTAATCTTATTTCAAACTTTGAGGCCCCTACCGAGGTTGCTCCCCAAAAAAATGTCTTAAAAACTGAGTTATTTGGTGCTACTGAACAGGAAAAACCAATTGAAGGTAGTACCTCTGACTTAGAAAAACAGTCACCTAAGCATATCGAAAACTCTGTTTTGATTGAAAAAACATCAAACAAAAACATCAATGCTAATGATCAAAATTTTGACTCAAGTACTGATTACCAAGATTCAACAAAACCCAATCAAGAATTGCATCAGCCTTCGACAGAAAACAATATAGATTTCTTAGTTGGTGAGCCTATTAAAGAAGTAAATGCACAAAATATTAGGAAAGAATGTCCCCCAATTAGTGCAATGTCAAACCAATTAAGTGCAGAAGTAGTTTCTGATGTTGAAACTGGTTCATCTTTTTACGAGCAGGCCACAATTGACTCTAAAAAACAAAAATTAATTGGTTTTCAAAATATCTATCTGAATTCTGGTAGTGGTAATCCAAGCGATTCAAAAACTCGTAATATTGAGGAAGAAAGTATTCCTGTAATTGAAAACTTTAGTAATGAATCAGATAAAAACCACAAAAACCTTGAAACATCCGATGAAACAATTGCAAATAAAAATGATGTGGTATTCAACCACGGAGATGATATTTTTATAGATTTCGATAATAATAGCATTCAAAATATTGAGTCTTATGACTGGAAATTTGGTGATATTGATGGTTTGGATAAATTTTCCTTTTCAACTCCACATGCTTCGTCTAACTCGAATATTATCAATAACGAACACAATCCAACTAACACATGTGATCATATTGTAAGCAATGACAAATCTGTTCCCTCTATCGAAGCTAGAAATAGAAGTGTTAGTTTTAAGGACTCTTTCCAGGAAAAAGCACCACCATTTTTAAAAACCACAAGTACTAAAGCTAAAAATCCCTGGAAATACATTCTTTATGGATTAGTTGCTGGTATTTTTATTATTTATGTTATTACTTTAACTTATAAAGAAGTGTTCATATCACAGAGACCTGTTGTTGATTTAACAGAAAATGATTTATTTCAGTATTTTGAGAAAAGTGCAATCAACACCAGGGTATACTTACTTAATAAGCTAGCTAGAAAATATAATATTAATTTAGAAGAAGAGACTAATGATAGTGATTTTGAACGTAATCCGAGAAAGAAAACAATTACGTATACACCAAGGGAAAGTGATAGTGATGTACTAACTGTTTATAATGTTTTTGAGAATATAAATTCAAAATATCAGGATGATGTTGAAGTCAAGAACTTGATGCAAAAAGATAATTTAAAATTCATGTTTTCGGGTATCTCGTATGCTCCTGAACACGTCATTGAACCGAAATGTGGTGCAACTTTAAGAAATGTAATTCTTGATATTGCAAGGTTATCTAAAATCACGGGACGTGTTAGAACCTATGGGACCCAATGTAATCAGTGTGAGTATATTCTTCAAGCTATTGATGATTTGCAAGTTAATATGACACTTTCAATGGGTGTATGGGTTGGAAATGATGACTCAATCAATCAAAAACAATTTGAAGAAATGAAGAGGTTGTTGAAAATATATCCAAGAAAATACTTTCATTCTATTTTTATTGGTAATGAAGTTATATATAGGGGTGATAAAACTGTTGCAGAATTACTGGGCTATATTGAAAGTACTAAACTATACTTGAAATCATTGGGTATTACAGATTTACCAATCGGAACATCTGAAATTGGATCTGAAATTAGTGAAGAAATGTTTAAACATTGTGATTTTGTGGGAGCTAATATTCACCCATTCTTTGGTGGTGTAAGCGCACAATTCGGCACACGTTGGGTATTAGATTATTTCTATAATCAATTACTACCATTGAGAGATAGATCTAACACTGATACTAAATTAATTATATCTGAAGTAGGTTGGCCTTATAAAGGTGGTGAATTTATTAGAGCAAGTGCTGGTAGTTGGGAATTCCAGCAATTTTTAAATGATTGGTTATGTACTAGTCCTGCGGAGATTTTAAACGACTGTTTTTACTTTGAAGCATTTGATGAACCTTGGAAGAGAATTTGGTGGGATGATGATCGAACTTGGGAAACTGAATGGGGTTTCTTTGATAGTCAAAGAAACATGAAAAAACATGTTTACATACCAGACTGTTCGAAGTATGGGAATCCATCAATGATTGATTTTGGATATATTGAGGATGTTAACGATCCATATGCTGATGGAAACAACCAAGATTAATGAAAAAATTGCTAATTTTTGAATTGCGTATAAAATCAATAATAAAAGAAATAGAATATATGCCAATGAACATCTTCAATCTAACTTAGATTTTTGTTTATAAATCATATAAATTTTGTAATTCATCCATACGTAAATGGAGGTAAATGCACCAAAGGACAATAAAACATTACCAATAATCCATAAATCTGGTAAATTTGGTGGTGGTTCTATAAATAGATCGCAAAACATAATGATAGTTGCAGAAATATAGAAACCAACAATTGTAATCCTCCAAAACCAGCTATGTGGAAGAACAGGCGTTGCATTTCTTCTATTTGAAATAAAACTCAAGACAAAATTAGAATATTTTCTAACCCAACTTAAATTACCCATTAACCAATTACTTAAAACACCTAAAACTAAGTATTGTAAAACCAGACCATCTCTTTTCAATAATGGCGTCATTGAGAATAAACTGACATTACAGAACCAACAAACCATTGAAATAACATCTGCATCTACTTCATTCAGTAACAATGTAATTGGCATCCAAGGTAATAGAATTGACTTTTCATGAACTTGAAATGAAAATAAAAAGAAAGACATTGAACATGATGCCAAACACCACGATAATAATCTTTTACTTGGATGTAAGAATATTATAATTGATGATTGTGATATACCAATTAATGTTAGTAGTAAAGAAAGTTTTTGTAATTGGCTAGTGGAAAATAAAGTTTTGTATTTTATAATAACATTCGTTGCACACCAAAAATTTGCAACTTTATCTTCAAAAATACCTCTGTTGAATGGAAACATTCTAAATAAAATTTGCTCTATTTGAGAAATACCACCGGCATAAACAAATGGACCAAACAGGAAAAGCAATGTTGAAAGGACGGAAATGGCAACGTAAATTAATCTCAGCAGGTTAAACTTTGGAAAAAAACATAATGACAATAAATAAAAGAAAAAAATAGGTGCATAATACAATGCCATTTGTTTAAATCCAATTGATAATGTAAAACAAATCGATGCAAGTGCCAAATTATTTGATAATAGATTATTTAGAGCCATTAAAGAAAGACCCAACATAATTGAATTATATTGGAAATGTCCATGATCAATAATAATTAAATCTGGTAAAAATAAAATTGCAGCTGCAATAATTGTTTGATCTAACGATGGTGCTTTGTTGAAATTTCTACCCATCCAACGTGTGTATATAATAACAGCTGGAATATATATACAGAGCTCAGAAAATATTGCAGTTATTCTCATGTATGACTTCAAATCAACTGTTTCTATACCACGTGAAGTATACAATGCAAACCATGATTTATCAATTAAATTACCAATTTTACCTAATATCCAAGAATGATATGCGGTTAGCGGTGGATAATCTAACCCCCAATATTGTAAATCATAAAAATACCATTGAGTAATTGGTAAACTAGTAGTAATTTCTAACCAATGGCGCTGTGCTTCAAAATCACCAAACATTGGTGGTGTGTTTTCACCTGAATATGAACCTAACCCGACGGCACATCTTATAATAACTGCAAAAATTACGATAATGTACCTTGCAACCCATTGATTAGCAGCTTTTTTAAATGGATATAAAAAATCAGTTAATGGCGAACCTTTGAAAAGAAACACAAAATTTGATTGTTCAGTTTCTTTCTTAGTTGATTTAAAGGAAAGCATTTGGTGTCTTGACAAATGAAAGAAGTAGTAAAACAATTATGGATCAACATTGAGTTGAAATTTGAAAAATCATGTTTGAAACGAGAGAGATTCTACTTTTTCAAGAGATTCTTTAGGAAACAACAGTCTTTTTTTAAGGTTTTTTCAGGTTACCAGTATTTTTTTAGGAGTTCATTATTGTTATCACAAGCAGACAAAGTAACATGCATGGAATTTCAAATTTAGGAAGAACATGATGCATATTTAAAATTTCGTCGTACCTCAATATGATTCTCTTTTAACTTTGTAATATATATTTTATATATTTAAAACAAATCACAACCCTAAACTTCTTAGAATTGCTAAATGTGGTGCTTTATTTGACAGTTACAATTAGAAAAGCATTATTTTGCTTGTTTATTAATTGATTAAAAAAAGCTATTTAATATTCAGGAAAATTAACAATACTCGGCAAGCTTTTCACCATTTTCACCAATAATGGATTTAATGGCTTCAATAATATTACCGTGAACAGTTTCGGATGCAGCAATAACACCTTGACTATTTAAAGTTCTACCGTAACCAAAATCTAAATCATTACCATAAATATCAGTAACTTTACCTCCACTTTCATTAACTAATAAATAACCAGCAGCATGATCCCAGATTTTTTCCCTATAGTTTGGATCTTTTGGTAGTCTTAAATAAATTTCTGCATCACCCTTTGAAAGTGCACAATATTTTGCTTGGGAATCTAAATTAACTGACGGTTGAGTAATATTAAGTCTTTCTTTAATCATACCTTGTAAACCATGTGATGAATGTCCCTTTTCAACCCCTTCAAGAACTCTAGCCTGATCTAAACCAAATTCATTATGAACGTGAATTCTTTCATTTTTATTTAATGGATAAGTAATCTCAGAATTTAAATCTTGGAAATATGAACCATGACCTTTAATTGCAGTAAATAATCCACCTTTTTTAGAGTTTGGATCACGTAACGAATGTGGTAAATTTGGACACCCAATAACACCTACTTTGACTTCACCATCAACTATTAACCCTAAACAAACTGCGTATTGATCACCTCTTAAAAAACCTTTCGTACCATCAATTGGATCTAAAGCCCAAATTCTACCAGAATTACCACCTAAAGAATTACCCTTATCGATAGAATCACATAAATGTGCCGGACTGTCGATTAATCCTAGTTCTTCGTTGTTTAAAGTATCACTTTCTTGAATGGAATTAACTTGATCAAAAATGAATTGCTCAATTTTCTTTTCCTTAATTAATTGTGAATCTTCTTCACCAACAACTTCATCGGTTGGGAAATTTTTTAAAATTGCATTAATTACAATTGCTTGTGCACCAAAATCTCCAACTGTAACTGGTGAACTATCTTGTTTAGCGATTCCACTTAGGTGTTCTTCACTAACTTTACAAGTCAATAATGAAGCTCTTTTCACTGCAAGTTGCGCAATATGTGCTTCTCTCAAATAATTATTAGTGGAATTGGACATTTTTCTTATACCTGAGAAATTGGAGCTCCTAAACAATTTCATCTACAGGACAAACTTCAAAGATCAACAAAAGATGAAAATCCAATAAAACTTTCGACATTGATCAAACATTATAATACATACACAATAAACCTTCGGGAATAGTCTCAATTGGGAAATTTTGACAAAAATACAAATTTCACGTGACTCTCACGTGACTATTTATAAACACATATCTTTCGTATTTCTCGTATATTTTTTTTTATCTTGAATTTTTCATAGGTTAATTCTAATTATTTGGTATAAGTATATTATTTTCTTGATTTGAACTTGTGTTAATTTTTAAGTTAAGGAGTTGTTGGAAAAGAAGAGAAATTTACAATGTCTACATTAAATCCTGTTACTAAAAGGACTGAATTTGGTGGTCCAATTGGTGCTTTAACACTCATAATAGCTCTACCATTAATAACACTATTTTTATATTTAGCATGTAATGATATCTATATTGCAGAGGGCTTTAAGGTTGATTTGACTAAACTTCAACACTCATTCAATTTGAAAATATACAAGAATTTAAACGATTTATTCTTCAATAAAACATGTTGGAGTGCATATTTAATTTGGTTTTTCACATTAGCATTATTAGATGTTTATGTCCCAGGTACAACCAAATACGGTATTGAATTACGTGATGGTACAAAACTAAAATATACGATTAATGGATTACAGTTAATTGGATCGTTGGTTATTGTTTTAAGTTCAAGATTTTATTTATTTGGCTTAAATTTACCAGAATTAGATTTCTTGTATGACAATTTTGTTGCTTTGATGATAACATCGTGGGAATTTTCAATTTTATTAAGTTTTTTTGTTTACTTTTGTTCGTTTATTCCATTGAGAAATAAGAATGGTAAAGGTACGAATGAAAGAATTTTAAGTGTTGGTGGTAATTCGGGTAACCCATTATTTGATTGGTTTATTGGTAGAGAATTAAATCCAAGAATTGGAGAGTGGGATATCAAGTTATTCTGTGAATTAAGACCAGGGTTATTATTATGGTCATTTTTAAATTTATCATGTTTGCAAAGACAATATCAAAATTTGGGATATGTGACAAATTCAATGTTTATAGTTAACATTTTACAATTTATTTACGTCATTGATGGTGTTTTGAACGAAGAGGGATGTTTAACAATGATCGATATTACAACAGATGGTTTCGGTTTTATGCTTGCATTTGGAGATTTATGTTGGGTTCCATTCTGTTACTGTTTACAATCAAGATACTTAGTATTAGTTGAACTTAATTTATCATCACTATTTTCAATTATGATTGTTTCAATTATGGCTTTAGGATTTTATATCTTTAAGGCATCCAATAATCAAAAGAATAATTTTAGACAAGGAAAACTACCACATTTGAAATCAATACAAACAGATAGAGGTACAAAACTATTAACTGAAGGTTGGTGGGGAATGTCACAGCATATCAACTATTTTGGTGATATGCTAATTGCATTAAGTTGGTGTTTGCCAACTGGATTTAATACAATTTTAACATATTTTTATGTCATTTATTTTTCATCATTATTATTCCATAGACAATCAAGGGATGAGGAAAAATGTAAAAACAAATATGGTAAACACTGGATTGAATATGAGCAAAAGGTTCCATATAAGATTATTCCATATATTTATTAAGCTGAAAAGGCCTGTAAGGAGATGCCTCAACTAATACTTATTAATCTGCTTAATTGTTTATAGAATAATTTATATATATATATATATATATAAATATCATTACATAATAATTATTGTAATTTCTTTTCGAAATCAAAAGGCTTTTCAAATGCAGCATAGCTGATTTGCATACCATTCAACCAACTTAATGCAACATTTAAAATACAAGCTAAAAATAAGAAAACAATTGTCCCCATCCAAATACCGTTTGAAAAAAATGCATATTTATCAAATAACGATCCATCAACTAAAACTGGTGATTCGGATTTTGATGACAAAACAGGTTCATCGTTAGGCTTTTCATAAATTGAAACTGGTTGATCATCCAAAAGTCCATTGATTTCATTAAATGTATCCTTCAAATCTTGTTCAAGCGTTTCGTAATCAACATCTTCTCTCTTTTTAGCTAAATCATCAATCAGTTTCAATGACTCTTGATTTACAACTTCGTTTGAATTAGAGGGTTCCTTGAATGTTGGTAAACCTTGGATGATGATGTTGTTATTTTCAAAAGCTGGTAAAATCTTATTTAAATTATTATAAAGTTCAGCATCATTTTCTAATTCAAAAACTGAAAACGTGTTTGAGGCAGATGGTTCTGACCAATCTATACTTGTGTCAACATCCCTAACAGTTAAAAAATTGTTTGATCCTTGTGGTAATAATTTTGTATCCTTTGGAGATTTATAAACAACGTGGTTTGACATAATATTATTATTATCATTATTTAATGTGTCAATAAAATCATTTGTTATATCAGATTCATCAAAGTTCTTAATTTTTAGATAAGCAATTTTGAAACTTGGATGTTCAGATGCTAATTGACTTATAAACGATTCAATTTTAAGATTAATACTATCAACTGATTCAATTTCTTTGATATTAAGATTTTTTGTTATATCATCAAAAGAAGACGAAATTAGTAAAGGAGCCGAATTTTCAAATGAAGAAGCAAAAACAACATTTACAATTGCTGCTAATGAAAAGATAGAGCTGCCAAACTTCATTGTCAATATCCTGATTTGTCTTATTCACAAAATAATAAATTACGCTAGATTTCATGTTATCTTAAACTGGAAAGGCAGCACTTTTAGAGAAGCAACCATTTTGTGTACTTAAAGCCGGGTAAAGTCTGGTGCACGTGACTTCATGAAAAATGTCTCCTTTTTTTCATTTTTTTCATTTTTTTCCTTTTTTTTGGTTTTTGTTGATTTTTTTCTTGGTTTTTTTCTTGGTTGTTATTTTTAGTTTTTTTTTTAGCTGACTGATATTCAATATAATGATAATCAGAGTTCTATTAACTATTTAGCTATTTATACAGTAAATTATATTAATATAAGCATTAAGCAAAAGAAACACCCTTCTTCTTAACGCTATCCTTTGCATCCTTAAGAATTTCTTTCTTTGCATCCTTAGCAGTTTTACGTCTAGCACTTCTTGCTAAACTTGCCTTTTCTTTAATGGATTGCTTAACGATTTCAATCTTTGATTTTTTATCGTCTTCTCTTTGTTCTAATTCTTTTCTTCTAATATCTCGTATCTCTTCTAACCTTTTACTCTTTTCTAATTTACTTTCGTTAACTAAATCTCTTTCATCATTAATTTGTTTAATCAATCTTTGCATTGTCAATGAATCATTGTCTTCGATGAATTTCTTACCTTTCTTACCCTTTTTCACAATTGTGCCAGGAATAATAGCTTTATTTAATTTAGGAATATTCAATTCCTTTTCAGTATATACACGTTCTTTCTTTTTGGAACCGTATAGCTCACTAGTACGAAGATGTTTCTTTAATGCTTTACCTCTTAACGCTTTCTTTGCTGATTTTGGGGTTAAATTTGGTTGATTTTGCAAGACGTTTCTGGCTTGAGAATCAGATCTAATTTCTGGTTCAACTTCACGTTTTTTGTTCATTGAAACTTTTCTTTTTGCGGCCTTTGTTTGTTTATTGATGGACATTGTGAAATATGTGTTTCTACTGGAATATCGAATGAATCAAAGATATTCTACAGAGGAAAAAAAAGTTAAAAGAAAAATAAAAAAAAATAAAAAAAATTCAGTAACTTTCGTTTTCATCGATGGAGAAATTTTCGTTCTCTAACGAGGTAGTTTCGGTTTCGCTGGGCGGGTTGTGGGAAATTCGTGGGCGGATGGGGAAATTGCGGGTGGTTTGATGGGCCAGAGGGATTTTTTGTGGGACCAGTGCTGTTCTTCGTGGGACAGCCCCAGTAAAGTTGGGGTGGCGGGCGTGGGCGGTTTGTGTTATGCGGGCCAAAGTGTCGAGAGTGTGGGAAATGGTAAGAAGACGTTCTTGGGGGGTGATTTCCGCTGGTGAGACAGAATCTGGATTGATTGGGATAAGGGGTTGCATGGAGGACTGTTGTAGAATGTCGGGAATGTTTTTAGGAGAAGTAGACAAGGATGATAATGGTGGTGGTGGATTTTTTGGGAAAAGTTTCTGGAATTCGGTGTTTGTTTGCAAATCCTTAACTTGAGAAACATAGGAGATGTTTTGAGAGAGAATATGGGGAATGCTGGTTTCCAAAAGTGTTAAGTATTGTTGAACATATTCTTGAACATTTGAACGAGATTGAACACTTCTGGATAGATCTTTTTGAAAGATATTATCAACGTAAAGTTTGTGTGTAAGATACGAGATGTTATCGATATTGCATATGGTATCAAACTTCATATATTTTATATCTTGATGTAATACGTTTCTATTCAGAGTTGTAACGTCAATATCAGTGGGAAGTGTTTCCGTCTGTTGAAAAAAACAATGGTTTATATTCTCTTTGCGAACATGCAACATGGTGTCATCACCAAAAAACCGTTCATTGATCTCCCTTGCTGTTTTTTCTTCAATTTCTTCTTTGACATCGTCACTAATATCATGATTGTGGTTGTCCATTAATTTATCTTTTTCCATGTTTGTCACTTGAGTCAGAAAATTATCAAAATTACTAGAGTTTGATAAATCGTAATACATAAACGCATTTTGAATGAATTTATTGAAGGTAATATTAATAAATTTGGTTTTTCTTTTATATATAATATACCTTTCAACATAATCAATTTTGCAATTATCAATTAATCCCTTACCATACAATTTTAACAAAAATTGTTTGAAGTCAACCATTGACAAATCCAACCTTTTTGTAAAATATTCAAATCTGACTTTCTCAAACAATGGTAATTGATTTATAATAAATTCAGAATAAATGCATTCGGATAACTTAGATACAAAATCTTCAACAAATTTATAGGATTCAAGTAAATCACGAAAAGCTTCACTTTTTACTAATGTATTAAACGCTTTCACATTCAAATCCTGAAATGTATCATACATTTCCATTAATAAATTTACTGTTTCATTTTTCAAGAATCCTTGAAAATCACTGGATTGAAATGGATTAACCTCTGATTTTGATAATATTGAACTCACTATAAATTTAATTAATACATCATTTCTTCTATGATCGCCTGAATCATTGAAATTTTTAAATGAATTTTGGAAATATTTATTAGCAGTTTGGAAATCACTGGAATACATTGCAACTAATCCGGAGCCTTCATTTATTATTCCTAGAATTTTAGTTTGAGGTATACCGGAAATTAAGGAATCTGCTAATATACTTAACCTTCTTAATTCCTTTAGATGTTGTGTTGGATTATCGTTTAAAATTATCAATATTTTATTAGCAATTATATCTAAGTAAAACGTGTTCTTTATTGATTGAGTTGCATAATCCATGAGTACCTCTAAATTATTTAAATATTTAGATGCTGATTTAAAATCATTGTTTTTGATGAAGTTGTTTGATATGATTAATTCCAATTTTATTTTTAACTTTAAAGTTGATACATCCATTTCATCTGGCGAAAGCATCATTAGATATTTGTAAATCTTATCAAAAATAAAATAACTAAATGAATCATCATAGTTTTTAGTATCAATTCTTTGAACCATTTTTGAAATTGATGAATTAAAATATGATTCATCAACTTGATTATTCTTCTTCAATAAAAACATTTTATCAAGTAAATGAAGTATTTCATCAACATTCTTTTGATATTCATAAATTTTAATCAACTGTTTAATTGATTTGAAAATATAATCAGATGATTGATCCGTTTGACATATTATACTGTTAAATACTTCAATGGATTGTTCAAATTTGTCTTCTTCTTTTAAATACTTTGCTTTGAAATATAAAGATTCAAAATTATTTTTCATATTGCCATCAATACAATCACCGTTATCACTATTATTATCATCATCTTCATCATTCATTTCATCATCTTCATCTTCAAAGGAAAGTTCCTCCTCCTCCTCGTCATCATACATATCATCTTCCCAGTCAGACATTGTATATTAGGCGGTTACTTCGCTATATTATTTACCAATGCTTACAACGATTGCATAAAAGACAAAAGTCTATTTGCCATCTTCCATAGATTAGACACTGAGAAGTTAAAAACGGGATTGGATTTTTACATTTTTTACGGTTTTGTTGTTGTTTCTAAAAAATACTGCTAAATTATTACCCAAATTAATTCCATTTACCCAACTATACAAATTAGAAGAATCCTACAATCTATATATTAAGACCTTGGAACCGTTGATCCAATTCTAATGTTTCCAGATACTCCATTTCATCAATTTCATGTTGTAATGCATCCGCATAATGAGAACTACTTTGCAACTTCGAATCCATGCAGTACCTTCTATCAATATCAAGATCCTCATCGTCAGCATCGTAATCTTCATCATCATCCTCAGATTTATCAAATGCATAACGTAAAAACTGATTATGTTGAAGAGTTTGTTCTTTGAACAATTCATATTGACGTCTGTTATCATCTCTTCTTAGGAATTTATCGAGATTATTTCTTTCATTCCTTTGATTATTTTCCGTGCTATTGAATGCTTGACTATTCTTTCTTTTTATTTTTGGAGTGGATTGGGTGTTTTGAAGCTGATGGTTTGAATGGTCATCATTATTGGTGTATGTTGGCTTATGGTGATACGAGGATAAGTTTAGGTGTTTTCGTGATTCTTTTGCATAATTACTCAATAATTGGGAATTCAATTGAGATATCGAATCTTTTTCGATTTCGTTGCAAATTGATGTACTTGTAGAAATGGAGGCATTACCTAATTGGGAGTAGTTGGAGGATTCGGATGAATATATCGAATGTATCGAATCATCTAAATCGGTTCTGTTGAATAGTGTGGAATCTGTTGAGCACTTTTGATATTTTCTGCCTGATTTGGTGGGTATATGAAAAGATGCTTCTGTGAATATGGGTGATCGACGAGATGACATTATGAGGCATTTACCAAGCAGCAAGCTTAAATCAAACAGACAAGTCTTCTCTTAAAAGGTCCAACACTTTATCGGATTGCTTTTGTTTGTTTTTCACCTTTTCATTTTCATTTTCATGGGACAAAAATCGTTTCGTGGGTAAAATGAAACGCAATTGCAGAATTCTCCCATGAAAATAACACCAGATTTGATGGGAAAACGTATAGAGAAGAGCAACCCCTCCAATTATGGACGAAATTGAACAATAATTCACCCTTCAATCCAAGCGACTGTGGCGACTGCAGAGACACCATTCAGGGATTACATTTCCGTACAAAAACCCTTAAGAAACACACTCAAAAAACCATTGATACAGAGTGACTCTTCCAATTGCAAAAACCCTTCAAAATTTGAAAATTCTCAAAAAATTCAACTTTTTTTTTTTCCAATTATTAGTGTTTTGTCCTGTTTTGTTTCTTCTGAAATAGCAATCATAAACAACTCATTCCATGTTTTCCAGAATTACCGTGGCAGCTGCAAAAAGATCTGCAGTTTCTTCTTTCAAACGTACGTATGCTTTAACAACAGAAGCACAAGCTTTAATTTCCAAAAATGTTAAAGATATCGATCCTGAAATGTATGAAATCTTACAATTAGAAAAGGCAAGACAAAGAAATTCAATTACTTTAATTCCATCTGAAAATTTCACTTCTAAGGCAGTTATGGATTTATTAGGTTCAGAAATGCAAAATAAATATTCAGAAGGTTATCCAGGTGAAAGATACTACGGTGGTAATGAATTTATTGATATGGCTGAATCTCTTTGTCAAAAGAGAGCTTTAGAAGCATTTGACTTAAATCCTGAACAATGGGGGGTCAATGTTCAATCATTATCCGGTGCTCCAGCTAACTTATATGCTTATTCTTCTATCTTAGAAGTTGGTGATAGATTAATGGGTCTTGATTTACCTCATGGTGGTCATTTATCCCATGGTTATCAAACTCCATCAACTAAAATTTCCTATATTTCCAAATATTTCCAAACTATGCCTTATAGATTAGATGAAAAGACTGGTTTAATTGATTATGATATGTTAGAAAAAACTGCAATCTTATTCAGACCAAAGATCATTGTTGCTGGTGCATCTGCTTATCCAAGAATCATTGATTACAAGAGAATGAGAGAAATTGCAGATAAAGTTGGAGCTTATATTTTATCTGATATGGCACATATTTCAGGTTTAGTTTCAGCAGGTGTTACTCAATCACCATTCCCATATTCTGATATTGTTACAACTACAACTCATAAATCGTTAAGAGGTCCACGAGGTGCAATGATTTTCTTTAGAAAAGGTATTAGAAAAGTTACCAAGAAGGGTAAGGAAATCCCATATGAATTAGAAAAGAAGATCAACTTCTCAGTTTTCCCAGCTCATCAAGGTGGTCCACATAACCATACTATTTCTGCGTTATCCGTTGCATTAAAGCAAGCACAAACTCCAGAATATAAACAATATCAATCTGATATCGTTAAAAATGCAGCTGTTTTTGCAGATGCTTTAACTTCTAAAGGTTTTGAATTAGTTTCTGGTGGCACTGATACACATTTAATCTTAGTTGATTTAAGATCAAAGAATATTGATGGTGCTAGAGTTGAAGCAGTTCTAGAAAAGGTTAATATTGCAGCAAACAAAAACACTGTTCCAGGTGATAAATCAGCACTTTTCCCATCAGGTTTAAGAGTTGGTACCCCAGCTATGACAACTAGAGGTTTCTTAGGCGATGAGTTCAAAGCTGTTGCTGATTTAATGGATAAAGCAGTTAAAATTGCCATTGAATTAAAGGCGAAAGAACAAGGTGCATCTCCAAAGGAAAAACTATTACACTTCAAAAAATTAGCTGCAGAAGATCCACAAGTCAAGGCACTTGATAAGGAAGTTGTTGAATTTGTCTCCAAGTACCCAGTTCCTGGGGATTTATAATTTTTACTACTTATTTATTAAATAATTTCTGTTATACAAGTAAACAGTAAACAATCGTATGTTAATTAGATATAAGTAAAACTGCTGTCGAACAGATTTTTCATGGCAAGTTGCTTTTAAATGCTGTAAATTGGAATTTTGAACCATTTGCAAATGATGACTCACATATATTGAACAAACATTTCCTGATTGCAATTTTTTTGTATCAACTGTTGTATTCTTTCTCCGGTTGTAGTCTGGTTCGTAAATATGCTTTCTGTCAACTAGCCTTTCCTTTTATTTAGTAACTTTAAAATTATGTTTTGTTTGGTAGCCTCTTCAGCCTTAAATCATGTTTAGTGATTAAGATTGTGTTTTTCCTTTCGTAGGATTATTCTTCTTTCCTGGCAGAAAGCATTTTTTTTTTTTTGTTTTGAAGATACTAATTAAACTCACCAACCATCTTTTTGAGGTAATTTCCATATTTATTATGTTCATCAATTTTATTCTTTCCTAATTTCTATTCTCAAATCATTGACCTCCCTATTAACTTCAACCAACAAACATATAGCATGAATAGCTGTACCTTTAATATCCACAGAATCACGTGCAGTT
Source organism: Pichia exigua (assembly GCA_030570195.1). Taxonomy (NCBI): domain Eukaryota; kingdom Fungi; phylum Ascomycota; class Pichiomycetes; order Pichiales; family Pichiaceae; genus Pichia; species Pichia exigua. Next base: position 31,530 of record JAJLVI010000044.1, read on the forward strand.
TTCATCTCCAGCATCTTTAGTCCTTGAACATGCAAAGATGAAAGAGCATTTTGCCTTTACTTTCGGTTTACAATAGTTTTGTTTTCTACTATGTTTTGTTATTGTGTACTTGGATTATATCGTGTCGAAGTATTACTTTTTGTGAAGACCAAAAACCATAATGATATCATCCTTTGATTAGACCCTAATACCTCATTTATCTGAAGATGTTTATATAACTCTACTTTTGGCCTTGAATATCGTTGTGGTACCCCTGTTCTAGTTCCGCTCATAATAGCTGTCTTCTGATGTCGAAGCACGTTATATAGATATGCCAACATCTAACGTGGAACACCCTGTGAAAGGAAGATGAACCAGTTGCTTTATATGCTGAGCCTCCGTGCTGTTACGTAATACCGCCTGGACTTTTTACGTTTTTTTGTTTTTCTGTTTTTCTGTTTTTGTTTTCTGCGTTTCTGTCAACATGAAATTTGGTGTTTGTACCAACGGAGCCTTATTTGAACCTCAGTTGATTTGGTTTTCTTTGGATCTTTTTCCAAGACAATTTGCTACTGATGGAAGAAACAAGATTACAAGAGCTTAGATCTTTAAGTTCTAGGATGTCTGGTTGTTTCCGATCTTCGGAAGCTCTGTTTTCTATGACTGAATACAGCAATTCCGATTTAATCAATTATATTCACATCATGGAAAAGAACTACAATAACCCAAAATTTGTTAGGGAGAAGGATGAAATTTCGTTTACATCATGTCTCAATATGTTGAATAGAATTAAGGATAATTACAAGATTGAAACCCCGGTAAGACTAAAGTTCATATCAGTTACCACTAAAATATTTATTGATATGAATAAGCTATCATCCAAAACCTCAACTAAAGAAAATAGTCAATTCCCAATTGATATCATATTTTCACACTTAGATGGAATCAAATCATATCATAAACCAAATGTGCACGCTGATTTCCTAAAACTAAAGATTGCTCAACTTGCAAATTTACCACATTGTCTAAGTTATAGTCCAGGTATGTTAAAAGATATAGTTTCACACTATGAAGTGGCTTCGCAATTTTATTTACCGTTTGTTAAAGCAGATCTGTCATTCACAAACCAGTATGGTTCTAGCTTAGTTTCATCTTTTTTAAGTTTGGCATTAAGAACTAAAACAGTTTATAAACTATCATTCCTCCTACTTGCAATGCAATATAGTTTAATCATCTCAAAAAGCACGCCTCAAATGTTTGCAAAAGTCAATAAAGATGGTTTGAAAATGATGGAAAGATCAAGTGATGTTGTATATAAATTTACTGCCAAACACTTATACCATTGTTGCAGAACAGCTGAACTTAATGGCATTAATTTACAAGCATTAAAAGATTTAATACTGAAATATTATGAACAAGAAAAAATCCAACCAATATCCATAACGTGGGAAAAGCTAGCAATCTTAAAAATCTCAACCCTGAAATCTACTGAAATAAAGTCATCAACCCAACCTATAATACCAACACATCTCATTCAATCGAAAGAATGTATGAATATTTCTTCTGATTTATTGAATCCACTGAATCCTATACCATCTATAAATCTTTCAACCTCACCGCATTGTATTGAACAGTTAATGGATATTACTAAAAGTATAGATGTTAATGATTCAACAAAACATATATTATTAAACAGAATAATTGATTTTTTAGCGGGTAACTTATCTAGATCAACTCAATTATTTTCAGTATTTGATTGCTTAACTTTTAAATTCAAAAATCTTTCCATTGTGGAAGAAAATATTTTTTTTGTTCAAAATGCTTTACCATTAATGTCGTCAGTTCTGTTATCATTGCAGCAAAATAAACGTTTAAAAAACTTTTCAAAATTATTTTTTTATTTTGCTAATAGCTCGATTGGTTTACTTCCTGAAAGTTCCTTCCAGTTCTGGTACAATTATATTCAATGCGAAACGGTCTTATCGAATACGATGGAAACGCAAAAAGATATCCAAAAAAAGTTCAACTACATTAGCACAAATGAGCTTTTAAAAAACAACTATGAAGGTATTATTGCAATAAATTGTGCATTTCTTAACACTTTCATATATTCTGAACTTAAACCTATAGGGTGTGAAACTATACTTCTTGATGAAATGAACTCAAATGTCAAATTTATTGCGAAATGTATTATTCATGTCCCACAACATATTAGTCTTTTTTTTAAATATTTAGAAAATGAAGTTTTAATTGTTTCTTTATCGTTACGTATCATTGAAATGATAGAAGAGTCAGAGAACCCAAAAAAGCCTCAGATTATAAGTGAAATTGTGATAATACTAAAAGAAAGGATAAAGGATACTGGATTGTTTCTCTATTTTTTGTCAAGACTTTCTTTCGTTGTTAGTTTTCCTATCAGTTTTAAAAACAACAAATTAATTTTCAATTCCGATTCAAAAATTAAAGAACTTGAAAATTTGGTCATTTCACACCTGTACATTTTACAGGCAATTTCAGCTCCAAGAGACCCATCTGATATTATTTTGAAAAGTCATTACTTAATATGTAATTATCTAAAATCTTGTGGCAATACCCAGTTTTCAAGTTATGAGCATAATATAGTTGAGACAATTTTCAAGACCCTGAGATATTATGAACTATTCAAGTATTGTTCAACTTTGATAAATCAATATATTGAAAGCAGAAGATCTTTTTTAAATGGAGCTTTATTTGAATTAACTTTGAGCTATTGGTTGGATATTAATTTTAAATTAGAAAACTATTCCGTTTGTGACGATATTTTATCAAATAATTCATTTACTCCATCTACCTACGCTTCAATGAAGCTGTTGCTAAGTGTTTTAGAATATCAAATTGCAGTTGAATCCTCAAGTTCTGAAAAATACATTAAAATGATATACAGTAATTTTAAGACACCTGTATTTTCAGTGGACAAACAATCAGATAAATACCAAGCAATTGGATTGCTTTTATTATATCACAAATTTTGCAAACTTGTGGGAAAGTATTTTAGTTCAAAAGATATGCTTCACTCCATTACAAATTTCAATCGTTCAATCAGTATCTTACAATCGATTTTCAAAAATTTTTTGTTGCCAGGTTCATCTTATTCATCACTAAACATAAACTTTAAGCTGATTCTTAAGATGGAGTTTTCCAACGAGATGTTGAATTGTTATAGTTTAATATTAGATCAATTTTCAATTATTGGATTTGGTAAAGAATTCGACCATTATCTACATGAACTGGAATTATTTATTGAAATTCAGCCATCTTTAAATTTGAATTATAATTACGGTTTAAAATTGATTGAATTGAATCTACTAAGAGGTGATGTGAACAGAGCATCGCATTACGTACAAAAAGTTAAAGAAATTAAACCACAAATTTATGTTGACAATAATTTAATTGAAGAAATTTATTCATTATTAGTATTCGAAAACTTCTCAAGAATTTCAGATTATACTAAAAACTACAATGTGTCAGATAATACATACATCTTATCAAAACAATTGGATAATTTAGTTTTTAATTTAATTAATTCAACAGAAATTGATCCTAGAGTTTCTACTTCAGTTATTCAGAAATGGGTAAGCTCTATGATGAGAAGATATTCATATTTAGATTCAAAATTATTTGCTGATGAAAAACTGGAAATACATCCATTTATCAAGATCATTACAGAATATCATAATCGAATGAAGCAGGTAAGCGACTCAAATGTTTATGGTGAAACTTCATTTTATCCATTCAAATCCGTATTAGATTCTAAGCTTGAATCAAAACATCAAGTAGACAGTTTATTTACGGATTTAGTTTGTACTTTTATGAATAGTTATAAAAAATTGCCCAATGAAATTACAAAATATAATTTAAATTCACTTAATACCTATTCTATTAATAGTTTTAGAGGAAATAATAATCAATTGTTGGCTTTCAATTATTCAAAGCTTATGGCATTAAATAATGAATATCGGTTGTTACCTTTTAAATATGAAAAAATATTTTCAAAGAATAATAATTTTAAAAATAGAATGCTACCTGAAATTGAATCCGAATCAGCTTCTTTATTGATTGATGAAAACTCTAAATCTATATTGCAAAATGTGCTACCTCTCAATTGGATTGCAGTTAGTATTGATTATCTCATATCAACTAATAGTTTAATAATCACCCGATATGATGCAGTGAGTAAACAGGCTCCACTACTTCTTAACATTTCATTGAATGAAAAGGATAAAAGATTTGGATTTCAAAATTGTATTAACCGACTAAGTGAAATAATTGAAAAAAGTGACAAAACAACGATGATTGAGGTCACTTCAAATATCAATACCCATGAACAAAAAATTCAATGGTGGGATACAAGAAAGAAATTAGATAAACAACTTGAACAATTGTTAACTGATATTGAAAATGAATGGTTCGGTGGATTATCAACATTATTATATGAAGATCCTTCTTTAAAACTAGCACTACCCAATCACATTAAAGGTTATATCTCATATTATTTTGGACCGTATATAAAAAAGCATAACAAAGATATCAATGATTCAAAACTAGAGAATATATTTGGATCCATTGATTCAAGAATTTATTTAGCGCTTTTGAAAACGCCTACGCTTACTGATAAAATGGTTTTTGATACTTTGAAATTTATTTATGAAGTTACTTTAAAGAAAAAGTTACTATTGGACTCTTTAGGGTTGAAGTCAATTTTAAAATCCGTGAAAAGATCATTAGAAATTTGTAAAGAGAAAACAGATAAACGACAAAAGTCACATATAGTGTTGATTCCAAGTTCTAATTGTGCCAAAATACCATGGGAGTCAATTCCATCATTAAGACACCAATCAGTCACTCGTATGCCAACAGTTCAACAATTACAAGACTATTTAATAAAATATAAATATATTTTAGATAATGGTATAAGCACCAAGAAAGGTCTCTATATTATCAACCCAGGCAATGATTTGAAAAGAACAGAAGAAAATCTAGGTCCAAGATTTACAAATTTGGAAGGGTGGAATGGGATCATTGGCAGAGCACCACAGGAAAACGAAATTCTAGATGGTTTATCAAAAGCTGACCTTTACATTTACGCAGGACATGGTGGTGGTGAACAGTATGTCAAATCCAAAAATATCAAATCCAGAATTTATACACCACCAGCTTTATTACTTGGGTGTTCATCGGGTGCATTAAAAGGTAAAGGTTCAATGCACTTATATGGCACGCCATATAATTATATTAACGGTGGATGTCCAATGGTTTTGGTTAACTTATGGGATGTTACAGATAAGGATATTGATATGTTCACAGTAGATGCATTAAAGCGATGGGGATTTTTTGTTGATTATGATTCAGTGGATCCATTTGAAGTTGATGATGACGAAAATTTAGATTTAGCTCAATGCGTTGCAAAATCTAGAGATATCTGTAGATTAAAATATCTTAATGGTGCAGCTCCAATTATTTATGGATTACCACTAAAATTAGAGTCTATGTAAAGCAAAAGGAATATCATAGAGGTTTGTATAGATTTGAATAACTTAGATAATAATAATAATAAAAAATATATATTTTTTCGTTTATTGCTTCTACTAATTATTTATAAACATAATGTATTTTACGATTGCTCGTATCAATTCAATATTTGATGCTATGATGGGTATATAGTTTTTGTTTATTTTTTTAGAAATTAAAGATGCCAATTCTGGATCATGTTCATTTATTTGAGAAATATTTAAATGTATTATGTTATCTCTTACAATCAGTTTATCATCTCCAGATTCAAAATTATCAAGCACTAAGTTTGAGCAAGTGTCATCTGTAACATATTCAAAATTATCTAGGTGTTTCTTTATTTCTTCAAGTTTAATCAAATCAACAACTTTATAAGTATCATTATCCCAACCAACACGTTTAGGATTCGTAATATTTGGATATAAGTTTAAATTTATCGTATTTTTAGGTAAAGGTGACACTTGTTCAGTGGAATCAATTATATAATCTTTTAAAAGTGAGTACGAATTAGAGTAATAGGTTATTGGATCATGGGGTGCTTTTTTCTCATCTGGATGGAATGGGACAATTATATATTTAAATTTATTATCGTTATTCTCGTCTTTGATTATATTTGAAGAGTCCATTAATCTTAAACCGATTAAAAAATCTCTTGGAAACACGGTTCTTGAATTATGCAACATTCGAGGTGGTGATGCAAGTAACTGAGCAATTACTGATCCCTCCAATGGTTTGTAAGATTGAATTCTTTCAGATTCATCAACCATTTTAAATTTAGATATCCATTTTTGTGGATTGGTGAATACTGGTGAAACTTCAATATCAGAATATTCTATTTTCTGACGTTTAAACGCTAACTTTGATGCTATTTTTGACTTCTGTCTGTGTATTCGAATCAACTCGTCGGATATTTTATGTTGTTTCCTTCCATAACGTCTCATTCTTGATTCGGTTAATGATTTTTTGCAAAAGAAACAGAAAAAGTCCTGGGTTTTCCATTCCATCATGTGCTGGTTATGCGTATATGTAAGAGAAAATTACTCCGCGTCATGTTTTGTTGAGAAAACTTTCAATCCAATAAAATAAGAGGGCCTTCAGTTGTAATATATGATAACCAAAGAAACAAACATCTTTAGAATATGGCAGGAATTGGAATACTTCCGTTTCAAATGAAGATTGTGAAGCAAACAAAAATACTGGGACGTTTTTTGTGTAAACGTGGGTTTTTCACAGAGTCCCATATTCCACCAGTTGAAGAATTCAAAAATACAATGTCTACAGTTGGATCACAAGGTATGTGTGAATCAAATGAACTTAACACTAACTTTAAATAAGAGCAGTACTAACATTGAAGAAATTATTATGTTTGTCTTTTTATAGCAATGATCCTAACATCATCATTTTCTGGTGCACAGAATATATCAAACATGCATGGAACTACTCTTTCATCAGTTAGTTCATTGATTGTATATCCTGAACCTATAATCCAATTCAATATACAGGTACCATCAGCAACATCCAACTTTATGCATGAAAATAAATATATGGCATTGCATGTCTTAAGTCCGTGTAGAGAAAGTGTTAAACTTGCAAGAAACTTTAGCTTAGGCTCAAGATATATAAATAAAAAGTTACAACAAAATGATGAGATAAATAATACAAGTACAAATAAACACACAACTCCATTTGAAAGAATAGCTTTAGATGAATGGGACTTATTTGAAAATGTTATCAAAAATGAACGACCCGATACATTTCATATTAAATCTGACTTACATTTACCCATTTTGACGAAACATTCAGAAAGAGTTTTGATTTGTGAAAAATATAAAGTTTTTCAAGTCTACAATCATGAAATATGGACTTGCAAAGTCAAAGATATTTTAGTTAATGTTCATGAAGATTCAAAAACAGGTGGGTTATTATATTTTAATCGAAAATTTCACCATGTCGGTGACGCTTTGGCTGAAAGTAAAGAGAATTCAGATTGACTGCTGATCTGAATATTCCCAAATATTAGAACGTGTAACTCTTTAATCATGCATATAAATATTTTTATCTATAATCTGTACAAATTTATATAAATTTTCAAAATAACCGTGAAATAATAACTATTGGTACATTGAAACATTTTGAGACTTCAACTGTTGCTCATAGTTTTTGAACTCTTTAACCAATAATTTATACTTTTCCTCTCTTTGATTGCTTCTTATTTTTCTTTTTTCAATTCTTAAGGAAATTTCAGTATCCTTTAGACTTTCCAACTCACCAATTAAAACTTCAACATCATGCTGAATTCTCAACTTTTTGGAAATACATTTCTCCTTCTTAACTAGTAATTGATTTTTATCAGCATGTAAACTGGAGACTTTATGATTAAGTTCTTTAATTTCTTTATTATTTTCGTCAACAATTTTATTGAAAACTCTAGATTCATTTTCATAAAATCTTTTAAGCCTATAATGATTTTCTTCAGTTTCAGTTAATAAAAGTCTTACTTTATCCAGCTTCTTTGATAAATTGGTAATTTCAGTATCTAATTTTGTGACTGTAGTACGTAAGCTATCTAATTTCTTGTAGTTTCTTGATTCGTCAGAAACATTACTACGGTTATTTAAACTCATAATTTCACTTTTAATTTGAACTGATTTTTTCTTCCAATCACTTTTCAATTTTTTAATAATTGCTTTATCTCTTTCAACTGATTCTCTGGTGGTTGCAATTGAATCTTGTAGGGTTGTAATTGGAGTTTTCTTATTTCCATTCGTAAAAGTTTTATCTTGATAGATAGTTGAAATAGTACATGAAGTTAAAAGAGATAACTCACCGTTTAATTTTATTCTAACAAAATCAATATCATATTGATGCAACGGTGTCAAACCTTCTATAATTAACAATTCGTTACCTTTATAATTACATGATCTAACATGTTCCCAGATAACGCCATTAACTTTTATTAGAAGATGTTCTAGGCTAATTGAACGTAATTCAAAAGCGATTGTTTTTTCTCCTGTATACCACATAAAGCAATGTGGTGAGGAATTGCTATGTCTTGAATAATCATTAACACCATTATCAATCGGAACTATTGCATTTTCAGAGGCATAATCGCCTGAGTAATGATCTTGTCTTAAAAACATGGTCCTTGTAGCATTCAGAAATGTCCATAAAGGTTGTTGATATTTTAAAAGATTCAGCTTGCCTTTTCTATCAGAAGTCGAAGCACATTTAAATTTTGTGATAACCTTTTTGGGTGAATTGCCAATAATATGACGTCTTGAGCCCGATGACAAAAAAATAGATGAGGCATTTGATGAATATACATTTAAATTCTGAGAAGAAATCGATGAATCTAATAAATATTGATCTTTGGGGGCTGAAATCAAGTTTGAAGTTGAAGACCAAATCATCTTACATAAATTTTCAAAATTTTGTGAAACAACATAACTTGTTGAAGAAATGTCTTTAATGTTGGTAACCTTTTGACCATCTGGAAACCACATTGGTACATCATCTTCTGAATTTTTTGTAGTTTCATTATTAGTTTCGGAAGTTTCTTGACTTTGTGGAAACTCATTGTTTGGCTTTTTTTCTTCAACACTTCGATTATGATCTGTTGGAAATTTACCAATATTATTTTGAATATTCGTGTTGTAATCAATATTTTCAGCATCATCGTCTTCTTCTAAATTAGGTAGAAAACTTAAAATGGGTAAAGTTGAGGAAGAAATTTCATGAGGTATATGGAACGTATTTTGATATTTTGGAATTGTGATATTATTTTGTAACAGGATGTTCTTTTCAATTGGGTGGTTATTATTAGATACTGATTTTTCATTTAAATCAGAAAATGCAAAAGATTCTAAATTTTCATAAATTTTATTAAGTAAAGCTATTTTTCGTAATATTGGACTTAAATTATGCATAATTGTATATAAAGATAAAGTCGAATGTAAAAATTTTAATGCATATTCTAATTGATACATTAATATAGAGTTGTAGTGAACTTTATGGAATGATAAATGAAATAACAATGTTTTAGTAACAGTTGTTGGGTTATTATAATATAATGGATATAAGGAATCAGTTGATGCAAAATTTGAGCTTAAAAAGAATATTGAATCACCTCTAAATATTTCAAAATGTTTAATTGAATAGAGTGCAGAACGTTCTAAAACAATCAATAAAATACTTGAAATAAAAGCATCCAGAACATACCTATTTCTCAGAGAAGTCATATTACTTGCAATAAATGATTTTGACAAAATAATAATATATGGAACAACAGCAGGTGAAAAATAAAATATTACTGACATAAAAAAAGCATCTAAAACCAGATACAGAATGAATGAAAAAATTGAAAACTTTCTAGTTTTAGCCTTTTGAATTTGACCTACTGTTACTTTTGATTTATTCAGTTTGTGTTTTAAAGCAAATGCTAAAAGTGTATCCCAAAAATCAGGATGGCCCAAAAACACATATAAAATCAGAAAAATTGCACTAATCCAATGAGGAAAAATCATCAAGATACATAATAGGGAAAATGTATCTAATAATGGATATGACGGTAACAAAGACATAGTTTGTTCTTGTCTTACTTCTTTCCCAACCACAGAATCATTAGATTCATTATTAGAAACCTTATAGTTAGTTATATTGTTAATATTAACGTTTTTAGATTGAGTATTTCCAGTATTTTCTGTTGATGTACCTTGTTGTGGACTGTTAATTTCTGTGCTAACAGATTTTCTTGGAGTGGTGTTATCCATTTGGACAAGGCCGTCCCTTGACCTGGAAAAAGATCTATTTCTAGGCAGGTTTCTAGTAAAGCTTCCAATCAGTTGAAAGCTTCGTACTTCCAAGAAACCAAACAAATCTCCGTTATAACCTATTCACATCAACTACTTTTTTGAAAAGATCAACATCTCAGCTTTTCCAAACATGAAATTTGAAATTTCTATTAACGCAGTGCACAAAATTCTAATCTATTTTTGAATACAAAAGGCAATTTGTCTTGTCCCCAATTATATGAGAGACAATTGGATCTGACTTCGAATAATAGTAACGACTGGTGTATGCTTTTGAGTATTTGCTACTTTAAAGAAGTATGAAATTTTCAAAACATGGAATAATGAAGATTCGGATGAAAAACAGCATTTAAAATTTACACTACTTTGGTTCTGCAAACATTATTAAAGAAAGCGATAGTAAATTACTGACTACAAAAGCAAACTTTAAGAAAATTTAGTATCTAGAAACTTGAAAAGTAGGAATTATATCAATTCTGACACATGCTCAAGTTAAGGAATCTGTTATAAAACATATCCGTAAATCAAAAAGCATCTATTATATGTTGTCAATCAATCACCAATATACAACATTGGAAAGGAAACACTTAGTATTGCTCTTAAAAAGATTTAATAACTAAAAGCTTTCCATGCACCTTATAATGATATAAAGTTATTGCGCACTGCATGTTTAACAGAATTTGGTTTATAGTGTAGATCACTACTCAACGATTGTACAAATTTTGGTTACTATGAGAAAGCTAACATTGTTTGAAGTTTTATTTTTTATGTTTATTATATTTTTATTGAGGTAAAAGTTCAAAGATGATATTACGTACAAAACTCGTTTGATTCATGAATTGAAAAAAGGTGGCAATCGCATGCCTAATAATAAACTTATACCAAATAATACAGAAATACATAATCAAAATGTACAAATGTATAACAATGTAAATGGCAAGAATAAAAATAAAGTTGAAATCATATATCAAAAATAGCAGTATGGAATTGAATAAGCTTGCTGAAAATTCCAACAATAAGTTCTATAAATCAGTCAAGACCAATAATAAAAAGCTTGGCAAATTAATTAAAAATAAAATAAAATATCATGAGGATCTTAATGACCGACAAAATAGAATTGATATTTTTGATAAAAAATCAAGTCAAGTTCAAAAATAAGCTGAATTTATTAACAACTAAGGAAACAAAATTTGAACCTAGGTTATGCGATTTAACAACAAAACTGAAACATTGAGAAATTAATTGAGTATCAGAATTGACTTCACGATGATCAAGATTTCAAAAAAAAAAGAAAAATGATTGATGAAGAATTCATTTGAGTATGGTTTAATTTGTAAATCCAATAATTTAAATCAACAAATAGAACACAATAATTAAAAACTTATAAATGGTTCAGAAAACAAAATGAATGAACGGATCAGCTGTATTGTTGATAATATAATTCACATGAGAATTTAAAACTTTTTGAATCAGTTCTATCCATATCTATAAAAGTACAGCAGTTATCTAGAAATATTTGAAAATGTTACAAAGGTACATATTGAAAATGGTGAAAGACCTATTTTTGTCATAAAGATAAGTTATTAGAATACCTTGGTAATGATGGCCCGATCTCAAATAAAAGTACTTCAAATGATAGTAAAATGTTAGTTTATTCTAATAAAAATAATATCATTAATGATCAGAAGGATGGTGGTGAAGTAAATGGTCAACCAAAATGGGGTAAAACATCAATTTCAAAGTCTAAACATGTCAGATATGATTTGAGAAAGTATGTTAAGTCGTATTACAGAAAAGGTGCTAAATCTTATGATAAAGATATAAGTCCAAACAATTTAAAGACTTGAAAAATAAACAATATTAGATCTACGAATATTCTGTAACTACCAAACATGTAGGCTAATCCAAATCAAGTTGGATTTAACAATATAAGATTAAATAATGTTACTTTAAAGAAGATTTTATCATCTAATTACAGAATCAAAGTGACAGCAGCAATAAAGAAGAATAAGACAACTTAGTTGGTTTTTGTATCTGATAAGCAAACGTTAAGCAATTAAAATCCAGATATAATGTCTGAAGAATCATTAAAACCATGATAGTATTGACTCTACAAAGGAATGATGATCAGAAAAGCAAGATTATTTGCTAGAGGAGGCACACAACCCAAGAACACATACTGTTATGCATGTTCATAAACTCTCAGCTATGAATCTTTAAGGATCATTGTTGCAGGAACAATTTCAAATAATTTTGTTGCAGAATTTATGCAACAAAATATCTAATGCATACGTCGTCACACAAATATAGACAGATAATTATATACAATTTCTACATGATACTCTTTTCATTGATATTAAAAACTACAATGGTCATGTTAAATGCAGTTATAAATTACTGAAATCACTTTATGGATTAAAACAAACGAGAAAAAATTGACAAAGATCTTTAGAAACATTCATTATCGGCGTAGTTTTAAAAAAATATTCCGAAGTTGAATGTCTTATAAGAAAAATTGATGCAGTGAAAACATTGTATTATTAATCGGTTATTTGTCCATGATTGAATAATTTCAATGACAAAAGAAATTAAATCATTATTCGGAAACGTGTTGGACAATATTAAATGCACAGTTACCCAATTTGATGAGAAAGATATAAAAAATTACCTAGTATCGATATTAAAATAACCAAATATAGTTTTGAACTATGTCAAGATGAATATATTATGAAACTAGATGAACGATTCGATATAATTGCAAAAGGGTATCTAAAACCAATAGAACCCGGATTCTGATTTTAATTATTTTACAGAAAATTGTACTTGACTCCAGGAAAACTGTAAACGAGAAGTGAATACATGAGAGAGTTAATCGGTGCACTACTATTTATTGCTGGAACAACAGGAGTAGACATTCAACATGTTATAATTTATCTAGCAAGATATGTTTTAGCCCACATTACGAAGTTATAAAACAAACTGAGACAATTCTAAAGTATTTGCTACTGCCTAAATGAGTAAAAATAGTCCTGAAAAAAGAGAAAGAAAAAACTATTTTTAGTTAGTGTCAGTGATCCAGATTGGTCAGGGGAAAAGATAGATTATATTTCAGTTAGTTCATTAATTTTTATATACGGTTATGCATCAATCTCATTGAAAGCAAAGCAAAGTAAGGTATATCGAAGCACACAGCCGGTTCATAGATACTGAGCTTCATCTAAACTTGGAATATTGCCTTCAAATTAAGAAGAATAATACAATTCTGCACTGACAAATCTTCCGATGATACATATGATCTGTCTAGTCCCATATTATCTGACAATAATGCTATGCAGACATTAATTAACGCCAGTACTATAACCAGTACATTGTGTTACCTGATTCAAGAAACTTACTTTGGCCATCAATTCATCCTGAAAAAAGAAGTATTTGCCGACAAGGTAGATACAAAAGTTGAACTTGCACAAATAAATTCAAACCGATCGATGGTAGTACTGTGAAAGGCTAAGAAAAGATCTATAATGAAGATCTAATAATCATCAAATAAAAATAGGATTAGGTGCTGGGTAAAAATGCGGTTTCTTCGAATCAAATAAAATCACTTTATGATCCATATTTCTGTATGCTTATCGATCTGCGATGGAATGTTATTAGTAAAATGTTTCTGAAACTTTTAATAAGAGGACAGTTTCATGTTGGCAATATTATAATACAATCAAAACTGGAAATAGTATAGCAATTAACAACAACAAAAAAAATAATGGTCGATAAGCATTATGTTGAGCAATAATTAGACGTTGGCAATGACATCTTCAGAATGTTGATACACCAAACATACACAATGCATTAGCTAATGCGGTGGAATATTGCTGGCCTATGAAACAGATTAATAAATTGATAACTTTTAAAAGAGTTCACAGATATTAGAAGGTTGATTAACAAAAAGGATTCACCTGATTACGTTGTTTACCAGACTGTTAACCCAGCCTGAGAATATTTTATCTCTCAATCTTCTGGAACTGTCGTCGTCTATTTGCTGATCGAAACGATACACATCATTCGTCATGTTGTTATTGCCGTTGCTAATCGGAATGTTACTCATAGCTATAAATGTATTACAATCCTTATATCTGCTACTGTTTTGTCCCGAACCATGCATAAAATATGAACGATTACGTAATATATCTATTTTGATATCATTTGAAGTGTTTAAGATTACATGATCCTGGTTAGCTATAAGAATATAAGTTCAGAATAAAATACAAAAAGCTATATTCTAACCTGTTCATTCGGTAAATAATCTATATCCGATATTTATATGTATATATATATGTTTGTGTGTCCATAATATCGTTGACAACTTCACGTAGAAGTATCTACTAAATCCTGGATTCTCGGAATAGAAATTTGGGCTTGGAGAAAGTAGGGACTATCGACGCAATCAAGCCAAAATTATTCTACATTACGATATACCACACTAACAAATTGTCACGTGCATTTCTGTTTGGAACACAATGCAAATGCTACAACTATATTTGTCGCAGAGAGAACATGTTTTGTTCCAGCTTGTAATTTAGTTTTTTTAAGTGAATTACGTTTTTGTAGATACACCAAGCTCGAGTGTTCTTACCTATTATCCGCTTGACTTAGATTTTTGTGCAACCAAAAAATGTCCTTACAAGCGATTAAGTTTACATCCACTCCAGAAATATCCCTTTCTATTCTAAATCAACTTCAAGTTCCATATCAATCTAAATATTTAGATATTGATTCAATTGCACCATTTGGAAATTTCACAAAATTTTCAGGTTATGAGGCGATCAAGGGAATGTATACAAGAGGAGCGCCAGCAATCATGTTAGTTGGATGCTTTTCCATTGTTGTTGAATTAAATAGAGTTTTGAATGTTTCAAACCATGAAGAAATTGCCCAAAAATTAAACTATGATTTCTCAAGTACTGAAAATTTTAAGAATCACTTATTATCAAGAATTGATGATTTAATCTCATCACGTCCAACAGCGGTTAATTTAGCAAATGGATGCAACTTAATTAAAAATATCATTAACACATTTCCAAATTCAAATACTAATTTAAACGAATTATTTGAGAAAATTCTAGTATTTTCTGAAAACTTGTATAAAGAAGATTATCAATCCAATATAGATATTGGTGAACATGGATTACGCTATATTATTGAAACCCTAAAAAACGAAAATTTCAAAGGGGCATTTTCGGTCATGACAATTTGTAATACAGGTTCATTAGCAACATCAGGTCATGGTACTGCCTTGGGTATAATTCGTCATTTGAATCAATATTTAAATAAATCTAATTCGAAATATGACTTTTACTTTGATCACGTATATCCATGTGAAACAAGACCTTATAATCAAGGTTCAAGATTAACATCTTATGAATTACAATATGAAAATATTCCATTTACTTTAATTACAGATAATATGCCATCATTTTTAATTGATAATTTAAATAGACCAAAAAATCATATGAATCAAGATATTTCGAAAACTTTTGAATCAAATGCTCCAATTAGATTTATAATTGTTGGATCTGATAGAATTGTCAAAAATGGAGATTTAGCAAATAAAATTGGTACTTTTCAACTATCTTTAATTTCCAAATTATATGATGAAATTAAATTTATTGGTGCTGCCCCAACAACTACGATTGATTATAAAACTGAATCTGGTGATTTTATCAAAATTGAAGAACGTCCAAAGGATGAATTAACTATGGTTTTAGGTGCTAAGATGGATGGTGATTCATTTGCAGTTAACAAAGCAACTGGTGATGTTGAACTTGAAAGAATTAGAATGGCTCCTTTAAATATCAATGTCTGGAATCCTTCATTTGACGTTACCCCACATGAAAATATTGATTGTATTGTTACTGAAAAAGATTACTTTGTTAAAGATGAATCGAATAACTTTCATTTATAATTTTAATAATGTTAGATTTTTTTTTAAGACATAAATAGGAAAAAAAGACTAAAGTAATAAAAAATAAATTCAAAATAATAATAAATCACAATCAAACGCAAAAAAAACACAACATGGTAGTAATAATAAATAAAAAAATATATAGAGAAGAAAGTAAAAATAAAAAGTAACGTAAAAGTGATGAGCGTAAAATATAAATAATCTAAATTTCTAATTGTTTAATTAACTTTTTTTTATTGGATAACGCTTCTACTTTCTTGTTGAAGTTATTAAAATCCACCATTACCAAATCCCATACCAGTTGAGTTAACATTTAGCGGAACTTGGCCCATTGAACCATTAGTAATCATCAACGGTTGACCTAAAGTTGGAGTTTCATCTTTATTTTGTTCCTTTGATTCTCTTTCCTTTAAATCTTTATAAACTTCATCAAGTTTCTTTTGATTCTCTCTTGCGATAGAAATTTGATATGGTTTAGTTAAATCGTCTAAACCATTCAACCATGATAATTCTAAAGCAATATCGTAATCAATAAATGAATAACATGCATATAATGTAGCGACCATACATTCACGATTACCAGTTTCAACAAAATAGGTCAGTAATTCAGTTACAACTTTAGTGTTTTGAGAAATGGCTGCAGTTTCAATTGCATCTGTCCATAAACCGTCAGATTTTAATAAAGAAATTGCTTTGTTGTATTTCTTGTTATTTCTATAGATAAATGCGGCTAATTGTCTGAAGAAGATTAAATCATGTTTTTCTAATCTTTCAGCTAAACCTAATGCATCAAACTTATCATAGGAATCAATTGCTACACGTAATGATTTATAATTTTCTTCTTCAATTAACAAATCGTGATATGCAGAATTAACAACTGAATTATTTTTCTCTAAGACAGAAATTAAAAATGGTTTGATTAATGGTAAATTATCAGACTTTTGGAAAATTTTAACTACTCTAGGCAAATCTAATCTTGGAGTTAAAACTGCTAATAAGTCAATTAATAAAGTTGGATATAAATTGGTGTAGAAATTAATTGCTCTATAATAAATTTCTAAATTAGAAACCTTAACAATAATTTCTTTGAAGGAAGAATGTTCAAATGCAGATTCAGATCTTTCAATCATTGATAATGCAGCATTATCCCATTCATCATAATGACAATAGAGGAAAATTAATTCAGGCCATAAATGAGCAACTTCACAAGCTTTGATAACTTTTGGAATGTTAATTCTTGACCAGAATAATTTCAAATGTTCCATCGCCTTTTCAGGTTGATATTTTGTGTATAATATTGCCAATTCAGTAAACATACCCATATGAGCCCTTTCCAATGATAAACCATTTTCAAATAAAGAAATCAATTCATTAAAATAACCATTATATTCGTATTGATTAACTAGAGGTTCTAATTCTTCTGCATGAACAATTAAATGTAAACCACACATTTGAGCTAATTTAAATTCTTTATTTTCAATACATGCTTGATTAACTTGTTTCCAAACTGAAATATTCGAAGCTTTTCTTGCACAATCAACAGCTGCAGTATAATCATTTAGAAAAACTAAAGTTGAAGCTAATTTTGAATAATTTGAAATACTTTCAAAGATTAATTTAGCTGCCTTATAATTACCACTATCGTATAATTTATCACCAATTACATCTAAATCTGCAACATTTGATAATTTTAAAAATTTTTCAATATCACTTAATCTGTTTAATGATGCATAAGCATTAATAATTGCACCATCAATTAGAGGTTCTCTTAAGGTCTTTCTAGCCATTAATAAAAACGGAACTAATTCTTCTTCTTTACCGGCGTGTTCAGAAACTTCAATAACATTTGCAAAATTTGATGGATCATCTGCCTTTAAATAAGAATTAATAGATTCAGGAATTCTTAAACCATTTAATTGAGCTTCACCTAATTGCGACCAAATTTC
Source organism: Pichia exigua (assembly GCA_030570195.1). Lineage (NCBI taxonomy): Eukaryota > Fungi > Ascomycota > Pichiomycetes > Pichiales > Pichiaceae > Pichia > Pichia exigua. The sequence continues at coordinate 49,769 of JAJLVI010000044.1, forward strand.
TGGTTTATCCAATTTTTCTGCATATTGTTCACCTCTATCTAATGACATAATATCTTCAACCAAAACTTTCATTGCAAGTTTATAGTTTTCAAATTTATTATAGATTTCAAAAGCTTCTTCATATAAATGATTTTCAATACAAATTGGTGCAACTTCATCAGGATTATAAGCATCCATCTTTTCAATATAATTGCTGATACGTGATGGATCCACTCTAACAGCAGTTAAAATTAATAATGCTTGTAATGAAGGATTTTCATTGAATGGAGATGGTTCTAAAACAATCTTCTCTAATAATTCAATTAATTCACTTTGTAATTGATTATCCATGAAAGCTTTAACAGCAATTGAAATTGGTTGAGGATCTTCTAATTCTGGGATAGCAGTACCGACAATTTGGTCAACTAATTGTTTCTTGTAAATATTATCAGGTCTTAAAACTTTACCCCATAATTCAAAATCGGATCTTTTCAATAAATATCTTGCCTGGTATTTAAACATTGAATTTTCATTTGTAATATTAATTAATTCATCATCATTTAAACCCTTATCATAAGCGATATATGCTAGGAAAGGATCTCTCTTTTCACAATACTTACCAACAACTAAAGTATCATACTGATCATTTTCTTTCAAGAATTTTTCAGGGTTATTATTTGAATCAATATAAATTTTTGCCAATGTATCAAAAACTGCCTTATCTTGTGATCCTGATGCTAAAGTTGCCTCTAAAAATGGTAATAAAATCTTTAATCTATTTCTCTTTTCAACTTCTTCACATAATTCATCGATTGGAACTTGACCTAGGACAGACTGTAATAAAGATTTAATAATTGATTCATCACAATCGACATCTAATAAAGCTGCAATAACTTGGGGAGTTTTTGATGGATTCACTTGTTGAACATAAACTTCAATAAATTTGAAAAATTTATTTTTATAAAGATATAATATTAAATCATGCACAAAATTATATCTATCACAAACAACAATTAATGGTAATTGATCATCTAATTTTGCTTCCTTTAAAAAGTTTTTAACTTTTTCACCATCATAAACATTATTGTCTCTTACAATTCTTTCAATTTCTTTGACTTGACCTATCTTTGCTGCACATTGAATGTATTTTAAAACAACTTCAGCATCTTGCGTAACATTAACAATAGATGATAAATAGTAGTATAAACCTTCAATCGAATTATAATCTTCAAAAACTTTAATTAAAGTAATTGGGCCAATTAATTCGGAATATTTAGTTGCAATTTGAATTGCAACTTGTAAATTTTGAGCTAAATTATTAGCTAACATTTCTCTTAAACAAATAACTGATTGATCAACTTTTAAATTACCAAAATAGGAGACTAACCAATCTGCCGGTAAAGCATTTGCATGAATAATAACTCTTTTAATATCTTTAATATTATCATATAATTCTAATGCTCTTTGATAAAGTCCTGCCTTTTCACATAATGTTGCAATTGTTGGTTTATCATAATGAGAAAACATATTATTACCTAAAATTGCATCAGCAACTTGAGGTGCATGTAATAAATTAACTTCTAATAATTTGGTTTGTAATTGTCCATCAGATGGTTTATCTTCCTTTAAAGCATCTAAAAGGAATGCAGTTGCTTGTTGAATATAATTTTGTGAAAAGAAAATATCTGAAATTTGTTGAACATTTAAATCGGGTTGAGATTGTAATAAAGAAACTGCAAATTCAGCTGCTTTATCAGGATTGACTCTTAAAATATTTTGAATTAAAACTGTATAATTTGGCTTATAGTTGACTTTTTCACAAAATGGTAAAATTTTATCGAATTGACCTAATTCTGCTAAACATTGAACAACTTTGTTTGAAACATTTGATTTATAATAAACCGCTAATGCTAAAGTAATATTTGAAGGTTTAATTAAATCACCTAATTCTTCAGAACAATCCAATTTATCTTCTTTCAAATATTTTTCTAAAGTTTCAACTCTATTTTGTTGTATTAAAGGTCTAACTAATTCTAAAGTTTCAAATTTATTTAATGAGCCTCTATCTAAAAGGAAGACTAAATATTGTAAAAATGGAGCTGGTTGACCAGGTTGAGATTGTAAACTTTTCAATTTTGAGATTGTTTCAGGAGTTCTTAATTGTGAAGAAGAAGCAGCAATTTTAACTGCTGAATTATAATCACCAGTTGCAATGGATTGATTAAATTGATGAGTAAATAATTGTTCAGCACCTGGTAAACCAGATCTCGAAGCTAAGCTTAAAGCTAATTCGACATCACCTAAGTTATTTAAAATATAAGGAATAATTCTTTCAGTTGAAATATCAACTGCTAAAACTGAACCGCTTCTATTGATGGTAATAATACCAGAATTATTATCAAAACTTGAACCTGTGAAAACAGGATCTGAAGAAATTCTATTTAGGAAGATTTTTTTACCAGTTTCGATATCATATAAATGAATAAAACCTAATTTTGTTAAAATATACGCAATACCATATTTTGGACTTAGTTGAATTGAAACTGGGAAATCATTACTAACTTCAGGAGGGAAAAAAATATCAACAGTTTTTTTAGAAAATTGAGGAGCACCATCTTTATGGTCAATTTCATTAATATGCAACACACCACCATTTTCAGTTCTTGAAGCAAAAGCGAATAATTCGTTATTAACAACAGAATTTTGAATTTTCAAACTTGTAAAATTACAAACATGACCTTCGATTGGTTGAGAAACATTTCTGTCTTTTGAATATAGTTGAATATGGCCAACAATTCTACCATTTTCTTGAGCTATACCACCAATTGCAAACCAAGTTAATGAATTATTTGAAGCAAATTGAGTAATTTGACAATCATTTAAAGAAATGTGTCTTGAAGTTAATAAAATTGGACCTGCTTCAGTACCATCGAAAACATTCCAAATGTAGACGTTATTAATAGTAACTAGACCTAAAGTTTCACTATTAAGCCATTTCCAGAATACGATTTTCTCAGACATAACATTAGATTTCAATCTCTGTTTATTATCCAAATTAAAAATTTGAATAGTTGTATCATTTGCTCTTAATGAAATAACCAATTTATTTGGATGCATAATAACGGAATCTGCAGACATTGATTTTTTAATAACATTATTATTGTTTTTTAAATCAACAATGATTGCAGAATTACCCGATTCACTTTGTTCACGACAACAAACATAATGGTCAGATTCCAAAGTTGTACTTAAAAAATTAAAAGATTGTGGATTGATTCCAAGTGATGATAGTTGACAAACATCAACTAATTCAATTGGAGGTGAGTCAGACATGAATTGAGTTTGTGTTGACGGTTTGAAAAACGTCTGTATTAACGAGAGGGGGATCAAAGATAACCTATATGAGGTTCAATTGAGGGCAAATCAAGAAATTGGCCACCATTCCAATTGATGAGAACAATCTGAAATCAAATTAGAATCGAATTGCGCGAGAAAATCGATCGGGGAAAACAAAAAGAACGAGAATATACAAATAGAAAGCGTCGATCGACTGTGGTGAAAACAAAAGAAAAGGGAGCCTCGGGGATAATTGGACATACTGGAAAAAAAAAGAAAACATATAGATTTAAAAAGGCTATGACTTCTATCCAATTTCATTTTTTTTTTTCTGTCATTACCACTACAGATTCTACAATTACTTATTTAATTATGCAAAATTTGTTATATTAATTAATTAATTAAGACTATCTAAATAGTTACAAAGTATGAAACGAAAGTGAAGCATACTCAATGAATTTTCTTTTTTTTTGTTGGTATGAAATAATTAATGTTGGTAAAACATAGGATATATGATAAATGTGTAATTTAATAAATAGAGGGCATTAAAGTTGAACGAGCAAGAATTGTGAATTTAATTTAAAGAACAAAGTTGTCTTTTTATTTTTGATTTTCCAATGCTTCAAAAATCAATCTAACAATCAACTAATTCAACAACATCTAATTCAACAGGTTCACACTTAGAACCAATGTGTTCAGCATATAAGTTGTAGAAGTTACCGGAAAGACATTGGTAGAAAGTGGTTGAGTTACCAATTGCTAATTTACCATCTGGAGAGATTGACCAACCTGCAGCATAAATTGCACCAGCTTGTGGAGGAGGACCATCAAATTGGAATTGTTGATTTGCAACAATAGAACCAATTCTGCCGTTAGAATCAGTTAAAATACCATCCTTTAATGACATTGATAAGGTACCATTAGTCTTGCATGATTCATAATGAATACCAAGAGAAAGATCATCAGATGGTGTACTGGATTGTTGGACTTGACCATCACCAATTTGAGTTGCGCCAGTAGCGGTTTCAACAGTTGAAGAAGCTTGAACTTGACCATCACCAATTTGAGTTGCAGCAGTGGCAGTATCCTTTTCGGTAGTTGCTTGAACTTGGCCATCGCCGATTTGAGTTGCAGCAGTTGCAGTACTCTTTGCAGTAGTAGAAGTAGTAGCTTGGATTTGACCATCACCGATTTGTGTAACTGCTTCAGCAGTAGTCTTCTCGCCAGTAGAAGTAGTAGCTTGGATTTGGCCATCACCGATTTGTGTAACTGCTTCAGCAGTAGTCTTCTTAGCAGTAGAAGTAGTAGCTTGGATTTGACCATCACCGATTTGTGTAACTGCTTCAGCAGTAGTCTTCTTAGCAGTGGAAGTAGTAGCTTGGATTTGGCCATCACCGATTTGTGTAACTGCTTCAGCAGTCATCTTCTCACCGGTAGAAGTGGTAGCTTGGATTTGACCATCACCGATTTGAGAAACTAAAGCAACAGTAGCAGTAGTAGCTTGGACTTGACCATCACCAATTTGGGTAACAACATTGTTAACAACTTCCTTGGTCACAGTAGCAGTAGTAGCTTGGATTTGGCCATCACCAATTTGGGTGATAACGTTAGCGACGATAGTCTTTACAGTCTCACTTGGAGTTGGAGTAGAAGTAGTTGCTTGAATTTGGCCATCACCGATTTGGGTAATTGCAGCAAGAGTGGTGGTTTTAGTCTTTAATTCATTAGAAGTACCAGTGGTTGCTTGGATTTGACCATCACCGATTTGGGTGGCAGCAGCATTCTTGTTTTTGACATTCTTAGCATTGACACTTGCGGAAAGAGAAGCGGAATCGGTGGTTGGTAAAGGATTAACCGCAATACCGAAAGAAGCGGAATATGAAGTGATACCATCGGCCAAAGTAGCAGATGGAGTTAAAGTGGACCATGGTTCAGACGGAACATAAGCAGCTAATGCTTGGCCAGCTAAAGCGGCGATACCTAGATTTCTGTATTGCATTTGTATAAGTAAGTATGAAAGAGTTTGTTTTCAAGTAGATGATAAAACAAGAAAGAAAAAGAGGAGGGAAAGAACAACCACAAGACACTCCACGTTGGAAAACTTGCAAGAGAGAAAAAACACCACCTTTATATACTACAACACTCCACAAAAAAAGAAACAGTTGGTGAAAAATGGAAAACCACCAAATCAGCAGCGGTCCCAATGCGGTAATAATTGCAGTGTAAAAATAGCACCCCCTGTCAAAAACGATCCATCACCTTTCCCAATGCGGTAATGTAATGTGCCGATTCGCTAGTTATAAATAACCTACCGCCATCCGCGTTTTTCCCCTATTTCTTCCCACAAAACCGTCTCCACCATCCCGCCCCTGCCGCCCTCCAAAGCTGCCGCCGCCCAGGAACTCTGCTGAAACCCGCCCACCGCCGACAGCAGCTGCCGTCCGTCGCCCACGCTTTTCAACACCCCCCGTCCTTCAAACGCTTCCGCTATTTCCCGCTGGTGGTTATCCTGTAACGCCTTGTTCACCATCACCAACAACCGTCCTTGTGGTTTTCCTCGTCGAATTGCATCCATTATACTTCCCGTGCCGGCATGCGAAATCACTAAATCACTCTTGCTTGTGTATTTCAGACTCAAATCATCACAGAACTGTATACATCGGATACAGACACCATGATGTTCAAACTCAAACACCATACCATCTTCTTCCACCCCTTGTTTAATCCGCTTCTCATCTTTTTCTAACCTCTTTACCAGCTCATTTACCAAGTTCACCGCCAATTCTCCATTTCCGTATTGTACAACCAAGTTACCGAATCTCTGTGATCTTAAGACGTTTATGAATTCCTCATCGAGTACACTCTCGATCAATTCTACAAATGTAACTGTAGCGCCGGTAGTGACTAAAGCTTTGAATTGCTGTTTCTGCATTGTCCTATAGAAGGCTGAGCTTACGGTACTACGTATAATATATGGATTATACACATCGTTACAGTGTGTTTATTTTTTCTTTTTCGCAGTCTCGCAGTCTCGCATTTTCCTGTAGTAGCTCTGAGATCGGATAATCTCTAAATATCGTAATTGTATGTAATCTGGCAATAGACATGGAATGTTCAGTATAATCACTCAACATTTACCTAAAAATTAATATCATCATGTCTTGCCTAAGATTTTCGGAGATAAGAGACTACGAACAAATAAATAATTCACATATTGGTGGTATAAACCCTAACATGGAAAATGTCTGCATTAGAATTGGCGTATACAATGACTGGCTTTATGGTTAGAAGTGCCACCCCGTTTATTGAAATCTCTAAATGTAGATCACACAACCCACTTACCGAGCCCAAAGTGATTTTGGTCAACTGCGCCTTCGGCAGTAGATTTTGACATATCAAGAAATAAAAGTACAGTGTAGATAAGCATATATTCATACTCGAAAAAGAATGATGTTTTAACTATGGAAACAATAGTGACAATGACAGCAACACAGATGACGATGATGACACTGGTGTCATTCACAACGATTATACGTGTTATCGGGAAAGGGCTGAGAGGGATCGCTGTGCTTGTGGGGACTTTTTTTTTAAGCCTAAAAAACTTTACTTACTCCATCCCTTGATAAAAATGCCGACTTATACCTGGGAAGGGAGAGATTAGTACATAGTCCTTTTGTTAAATGACAATTGAAAGATATAGTATGTTGGATTAATCTTGAAAAAGAATGTAGCAATATTGCATGGCGTGTATCATAGGAACGCACAATCTTCCTTTGGTGTATAAAGCTCTAAAAAACAGATTACTTCAGTACAAACAGCATTGCTTAATTATATATATGAAAGAATGAAATAATACCTGAAGCAGATAAAGTTTTACGCTTTATTTGACATTTTGAATCATCTCAAGATGTTTCACAAAAAATAAATAGAAAGTACACATTTCTCTAAACGCTCACTTTTGTAAATACAAATTGTTTAATTTGGCATGATATTTTGATTGTGTTGTTTTTTTTTTTTCTAGTTTTTTCTACTGGCTTTTAATTTCCCTTTGGATTATTTTTTGTATGGTTGTTTGTAAACACAGTTTTCATGCAAATACAATCAACTTAGTCCATTTGCAATACAAACATGAATGTAAATCTGTAAAACCTTTGGCCATTTAATTGGTACAAAAGACAAATATGAAACATGGTATAATCAATTAAATCAGAGTCTTTCAAAGTTTTCAACAATGGATTGCAGATATAGATTATTAAGATAACAATTACACGGGCGGTGAAAATATAGAACGATAAAATAAAAAAAATAGAATAAGCAAAAGTGACTGAATCAATCAAAAGTAAACCAAATAAGCAGAAGTAAGTAATATAAGTATCAGTAAATAATATGGATATGCGTAAACCAAGCTGTTAATGGAGACTATTCACAAGTATATATTTACTGTAAATAAGTAGTGAAGCTTTCTGGAAGTCCCACAAAGTTACCAATAATACGTTCCATAATAGAAATACCATCACTTTTATCTTTTATTTCATATGCTTTGGTAAATTGAGGTGCAGATTCCAATGATAAATGTTCTATTTAATGATGGAATAACTATTGAGGTTTGGCTAATGCTGAAGAATTTAAGATTTGCTTTTCTTATTTCTTATTTCTTCAAAAAGCGTCGAGTTCTCCATTTCTTTTCTTGCAAGCAAAATACAAAGTTCCTGGGATAAAACACGGATTTGTCTTTGACTGTTAATAATGTCAGTTTGCAAATCAGCAATTGTAGTTTCTTCAGCTTCGATTTGCCTTTTTTTATTGTTGATTTCGGTGGTGATGTCAGTCATAACTATTAATGTTCACTGCTTTTGTTGAAAAATATCAAAAAGAAGATGAAAAAAGACAGAAGGCCAAACGAGTAGAAGGGCATAAATGTGGAAGGCCAAAAGGGGGGACTTGTAAAAAAGGGACTTGTAAAAAAAGGGACTTGTAAAAATCTTGTGATGAGCCTCATCATTTCATTTTTTCTATTTTTTAATTTTACAGAATTATTCTTGAAAAGGCGTCACTTGTTGCATTCTAAACCAACGCGGACCAACTTGTTGAGATAGAGTTTCGTTATAACGGTTCTAATATAACTCGTTTTCTACACTAGAACAACTTCCCATTCCAAATCCAAAAGATTACCTCACTTCAATCAAATGTCTGACGATCATGTGGCACAAAGAATCATTAACCATATGAATAAAGATCATCTTCATAACATTGAAGATTATCTAGTAGTCTATGGAAACGTTGATTCAGAAATTGCACAACGTAAGCCAGCAATGGAAACAATCGACCTTGGTTCAATGTCATTATCTTACATTGATATGCAAGGTGTAAAAAATATAATTAGGATTCCGTTTCAACCTTCGATTAATTCACTTCGTAATGCAAGATCAAAATTAGTTGAAATGTCTCAAATTGCTGCTAGAAAGAGAGGCTTTAGTGAATATTTAGTGAATAAAGTTCCGTTTATGACTACATCTTTAGATTACATTGCATTTGCATTGATTGGGTTCTTATACGTTGTGGCAATTAAACCAGATTATATGAATTATATAGTTAATGAATTTTTCCAATTCCCGGAATCTGTGAATTATTATATTTTAAACTACCATACTTCTTTCTTTAGATTTCTAATTGCACTACATTCGATTGAAGCTATTGGTGTTGTTTATCCTCTTTTAAGAAAGCATAGAATGGGTACGTTCAAAAAAATCATTTCATTATTTCTTACTTTGATTGAAGGTGTTATTTTCTATAACGCTTATAAACGTGAAATTGAAAAGGCCGCAAACCCAAAATCTAAAAAACAGTAAATGATAATCTTATTGCATTGAATAATACATTTGGTTTACCTTTTCTCCATTTATAATTTCTTCTTTAGATTTCCAGCTAAATAATGCTTTATGTTTTAGTATTTCTTTACGTTTATTCAAATTAAATTTGCGTCTTTCATTTTCCTCTTCTTGTTTCTTTAAGTCAACTTTTTCAACTTTACGATTTAATAGTTTTCTCAATGTTTCTTTCTTTTCTGCCTCTAACTTCCTCATATTGAAAGTTTTCCTCTTTCTAGCTGCATCTGCCTTCCTTAATTCAAGTTCTTCAACTGTTAATTGTTTTTTCTTTGAATTGCCTTGCATTAATGCTAACACACTCTTGGGTAATTTTTTGCCTTGATAAAATTCCGGCTTCAGATCTTCAGCTTCCACGCTACTCTTACCAAAATATTTAGCTCTTTGTCTATCAGATAGTTTATTAACATCAATCTCATTGCTGTTTTCTTCTTGTTCCATTACAATATTAATCAATTCATCATCATCTAATTCATCATCATCAATTTCATCAAATCCTATACCTTCACCATCTTCATCCTCGATATCATCATCTTCGTCGTTATTAACTTCCATGCCTTCATCATCGCTCAGATCATCTTCATCGCTTAATAAACTATCCTCATCATCATTGTCATCATTATAAGATGATGATTTTCTTGTTCTTTTAACTTTAATTTTACCCTCATTTGGTCCCTTCTCACGTTTTCTATAACTTCTTTTCAAATTTAATGCTTTTGCTAACTTTCTTTTATTACTAAAAATTAGAGATATACTAAATTCACTCTTATTATTATTATTGTTATCGTTGATCTTGACCAAAACACCTCTAAATCTGGTTGAACCCGGTGTTGGTGTCGAGGATGTCGATTTTGAAGTTGATTTGGATGATGGTACTGCCACTGTTTTAATTTTGCCTCTGGATCTAGATATTTTCAATTTCGGTTGTTTGAATGACGATTCTTCAATTTCTTCTAATTCATTATCATCAAATGCTAATTCTCTAAGATCTGCATCATCATCTTCTGAACTGTAAATTTCTTTAACTGACATTGGATTGATATTATCTATTTATAGTGTGTTCGATAATGTATACTTGAGTAATTAATTAATTAATCAAGTAACTAATAAACAAAACTTTAAAAGTATAAAAGTTGATAGATCCGTCTCTAGTGAAGTGATCAGATTGCTGTTGTTTGATAGTAGCTTCAATATACGCTTAATTCAAATATTCATATTAACTTCTACACCATATCATGCTAAAAAAATCGTGGTGCACAGATGAAAAGGCTTTTTCAAGTTGTATTTTCCTCTTTTTGGCATTTTTCTCTTTTTCTTTTTTCATTTCTAAAGAACAATTTCAGGCATAGATTTGAAAAATTCAATGTAATCTAGATCAGATTTTATAATTTTAATTCAATATATAACGTTTTCTCATATTCACTCAGTTGATCATACCTTTTTTTTTAAAAAGGATTAGATAATCTTGTTTTAATTTTTTTTTCTTTAAATAATGACTGATGCAACACAATCATTTATTGAGAATATCCAGAATATCGATAATTTGAATGATTTACATTTGAATCAATTGAATAATCAATTAAGATATGAACTAAGAAACTTGAATAAACAAGTTGGTGTGAATGTTCAACTATCTGATAATGGTGATGTCGATGTGGTGGATGAGGATGATGATGATGATGATGATAACCATGATGATGATGGTAATGATGATGCTGATGATGATGATGATGATGATGATGATGATGATGATGATGATAACGATGATGAAACTAAACATATACATAATCTAACCCATGAATTTAATGAAAGCGAAAGCGAACCTTTCAAGAACTACATTAAAGCTATTGTTGAAAGAGGCCATAATGTACATCATGGATCTAATGGTCTAAGTCATTTACATGGTAGCAATAACAATGGTATGACCAACAATAACACTAATCACCATGAGAATGATGTTAATAATAGTATTATTAATGGTGATGTTAATAATGTTGGTAACAACAATGATACTACTAAGTTATTTAATGGTGTTGATGTTCATAATATTCATAATAGTCATAATAGTCACATTCATAATCATAATGATGATGATGATCCAATACTTCAGCGTTTAAAGCTAAAAACGCACTCACACTCACCATCACAATCACAGATACAGTCACATCCTCAAATACAATCGAGCTCCATAATAAGTAGTGAAACGTTAGACAAAACTTCAAATGAAATACACTTAACTTCAAACCAACTTAATATTAAAAAATGTTCAAGATGTAGGGTCAAAAGAACACAGGAATCAATAATTTCGCTTGAAAAATACCAGACTTGTAAACAATGTAGAGACAGAAGGAAAGTTAAAGATAAAAAGCCCAGATTAGCAATTAAGTTACCAAATTTGTTAGATGATTGGAAATCTTTTATTTCTAAAGTTGCGTTAAATAATGTGATTGATTTATACGAAATTAATTTTAGATCGTATACTAACGAAAGTGAGATTCCCCGGTATACATTGGAACAATTAAATCAAGAGATAATTTATGAAATAGGGGAAAAAGTTGTTGAAAGATATATTTGGCCATTACAAGAGATTACGGGATTCAAATTTGCCATTCGAGATCATCACAATCCACAATTAACAAACAATAATAGAGCTAAGAAAATTACCTGGATGTTTATTTGTTCACAAGATAAATTGCGAAGGCGTAAAAGTCGAAGTGAAAATAAAAGACAGGTCATGAATAGATTGAAAACTGAAGAATGTGGATCCAAAATAACTATGAGTTATGACTTGGTGTATGGAATAATTCAAATTGGCTATACACATAAACATCATAAGCCATTGAATGAGATTAATAAACTAACACCATCATCGTCATCATCGTCATCTATTTTGAAATCTATTAGTGATGAAGTTAATGAGATGAAATCAAGAGTTGTTGACGTTGACAGAGAAGTTATGGAAGCAGCGGCGGCGGCAGTTGCAGCAGTAGCAGAATCTTCCACGTCTACCTCGAATCAAGGAAGAGAAAATAGTAACGATCATGAAAAACCGAGTCCCAAACACAAGGTGAATGATGAAGTATTTGATGCAAGTTCACAATTTGCACATATGGATGATATTGCAATGATCGGAGATGTTGATGTAAGTGATGTTGATGTTGACGTAGATGTGGATGTGGATGTGGATGTGGATGTGGATATCGATGTCGATGATGTGGCCGAAATAGCCAAGCTGCTCAAGCAAGTGCAGCAGGCCCAAAGTCGCCGTCTAGCTGATATGAAAAGCTACGAGTAGCTGTGTAGACTGTCTAATCCCTCTTGAATACATACCTGCGTCCACAGTAATTTCCGCATTAGGAAGGTGCTGTCTGTCCAAAACATGTAGCCGCTAACAAAACCACTGAGGAGGCTTCGCGGCTACGTCTCTACCGAAAGGAAAGCAAAATTTCTCAATGACGAAGTTGCACACCGCTTTGTCTCTGGCACAATCCGATATTTCGATCTTGAACAATAAATTATAGGGTCGTTTGTGATAGCTATGCTGTGGAAATTTTGACTCCTCTTTGATCTTTTTTTTTTCCTACTTGTGTTTTCTTCTTCAGCTTTCAGGCTTAAACATCGTCGTTGCTCTGCCATCCATGTTTAGAAACTCTGCAGCTGGGCTTAAGCGTTCTTTTCAGACCGCAATCAAGGCACCATCATCATGTCCAAGATTTTCTCGGATTAATTATCCTGGCATCAGATTCCAGTCAACAGTTGACAAAAGTTCGAATCTAAAGTCTAGTTCCAATACCTTCAAATCTGGTTTCTTTGCCTGGTCGTTCCGTGCTGTTGTGTTATCCGGTGTTGCAGGTTGGTGTTATTTAACTTACCTTGTTTATAAAGAATCAAATCCTGGGAATCAGTTACCACAATCTGAATTAAAAGAAAATGGTAACAAAAAGAAGAATATTGTTATTTTGGGCTCCGGTTGGGGTGCAATTTCCTTCTTGCATAAATTAGATACAACCCAATATAACGTTACGATTGTTTCACCAAGAAACTATTTCCTTTTCACACCTTTATTACCATCTGTTCCAAGTGGTACTATCAATATCAAATCAGTCTGTGATTCCGTTAGAACCTTAGCGAGACAAACACCTGGTGAAGTTATTTATTTAGAAGCTGTTGCACAAGATATTGATCCGGTTAATAAAACGGTTAAGGTTGAACACAAATCTCAAAGATTTTCAATTGGTGACGCTTTCACAAATGATAGAGAACCAATTAACACTACTCTTAATTATGATTATTTAGTTTATGCGGTTGGTGCAACTGTTAACACTTTTGGTATTCCTGGTATCTATGAACATGCATCCTTTTTAAAAGAAGCAAATGATGCAACTGCTGTCAGACAAAAATTATTCAATCAAATTGAGTCTTCAAGATTATTACCAGTTGGTTCCGAAGAAAGAGAAAGATTGTTAAATTTTGTTGTTTGTGGTGGTGGTCCAACAGGTGTTGAATTAGCTGCAGAAATTAAAGATTATATAAATCAGGATTTATGCAAATTCATTCCAGGTATTGAAAAGGAAATGAAGGTTACATTAATTGAGGCTCAACATAATGTTTTATCAATGTTTCATCCAAGATTAATTGAATATACAAAGGATGTTTTCCAACAACAAGGTTTAGATTTACAAGTTGATACAATGGTTAAGAAAGTTGATGATAAAAATGTTTATGCGTCTTATAGACACCCTGATGGTCATACTGAAGATATCGTAATTCCTTATGGTACTTTAGTTTGGGCTGGTGGTAATGCTCAAAGAAAATTAACAAAAGCTTTAGGTTCTAAAATTCTTGAACAACAGACTGCAAAGAGGGGTTTATTGGTCGATGAATACTTGAAATTAGATGGTGATGATTCGATTTATGCTTTAGGTGATTGTACATTTACTGCTAATCCTCCCACTGCTCAAGTTGCACATCAACAAGGTGTATTTCTTGCAAACCATTTCAACAAATCATCTAAAATTGAAGATTTGAAATATTTAATCGATAATTCCAAGGATGAAGTTGAAATTTCAAAGTTGAATAAACGTTTAGATCGTGTTATAAGATCTGATAAACCTTTTGAATATATACATCAAGGTGCTTTAGCTTATATTGGATCAGAAAGAGCTGTTGCCGATTTAACATGGGGTGATTGGTCAACTGTTGCTCTTGGTGGTACAATGACCTTCTTTTTCTGGCGTTCAGCTTATGTCACAATGATGTTGGGTATTCGTAATAAGATTTTTGTTGTTTCAGATTGGTTAAAGGTTGCTATCTTTGGTAGAGATTGTTCACAAGAATAAGTAATTTAAAAAATCATATTATCTGTATCTAACATATTCCTCTTTTTTTACTATCTTACTTTTTTTTTCATTTTATAACTACAACTTATTCTAATTACAAAAATTACACTGATTTTATGACTAATACTGTACTGATTATAAATTAATTAAAAAGGTTTTGCACATTTTCTCTTTTCAACTTCACCAGAACCTGGGGCAACCATTGTTTCCCAATCTAATGGATACAATAATTCACCATTTTCATTGCGAGCAAAAACAACACCTAAATCATTTCTGGCAGTAGTCAAATAAAAACTTGCACCATCACCTAATGATAAAACAACTGCACGTATTATGTCCCCTGGTTGGTAACATTCCCAAGTTTTAACACTATCACGATCACTTGATTTAATATCTTGAGATCTAATAATTGCTTTGAAAAATTCGCCTGATTCAGTTGGTAATAAATTTAATAGTTGTAAGTTATTCATACTAGCTTCTGCGTTTTTGGGCAAAACACTTAAAATTTCAACATTTACTCTTAGATGTGTTATTTTCGTTACTCTAGCTAAAATCAAATCATTTACTTGTGGTGTCACAGCCTTATAATGCTTACAATTAACATCATTAAATTGTAACTCGTTTTTGTATCTTGGATCTTTAAAATGTATAACCGATACAATTTTTGTATTTTCTGCTGGTACATCAATACCCTCTTCATTTGTTGCATTTACGTTGTCTCTTATTTCAACACGTCCAATGGTTGTTGATATAAGTGTTGGGATATTTGAGTTATCAAAGGTTATTGTTTCCACACGTACATTATCACCAGCGATATACTTGACACTTTTAGAAGTGTCTGTTGGTTCATAGATTGGTAATATTGGTTGTCCTGGAAGAACTTTTTCTGGAGTAGCCTGACTCATAACTGATGATTGGTGTTTCAAAGAATTCCTGATAATTTGGTCTGATTATTTTATTACAATATCATCAAAGTTGCAAAATTCATGAAGACAAAAAAAAATAAAAAAAAATAAAAAAAAATAAAAAAAAATAAAAAAAAAAAAAATAAAAATAAAAAATAAAAAATTAAGATTTCAATTTGTAAAGTTGAAAACTGACGTAAACAGTAGTAAAGTAATCAGCAAATTACACCGAATGTACTATTTTCCCCCATTTACTAAAAACTTACTGTCTTTATATCATACGGATACAATTCAATTTCAGTCCACTATTTGAATTGAGTAGAAGTTATGTGTAGTGTAACAGAATGTAAGGTGATGTCGTTGAAAACTGTTTCCAGCCGCCAAGAAATACTGAAATTCTAAGGAAATTTCATTTTTTTTAAAAATTTTTTTTTGCTCTCAAAATTTTTTTTATTCTCAGTTTTTTTTTATTCTCAATTGAAAAGTTTTCATGAAAAATTTTTGTTTTATAAGTATCTTCTTTCCTTTTCTTTTCAGATTTGATACCTTTCACTTTTTTCTTTCTCCAGATACATTATCATCAATTACAATGGCTAAGGCAGATATTAAGAAATCCAAGAAATCCGTTTCAAAGAAGCAAGAAGAAAAGGCATTAAAGCAAAAGAAGGAAGAATCCTCTTCTTCTGAATCTTCATCTTCTTCTTCTTCTGAATCTGGATCTGATTCAGACTCCTCATCTGATGAAGAAGAAGAAAAGAAGAGTGAATCTTCATCTTCTGATTCCTCCTCTGATGAAGAAGAAGAAGAAAAGAAGAAAGAATCTTCATCCGCTTCCTCTTCTGACGACGAAGAAGAAAAGAAAGAAGAAAAGAAAGATACTTCTTCCTCTTCTTCCGATTCCGAATCTTCATCTGATGAAAAAGAAGAAAACCCAAAGAAGAGAAAGGCAGAATCTGAAGAATCTGATTCAACTACTGCATCTCCAGAACCAGAAACAAAGAAGGCAAAGACTGAAGATGAACCAGCAACTCTTTTCGTTGGTCGTCTTTCATGGAACATTGATGATGATTGGTTAAAGAGAGAATTCGAAGCTTATCCAGGTTTAATTGGTGCTAGAGTTATTTCTGACAGACAATCTGGTAGATCTAAGGGTTATGGTTATGTTGACTTTGAATCTAAGGCAGTTGCAGAAAAAGCACTTGAAGAAATGCAAGGTAAAGAAGTTGACGGTAGACCAATTAATGTTGATTTATCTACTTCAAAACCTAAATCAAACGATAGATCAAATGATAGAGCAAAGCAATATGGTGATGCTAAGTCAGAACCATCTGATACTTTATTCATTGGTAACTTATCATTTGATTCCGACAGAGATAGCGTTACTGAATTCTTCTCTGAATATGGTCCAGTTTTAGGTGTTAGATTACCAACTCATCCAGAAACTGAACA
Source organism: Pichia exigua (assembly GCA_030570195.1). NCBI lineage: Eukaryota > Fungi > Ascomycota > Pichiomycetes > Pichiales > Pichiaceae > Pichia > Pichia exigua. The sequence continues at coordinate 66,662 of JAJLVI010000044.1, forward strand.
ATTAAAGGGTTTCGGTTATATCCAATTTGAATCTGTTGATTCAGCACAAAAGGCATTAGATAACTTAAACGGTGAATACTTAAACAATAGAGCTGTTAGATTAGATTTCTCAACTCCAAAACCTCAAAATGATGGTGGTAGAAGTTTTGGTGGTAGAGGTGGCCGTGGTGGCCGTGGTGGCCGTGGTGGTTTTGGTGGTCGTGATAGAAATGGTGGTAACGGTGGTAACGGTGGTAGAGGTGGTTTCAGAAGTAGTGGATCTGGTGCAAACTCAACCCCAGTTTCTTTCAGAGGTAACAAAAAGACTTTCGATTAAATTATTATTTAGTCATTGTTAATATTAATCTTGAATGAAAAAAAATAATTTGCAGTTAATAACAATATACATTTCTTTTTCTCCTAATAAATGGATCTTTTCTTTTCAAATATCTCCGTCTATGTGTTTATATAGTGTTTTTTGTTTTGTTTCACGGTGATTTATCTTTATTTTTCGCAACAGTTATATCTGATATATATTATGTACAATATTTATATATACGCTAATAATTACAGTTACATTTAGATTACTTAGTTTTAAAGTACCTTTCAAGATAAGTCACATTTTTGAATGATTCTTCAATCACTCATATAAAAAGGAATGCTTGAACAAAAAATTGCATAATATTACGTAAACAATTTGGAATTATGTAACTATTACTAGGTTATAACGTTAGATTAGCCATTCCTAAATATTTTAAGATAAAAAACAAACTCAAATAATATTTTAACTGTTTTAGTTTTAATGTAAGAAAATTTAATTAAAAAGTATAGTTAATATGGTTGCAAAAAAAACAGAAGAGATAAATTGATTTTTGAATTTTGTTTTCTTAGAAAAACTCATGTTTTAAAAAAAAAAGCCAATAAGTTTCAAATTAATATTGTAGTTGAATATAAGAAAAGATTTTATCAATCAACACAAAGCTCAACCGTTTTGTTCTTTCTATAGTATCCTAGTTAACCGTTGAAAAAGAACGGCACACAACGAAAATACTGTCGTATTTTGATAATGAATTCGCACCATCCTTAAAGTGAAACTTTAATCTATTAAATTCATGAAAAACTTGAATATTTTTTCAAATAAGTCATCTAATTCAGTAGTAGATAATATAATGAAATCATCACCAGTACGAGGATCTGGGAGATCTATTTTTAGATCACCACGAAAAAATGATCGTATTGGATCATTGGATTTACAAATAGCAAAATTACGGTCACCTATGAAAAGATCAATGAACGAACTAAATAAAATTGCATATAATAATGCTATTAAAAATAAACCACTTCTAACAGACGAATCAGATGTACTTGACGAAAATGAATTGACAATCATAAATAAAATTATAGAATTAAGTAAAATAGATAGTATGAATGGACTAGAATTAGAAGAAGATGAAAAAAATGAAATTGATTTAAATAATAAAGAAAATGAAGAAATCATAAGGTCACAGCCAAAAAAGAAAATAAAAATTGAAAGAACAGCAAATGAGATGAAAAGACCAGAATCTTCATTAGAAGAATCAATACCTTTATTGAAACATGAACCTATTGCATTACATACAATATCAAATTCATTAGATTCTCCCACATCACCAACTCAGTTACCACTCAAATCGCCTGTTAAAAGGGAACCAGACACTCCATTAAAAACTCCAACGAAGCAGATAAATTCAAATGCTTCTTCTCCATTACGAAGAAGTACTAGACAGAAGTTCACCGTTCTAGATAAATTAAATGATGTATCGAATGATTCATCACCTAGAAAAAAGAATAGAAAAAACTTACAATCAACGTTCAATTCAATGAATGATTTGAAACCACCAAACTCCGATAAGATTGAATTTATGGAAGTGCCGAATGTTGAACCTGATGATGATGAACTATTGATGAACGATCCAAAAGCCAAACAAAAGGCATTGTTCCATGATGGATTTGAAGCATATTTTGAACAAAATAATACAAGAATCAGAACATCTAAAAGTTCAATGTCTATGGCACCTGAAATAACATATGAAGAATTTGCGAAATATAATAAATTTTTAGATTTAATATGCTCAGAACCAATTGAAAGTTTGAACTTATTATACCAATTCCAATTTACACAGTGGCTTTTCGAGTTAAAGGAAAATTTTAATTTGATATTTTATGGAATTGGGTCAAAAAGATCAATTTTAATTCAATTTTTAAAGGATTTTGTTTTGCCAGCTGAACCAAATTCCAAATGTATTGTTATAAATGGTTATAACCCAGAATTTACTTTAAGAATTCTACTTAAAGAAATATGGACTGTATGTTTTAAAAAGTCGTTACAAACTAGGGAACTTAGAGAAGCTTGTAACCTTACACACCTTGAATTCATGAAACCAAGAAATAAAAATAGGAGGCTGTATATTTTATTAAACAATATCGATGGCGAATCTTTAAGAAATGATGATCTTCAATGTATGCTGAGTCAAATTGCAAGAATTGACCAAGTTTCCCTAATTGGTTCGTTGGATAATTTAAATACCCCATTATTTTGGGATGCATCAGTTCTCTCAAATTACAACTTTATTTGGCATAATATTTCAACATTTAAAGGTTATAATACGGAAATTAGTTTTAAGGATCCCTTAAGTATTGGTAAGACGGATGAACTAGTTGGTTCTAGAGGTGCAAAATATGTTTTAAGTTCTTTGACTGGTAATGCAAAAAGTTTATATAAGAATTTAATTTTACAGCAACTTGATCGGATTGATACATTTATTGGTGATGATACAAAATTAATTGAAAATAGAAATGCAATTAAAGGTTCAAATAAAACTTGTATTTCATTACGTGATTTTTATGACCTTTGTGTTTCCGAATTCATTATTTCTAATGATATTTCATTTCGTACAATTCTAGGCGAATTCGTTGAACATAAAATGTGTACGCTAACAAGAGATACCACTGGTACAGAGATTTTGTACATTGCGTTTTCAGTTGATGAGTTAGAAAAACTATTGGATGAAGAATTAATCGACTGAAGGCTATAAAACTAGAAAGGTGTATTATTATTATACACACTAATTATTAAATTAAATATTTTAAAGGTAAATGTATAAAAAATTAAGTGTGTATTTTGAATTGAAATTTAGATCTACATAATGGGCAAGTGGATGCACCTGAACTTTTGAACCATCTGTATAAACAAGCAGAATGAAAATTATGTTTACAAGTCGGACAAACCTTGTTAGGTGTAGAATGATCAACGGCATTTATAATTGAATAACAGATAGCACAGTCATCATAGTTTTCAAAATTTGCAGCAACATTATCTTTAAAATGCTTAATTGAATCTAAAATTGAACCATTTTGGAAATTAATCACATATTGCGCTGACATAATCCAAGATTTCCATTTTTTTTCATTAACCCCAACTCTACTAATACCATTAACTGAAATTTGAGCTAAAGGATAATTATTTGGTAAAATAATTGAAATTTCCATTTTTTGATCATCAATATTATAGAGACATTTTATTTCATTGATCTTTTTATTAATATTAATTTTGAACTCTGAATCTTCAATTGAATTTTTATTCGATAATGTTGAAAGAATTTCACTAATTAATTGAGGACTAATATAGGAAGTAATGAATTTCTCAACAGTTTGTTGTAGCTGTTTATCTTTTATGGATTGGAACCAACTCTGTGTAAATGTACCACCAATGTTATTCATAATTTCATAGAGTAGATTAACTAATAGTTTCTTGATTTCTTCATCGTAGTTTAAGACTTTATTAGAATTTAATGAGTAGTTTTTAACATATAATTTATCATCTTCATGAATTTTAAACTTATTAACATCCAATTCACTAAAAATAAAGTTTAAAAAGTCACTAATTTTATTTTCACCTAAATTACTAATATAATCTTGTCTCATTTGCTGAGTAATATTCTTAAAATGATCCATAATTAAATACCAGCTCCAAAGATAACTATATACCTTCCATGGATTTTCAAATTCTATATAATCAGATAATTCTGAATTGGCATTATCAGTTAAAATAGTTGGTAATTGAATACCCGAGACACCGTTTTCATTGACAGTCTTTTTTGATAATGTAAATTCAACAACCAAAGCATCTTGTCTTTCCGGAATAATTTTATGTAATAAGGAAACACCAATACGTTGAATATCAACACTATGACAGTTAATCAGAAGATATAATCGATTGTAAAATTTTTCAAATATAGAAATTTTATTTTGATCATTGAATATACGTGAAAATTGTGTGCATAAGATTTTAATCGGTTGATTAATATTATTAATCTCGGAGGTCTTAAAGAATAATTCAATGATTTCAGTTTCAATGTCTGAACATTCATCGTCCCAATTTTCAATATCTTGCTTATACTTAATTAATAATAGATATAGCTTTAGTGAATCACTTAATAAATCAATTGAAATTTTATCTTCTGAATTAATTAAATTAATATTCTCAGAAAGTAATTTAACGCCTAATTGGAAAACTTTAGAAACAAAGTCGCTGGGATAGTTTGAATCACAAACGTAATAAATACTACTAACATAATGTTGAACAAAGCGCATAAGAGCAATCCTCACTGGCTTAAAATTTTCGTCATATGCAACATCAGTATCCATCCAATTTATAAATGTATTTAAAAGATTCATGAATCTTTGTGGTGAAATTAGAACAAAATTTTCAGAAATTTCATAATCTAAATCAAGATCAATAAAATTGTTCAATAAAATCAATTTATTCAAACCAATCAAACAAATATCTTGTGATTTTTTTATATTTATTAAATCAGCAACTGTACTTGCTCTAATATAGTCTAAATTTTTAGAAGTAAGAAATTTTTTACTTGTTTCAAGGACTATGAACATTAGTGGTGGATTCTTTGAAACTGATTTAAAATCCAATGTTTCAAATTCTTTTGTTGATAAAGTCTCAACTTTGATAGATAAAATAAACTTAAGCAACTTATAGCAATAATATGATTTAAGTTTATTTTCTTGATTAGATAAATGAATAATATACTTTAATGGTTGAGAATCACTTGAATCTGTTAGCAGAGCGTTAATAACTTGCAAGAAATCAAAATCTTCAAATAACTTGGAAAAATAACGTCTTAAAGAAACTTGAAAATCCAAGAACTTATCCTGGACAGAATTTGTAAATGTGGATTCTAAAAACAAAACATCCGAGGAAAGTTCAGATAGCAATGATAGAGTTATAATATTTTTATCTGTCATTTCATTTGACACAGTTTTTTTTTGAAAAAGATCAAAATAAAATACTGCAGTATTAATAAAAGGTTTTGCATCATCACAGACTATTTCTTTTTGGTTTTCATAGTCTTCAATAAAGAAATATAAGCCCAATTTCAATGAATTACTCAAAGATAAATATTTCTGTGGTGCAATGTTCAAAATTTCATTATAATCAGACGCTAAATCATTTTCTAAAAATAATGATATCAAATTATTCGAAAACCTTTCAGTAAGGGAGAAAATTGTTCCATCATGCTTGGACACTGATTGTAAAACTGATTTCATATAAATATTTGTAAATTCTTTGTCGATAATTAAATTATTTTCCAAACTTTGTAGAACTGTATCGACAGCAGAATACTCTCCGTTCTTTTGATCATCTAATAAAATTGTATTCAATAACTTATTAAGAAATTCTGGTGTTGATATAGCAAAATCAAGAAAGACATCATTTTTATAATTTTTTGAACAATTTAGAATAAAATTCTTGAATGGTTCATGTTGAAACAAATTAGATAAAATTTCTGGAGTCAAAAATGCATACAATGAATCACTTGATGTTTCAACATCTGGTGACAAAGTTCTTGAATTACTGACTAAATAAGAACTTAAGTCTTTTGAATCATGAAGATTGAAATTTTTAAAATTTGAGATCATCTTCAGTAAACTAGCAACTGAATTAATTTCCTGCAATTTTGCAAACATTTTATTGACTATCGGCGTTATTGACAAATTTGAAGCATAAAATGAATATGAATATAGCTTCAGTGTTTCTAATGGTGTATCTATAAACTTTTCAGTAATAAAATCAGGAAGGGTATTAATGAATTCATTTATTGAATCTGTAAACTCTGGTTTTTCCTTTCTAATAAATATATTAATAATTGTAAATGATAGATCCGGAGCAACCGTTGCCAAATCATATTCTTGCAATGCATCAATTGAGTTTGCAAGCAAAACATCATCTAAGTCAGATTTATTTATTGTCAATAAATTAATAAATGATTCAATGAATGTGTTTGTATATTTGATACTATAATTGCCAAACTCAGGGAAAACAATCTTTTTAGCTGGCAGTGCATCCATGATCACTGAGTTAATATCAAGTAAGACATCTTTATTGTCATTGGCAAATAAATGAACATCACACATGACGTCAGTAATTGTAGGTGAGAGCGTTCTTGGCAAATCACATAATCTAACTAAGGAAAATGTATATGATTCTAAAATTTTATCATTTAGATTATTATGCTTAACAAAATTATTCATTAAATTATTGATAACTTTCCAACCTTTTTCTAAAAATTGAATGGATTTTTCATTTCTAAGGTTTTCTAATAATGTTAGGTATATTGGTTCAAATTTTTCAATATTATCAATTGAAATAAACTCCTCTGGTAAAACGGTGAGAAGTTTATAAACAACATCATAATATATAGGCTCACTATTTAATGAACCATATTTTAACAAATCTAGTAGTTTTTCTTCACCCTTTTTAATATTAAACCAAAATGAACCATCATATAAAGTAACGTACACAAGGGTATCTAATATTGTAATTAAACTTGTTGAATATAATGCCACATTTGTTTTTGAACTAAATTTTATTCCTTTTATCATTCCCTTTGCTAATGATTTATATAGTGATTTATTCAAAATTTCTTTAACATGATTTGAGGTAACAAGAACTTTAAATGACATGAATGTAGATTTCTTAAGGTTAAAATCGCTTGAAGTAAAACAAATCTGTAAACTCTCTTGGGTATAAATATCAGAAACCAGATTGATTATCTTTTCGTTCAGTTCAATTGATTTAATTTCATTCATTATATGAACTAATAGTAAAATGGAAGATTGTAATACCCGTAAATATTTTGCTTCACTTTCATCCTTTGAGGCGAATCTTTCATCAGATAAAGTGTCTTTATTTTCGAATGCTAGAACTTGATAGGAATAGTATAATATTTGAAGAACAAAAATTTTCCAAAGATTTGAAATTTTATCTTGATTGTTATCAAAGGCGGTATTTAAAGAATCTTTACAAACCCTAGCTGTTGATCTATCAGAATCAAACAATCCTGACATCCAAATACCAATAGTATCCTTTAAATATTTGGCATATTTTTTACCCAAGCTTTTAACAAATTGAGCTTGGATTTGATGAGAATATGATCGAACTTTTTTAGAATCATCAATTGAAAGTTTTGGATACATTTGAACCCATGCAATGATAACTAAATCATCATCAAGCTCATTAGAATTATTTTTCATGTATTCAAACATCGAAGCAATGGACTTTTCCTTTGTATTGACATCTCTTTTCAATAAAGATTTGAAACCTAGTTTTAAAGTGTTCGAACACAGTAGATGGTCAGGATTAGGAATACCGGTAATATAATTCAAGGAGACTTCAAAACCGTTTGTTCCTAGTCCAGTATGAGTGCTTTCTCCAAATGCTGACATAATGGATGCTGAAAGTATCCTTTTCCTATGTATTTGACTACTAGTTTTGCCAGGAAACAGTAGTTTTTGAATGGCAAACTTGGTGAAATTTGTTCAAAACCCAACCAAAGCCAAAAGCGGAAATTAAATCCCAAATCCCAGCGCGACAACAAACTTGTTGTGAATGCTGAAAGTGGAATGCGAACCGACATCAATATGAATGCTTGTTTGGGGCAAAGGTAAACACTGCAATTTCATTTTGTATCATGAAGTTTTTTTAGATTTGGTGGATCTTCAATTTGTTGTTGTTACAAGAAAGTGTTGTCTATTGTTTTGTCTGATCAAGACACCGTCTTACCTTTGCTCTCGACACAAAACACCACACCAATAGTATTATGAACGCAGACATCCCTCCTATTGAATTTTTGAAAGGTAAGATATATCTTGTTGTTAGTAACGAAAAACCTGAAGATACTGAAGATTTTGTATATTTTACCATCGAAGATTCCCTACCTTATAACAACTTTAACCTGGATTTCGGTCCTTTACACGTGGGACATTTATATAGATTTGCTGTTGCTTTACATAAAATTTTAAATGATCCCAAAAATAAAAGTAAATGTGTGGGGTTTTATTCATCGGATAATGTAAGACAGAGAACAAATGCTGCATGTATATTATGTTGTTATATGGTGTTAGTTCAAAACTGGGCTCCTCATCAGGTTTTATTACCAATCTCTCAGTTTGATTTTCCATTTATACCATATAGAGACGCTGGTTATTCCCATTCTGATTTTGAGATCACTATTCAGGATGTTGTTTATGGGGTTTGGAGAGCAAAGGAAAGAAATTTATTAGATATGAGATCTTTTAATCTAGAAGATTATGAACAGTATGAGAGAGTCGATCAGGGTGATTTAAATATTCTAGCAAACGATTTTATACCTTTTGCATCACCAAAACAATCAAGGCCCGGTGCTCCATTAAATGAACCATTCAAAAAGGTTTTGGAGCTTTTTGAAGAAACGAATGTTAAATTAGTCGTTAGGTTAAACTCTCATCTATACGATAAAAGAGAGTTTACGAGAAGAAACATGCAACATATTGATATGATTTTTGAAGATGGTACATGTCCAACAATAGAGTTTGTCCAAAAGTTCATTGGTGCCGCAGAAACAATTATTTCCAAGGGTGGTAAAGTTGCAGTTCATTGCAAAGCTGGTTTAGGAAGAACAGGTTGTTTAATCGGTGCTTATTTGATTTACACACATGGCTTTACAGCTAATGAATGTATCGCTTATATGAGAATGATACGACCAGGAATGGTTGTAGGACCTCAGCAACATTGGTTGTATTTACATCAAAATGACTTTAGAGATTGGAGACATACGATGGTTTTGGATTCAATTCCCGATGATTCTATTAGTGGTTTATTTTCACTTATTTCTTATGAAGAATATAAAAAGAGGGAATTAGAAAATGAGAATGGCAGTGAACAAGATTCAAGTGAAGACCTAATGAATTTCAAAGATGATACACTGATTAGAACCCCTGTACGTAGAAGGAAAATTTCAAATGGTTTGAAGATCATAAATAAAGCAGTTCCAATGGCAAGTCCCGGCCAACCAAGAAAATATCGAACTTTAGATAATCCTGTTCAAGCATACGCAAATTCGGATGATGAAGATGCATATACTTCAACAATCAATCAAACTCATAACCAGAGTACAATTGAAGATAAAGAAAATAGGGAAAGTATATCAACCCAAAATTCTCCATATTATAAAAAAACCACTACTACCACCACTACTACAACAATTGCAAGTGCTACATCTCCTAAGGTAGCAGTTGCTGACGATTCCACTTATCTCAAAATGGGTAAACAAAGAAAATCAATGGTACACGTTGTAAAACCAAGGGCTCGTGTGTCAAGCTCTGAGAAGATAATTGGCGGTGCAGGTGTTCGTAAAGCATCTGCTTCCAAAAAGACATATATCCAAATGTAAAAATTGTGTATATTAGGTAGTATAATAAAATGACAAGAAAAATGAAAAAAGTACATCTAACTAGAATAGTAATATAAGGTTTATTGTCATGTGTGTGTAATCATTAACTGCAATAGCTAACCAAAAAACCGTGACAAAAGACATGTTAAGTAATGCATAATTGTCTATTACTGATAGATTAGAATAGTGAAAAGAAAGCTTTTGAAAGATGAAGTTAGCAAATTTGCGAAGTTAAAATACCATCATTTAAATTTGGTTAACCTGCAACTCTACTTTAACCTCCACAAACAAGTGATAGTATCGAAGATTCAATTCAATTTGAACTAGTCAACAACATTTCTTGTGTTGCATATTGTTTGAAGACTCAATATCCAATGTCCAAAAAGCTTACCCAAAATCGTTAGAACGTTCTCGAAAGATTCTCGGCTCAACACCTTTCCTCAATAAAAGAATGAGGATTTCTCAATACGTAATTCCTATTTCAGTGACCACCTGGTTCTTCATACATTTTACAGCTACTAACTAACTACCCATGTTTGCATCAACCGTTTCTAACAAGCCAGTCACAGTGGCACAACCCTTCTCGCCACAGAAACAAATGATTGAGTTCCGAAATGTCCCGATTAAACAAGTTTACCATCTTTCTATATTCATGCTTCCCAATGTTCAATTTGATCCAGATTACACTGCATTAGTTTATTATCAAATAGTCCCAGAATCAGGAGATCCAAATGTTTCCAATAATTCACAATTTGGAAATGGAGGTGGAATAAGCTCACAAATAGTTCAAAATGATTTCAGACTATTGGGATTCCTAAATGCATCAAAACAAAGTGCAATTTTCAAAATAAATCCAGGTAATCTTGATATACCTGCTGGATCAGGGACTCATGATGAAGGAGATATTGATATGGACTCTGGTATCTCTGAGTTTGAAGAAAACGAAAAGGTTACCATGCTTATTGGTATCAGTATTGAACCAAATGCAAATGCGATTCAACAGTTAGATTGTTTAAAAGTCACAAGGGATAGTAACTCAAATTTACCATTGACTAAACTTGTGCCTTCTAAACCCCCAATTACTCAAAGTGAGATTCTAACTGTGAGTAATAAAATTATTGGTAATGCGTACAACTATTTATCTTCATTTACAGATATGAATAATAATGTTAGTATAAATAAATTTAATGATTGGTGGGATAAATTCAAACTCAAAATGAATAATGACCCAAACTATTTACAAAGTCTTGAGTAGAATATAGAGAATCTATGTATAATGCATGTATAATTAGTTTAATATAAGTTCTTTTGTTTGATGTAACTTCATTTGTTATTAATAAAATTATTAAAATTGGAAATTCTTTGACGAACTTCTTCTGTTCCTAATAATTCAAGAATGATTGGTAAGTTGATACCTGATTGTGGCCCACTTAATGCATATCTTAAAGTTTGAAATATGGTTTTCTTTTTTAGAGAAGGGATGTCAGAAAGAATTATGTTGATTGCATCATTAAAATTTAAATGTGTTAAATCGTTTGAATGTTTATCTAACTCGGTAACAATGATAGATAAGGTATCATCATTTAATTTTTGTTTTTTCATAAATTCCTGCTTATTGTATTTTGGCTGAATAAAAAAATAATGATACATTTCAGAATCAAAGTCGTTTAATTTAGTCAAACTTGGATAAACCATTTTGAAAACTTTGGAAACTTTTGACAGTTCTAAATGTTCCAGTTTTAATGAATTTTGAATTTCATGATGACATTGAATTACAGAGTCTTTGAAAAATTGGGAGTTTTCATCCTTCAATTTTTCAGTTAAATAATGTTTATTAAAATAATCTAATTTTTTCCAATCAACTTTTGCATTTCCTTTAGTTAAACCACTTAAAGTCCATGATTTATTTAATTCGTCCAATGGATAAATTTCACTTGTTTTTTCGCCTAGCTCTCTTTTTGGATTCCAACCAAACAAAACACTGAAGTTTATTAAAGCTTCACCCAAGTAACCCTTTTCCTTTAATGTCATTATATCTATATCCCCAGATCTCTTGGAAAGTTTTTTACCTTCAACGGTGGTCAATAATGGTATATGAATAAAATTTGGTTTGTCCCATCCAAACGCATTATATAATGCAATGTGCTTGGGGGTTGATGCAACCCATTCTTCACCTCTAATAACGTGTGTTATTTTCATTAAATGATCATCAATAACATTCGCAAAATGATAAGTCGGCAATCCGTCACTTTTCATTAAAACTGGATCTTCAAATCTTCTATCAACCGGATTAATTTGTGGTTGTAAATTGATTTTACCATGCAATAAATCTTCAAATTCAGGATACCTTTCAGGTGATTTGAATCTAACTGTAAACTGTTCACCATTCAAAGCACGTTTTTCACTCTCTTCAGATGATATATTATCATGACAATGTCTATCGTAAGAAACAGTAGTTGGCGGTTTCAGTAATCTTGCAGAATCTCTTAGCCCATCCAATCTTTCTTTTGAGCAAAAACATCTATATGCTAAATCTTTTGTTAACAACTCCTCAGAGTACTTTTTATAAATTTCAGACCTTTCACTTTGTCGGTATGGAGAATAAGGTCCTGGATGAATTGGACCTTCATCTATTTCAACATTAAGCCACTTTAATGTTTCATATATATTTTCTTCTGCACCTTTAACTAATCGATTTTGATCAGTGTCTTCAAGTCTTAGTAAAAATTGTCCTTTAGTTGATTTTGCTAATAGATAATTATACAATGCAGTTCTTAAAGATCCTAGATGTAAAAATCCTGTAGGAGAAGGTGCAAAACGTGTACGAACCGGATATTCTGGCTGAACTAGCAATGATGAATGTTTATGATGTGAATGATCGTGATTATTGTGATCATGTTGACATGGTTCCTTAGAAGATTTTTTTTGATCCTTCAAAACTGTTCGTAAATTAAACGCCAAACGACTAGTTGAAGTGTGCAGATATTTTTTTGAGGCCAACATAATAGTATGTACTTATCAAATGGAAACGACTTAAAGACAGCTTATAGTAATAGCCAATATTCAATGTTCAAACATGAAATCAAACGGTGACTTCCATTTTGGGCAATTGAGCCGATGTGAAAAAATAAATTCTCCAAATTTTTACTTTCCATTGGTGAATTTTTCACTTTCTATTACAAAAGAAAAATATAATCTTCTAGATTACAGCCTCCATCAACGACTAACATCCACAAATGGAAACTCAAGTAGCACAGATTGCTCTTCACAAAGCAAGAATGTCTAGGGCATATTTGGATCAAGCAAAATCTTTTGGTATGGAACAAGACATTGAGTTTTGTCCGTGTCTAGATCAATCCACGATTGAATCTTATAACAACAGTATAATTTTGAATAATTATCAAAGTAAATTGAGACAAAAACAACAACAACAACAGCAGCAACAGCAGCAAAATTCCGGCATTGATTCTGAATCTATTTTCAAAATTCTGGCAGCTGCCGCAACTATAAATAATAGTAAAGGTACAAACAATAATAATGTTAATTATAATATTAATACCACCAAAAATATTCATAAACAAAACACAAATATGAAACTTAATGCCTTAAAGACTATTAAATCATTGAATAATTCCATTAGTGGCTCTAATTCAACTAATCATCGGAGCAGCAGATACTATTAAGCATACAATTTTTTATTTTATGATTCTATCATTCTACTATTTATTCATTCTATTATTTTTTTCGTTCTATTTTTTGTTTTTTTTTTATTCTTTTTTTATTTTTTTTTACCATGCTTTTCATAACACATAAACCGTCCTTAATATAAAAAATCAATATACACAAAAAAAAATTCACTTGCATTTTTTACAACCTTCATTTTTATTCTATGAATTTATTCTCAAAAAAGTCAAAAAAAAAAACATAATAAACTTTTCCATTTCTTTGAATTTCATCAATTAGAACATTATATTTTAATGATTTTCCTTTTTATTCCCTAGTCATATTTGCTTTTTTCATTCATGATCAATTAATATGCTTTTATCCTTTTATGCTTTTATGCTTTAAATTATAAATTATTAATACATTACCGCTATTTATGATACTTTTTATACAACCCAAAACAAAACAAACGAAAAAAAAAACACCACATGTATATTTCAAAATGCTAATATGTATTAGCTATTATTTTCTTTTTTTTAGCTTTCTTTGTATACCGTTTATAATCATAATCGTTATTACAACTATTTGATAAAAATTAAGATAAACAACAAAACAACTATTAGAATAATAATGCACATCCAATCACCACGTTTCTTTAAGGCCTCTCTATATTTTGATAAATTATTATTTGCCCTTACCAAACGATTACTTGAATGTGTGATACCATTTTCTAGGTCGTTTAAAATTACAAATTGATGTGTAACTTCATTATTTATATTCATTGAAAGTTGTTTTTGTTGTTTGACTGAATTATGTAACTCGTCTAGTCTAGTATCCTGGCTATCAAATTGATGTTGATTATGTATGAATATTTGACTATTTGACATATCTATCGTTGGATTATCCAATTCTGAATCATCAATATTATCTAGTGTACTAAATAATGAATCTTTATAAGGTTTTATATCATTTTCCTCTTGATCGTTATCTTTATATGGCTTGAACAGTGCAGATGGAGAAGCTTCAACTAAATTATTTTTAAACCTGACAGATTTGGGTTGTAATTGATCCATGGAAATAGGCGAAAGTGAAGTAGGTGGTATTGGTTCTTTTTGTTTAAATAATTTCAGATCATCAGATAAGCTATAGAGAGATATATCGTCAATTTTATAGGAGACAATTGTTTTAAATATCAACATATAATCATCAACAAGTAAATTGAACCTATTATAATCATTATCATCACCGATATCGATTAGATCATCGTGTAATTGCCATAATTCATCCCTAGCCGTTCTTAAATAGTCAATAACATCATTTTTTAGATCCTCAGAAGAGGAATTCGTGTAAACTGTCAGTGTGCAATACTCATCAACAGCGTCCCTAAGAGCATCTATTGCGGTTGTCGTATCTTTAAAAGCCATTGCTTGTATCTCCTGATTGCTATCCCGTACTTTATGATTCTACTTATCTATCATGTATAAGAATCTGCAAAATTCATGTTGAAAAACCACCGACGCGTCGCTTGCTAAAAACAACTAACCCGTGCACCTTTTCATTCTATCCCATCTTAATTCTTCCCAGCTAAAGCCATACTCAAGTCAATAACAAATTGGCATTGCACTGCTCAGCTCAGCTTTAGTATTTTGTGCCTGCAGTCTTTCGTTGTGTGCTCTCCATTTGCAGAATTCAAACAAACGATTGCCTCCTGTACACATCACTTCAGCTGGAAAAATTCTCGTGTTGCCTTCTCAATTATAAAAATTATATGCTGCATAAAATTGTTGCTATCAAAAAGAATAATAGAACTATTAATACCACAGAAAACCAATATATTTGATACCACTTTAAAAGATGTCTACAATATGGCCATTTTTCAATCATTCATTTTCAAATGCAAACATAAATAAAATTTTGAATGAAATTGATCAAGATAATGCCAAAAGGATTGCACAAAATGCCATAGTAAAGCAAAGTAGTAATCCTTCGGTTATTAGTGGACTTTCAATATCAAAACCTTCAGTGGCGACGACTTCTACTACAACTACCTCTACTACATCTGCAATGCCAATATTTTCACCTTCAACCTCTCCGTTAAACAACAATAATATAAATATGCCACAATCTCAAAATAATAGCCCAATCGATAATTCCATATCAACAACTGCTTCATTATCTCCACACGTCGCCTACTCTCCTACAACAACTCAGTTTAACATAACTGCATCACAATTATTACACTCAATTCAAAATAGTTCTCCATCTCCTTCACCTTCTCCACTGGCTAAAATGACAACTGTAAACACATCGTATATACCACCGTCGACAGTTCCAATTACTCCAGTTACTCTAGATTCCATCGAATCAAGTGATAAAAGTATGACACCAACTTCCTCAAGTATACCATCCCCCTTACCACAAAAACCTTTATCTTTGAATTTTCCGAAAAGTAACATAAATATTAGTTTATTTAATAAGTTATTGGATCAACCAAATTTATTAGAAGAAATTAATCTGTCAAAAAATCAAAAATTGATTAATTATCTTTCGCAAAAGGATGTTATTAACACAATGTTTGAGTACATATTATTTTCAATGAAATTATCAAAGTATAATACAATTAATGAAGTACCAACTGATTATTTGAGTCATGACATTTTTGTCTGCTCTTCTTCATCTGATGATTTAACTAAATCTGTGAATAGCTCAACGGATAATTTTCTTGAAAATAATTTAACAAGTAATGAAAATGAAAATGAAAATGAGAATCAAAATGAAAATGAGAAAAAAATTGAAAATGAAAATGAAAATGAAAATGAAAATGAAAGTGAAAATAATGAAAATAATGAAAATAATGATGCTAATAATAATGAAAATAATGAAAATACTAATAGAAATACCACTGATGAAAATTTAGATAAATTACAAATTGCGTTACAAAGAGCTTCAATGATATCTGAAATTATGATTTTGCCAACTTCTAATATTCATCAAACTCTTTTAACTAATTTTGATATATTTTCAAAACTATGGTCTGGATTTATGAATAATGAACCAAAATTTTATTTCAAAAGTACTCATTTAATTGAATCACATAATGAAAATGGGCAACATGATACCAATGGTAATAATGTTGAGAAAGATGAAGCTGGCAATAACTTGGAACATGATACTGAGACTGATTCAATTTTTAGTGAACAAATTGATGTTTCCGTTACTGATGCCCAAAAATTATCAGAATTAGAAGAATCAAATAATTATTTACAACTGAGAGATTCTCATGAAATCATAATGTTTAATAATTTTCTCAAATTTGTTGATGATTTAGCATTGTTAAATATAAGCGGATTTATGAATTTCATTAGATTTGAACAAGAAAATAATAAGCTAACTGATCAATTTATTAAATTTATACCATACTCTCAAACAATTTGTGATTTGCTAGTTAGATTGATCTCAACTGATAAACCTTATAATTCAAATGGTTTAATTAATATATTATTAGATCAGAATTTAATCTTGAATTTGCTGAGACTGTGTAAGACTTATTATTTAGATCATCAAGTTCAAGACAATGTTTGTAATTTATTAAATGGTATTGTTGGTATAAGCTCAAACATTGGTTTTTGGGATGATAATAATAATGCAGCAAATCAGGAGGATGGACAACCAGATATATCAAATAATCCAAATATTGGACCAAATGATTTAACTAGACAATTAGTTTCACAAGAAAGTGTTGAAGAAATGTTAGATATAATTTTAACTCATGGTAATTATGGATTAGTTACTATAGTTTCAGTTATAATTGAAGTAATTAGAAAAAATAATTCAGATTATGATGAATTTGATTGGGTTTCCTCAGTTCAGTTAATTGATGAAGAAAATAAGAGCCTACCAAATCCAAGAGATCCAATTTATTTAGGTACTTTATTAAAGTTATTTTCAGTGAATTTAAAGAAAATAGTTCAAACATATTTAACTGATGATTATTATGAATTTAAAAATGTAGAAAATTTGAATAGTTCAATTGGCCATAAGATTGAACCTTTAGGTTATGAAAGATTCAAGATAATGGAATTGATTGCTGAATTATTACACTGTTCGAATATGATTTTAATGAATAAATCCATTGAACTTGATAAGTTACTTTATAAAAGGGACTTACTGAGAGATATAAAGAAAACTGAACAATTAATGAATGATGCAATTAATGGTTTAATAATTGATGACCCAAATAATAATAATTTATCTACAGATAATCTTTCGATTAATTCAACATCAAATCCATATATTGAGATATCATTAGATTTATCAATAGGGAATTTTTTTAAATATAAATTATTAGAAAATAATGCAATACCTTTAATATCATTGAAACTAGTTAAATTTCCATGGAATAATTTCATGCATAATGTTATTTTTGATTTAATTCAGCAAATTTTCAATGGTAGATTAGCAAATTGGGATGAAGATAGAGCAGTTAATCAAGAAGAAACAATATTTGATGATAATTTGTCATTAAATAAGATTTTAATTTGGTCATTATTTGGAAACTATGATGATTTTGATAATGGTAAAGAATCTCATTATAAAGATTATAATTGTTTGGATTCAAATTATCCAGGATATTTCAATTTACCTTTATTTATTGTTTATTGTTATAGATTATCAAATGAAATGTATGAAGCAACAAATTTCAGGTATGGATATATGGGACATTTAACACTAATTGCTGAAGAGGTTCACAAATTCCAAAGTTATGTTGAGAATTTTGGTGCAACAAAAAATCAAAATGCATTCGGATTACATAAAGCAGTCGAAGATGATATTAAACCGTTTTATTTGAAAAGTAGTTTTTTCATTTTTAATGAATTATATGAATCCATTTTTGAAAATAAAGGTAATTTTGAATCTTGGCTGGAATTTGTTAATTTTGAATTAAGAGAAATTAGTTCAATGTATAATAGAGTGTTAGGTAATCCTAATGAAATTGAACCCGAAACTGAACAAGAAGCTGGTTTAACCCATAGTCAAGTTTTGGACAATATAGATATTCAAGAAGCTCCAAAGGCTCAAGGTGCAATTATTTTAGATAATGGTGACAGTAAAGAATTTAGAAAAGGTGTCAATAATGATAATGATAATGACAATAACAATAATAATAATGATAATAATGATGATTACGATGATGATGATGATTATGATGATGATAATGATTATGATGATGATGATGATGATGATGATGATGGCGATGATGATGATGATGGCGATGATGATGATGATGATGATGATAATGATGTTACCAATGCGAACGAAATTTGATGAGCAAGAAAAAAAAACTAAAAACAATTAATGAATTATGACATACCAAATCATTAGCAACAATCTTCAAATTGCTGAACAAAATTTACTATTAATAAAACGATGATATTCAAACACGTACACACATGAGAGCAATTACATAACAACTTACAGTTTTTTCCCCGACCCTTTTTTTACAGTGGTGTCAATGAAACATTTATATAAAATTCCCAAATCTATTTTCGTTTTTCCTATTAATTCTTTTTTAAAAAAACAAATTTCATCCTTTTATTGTATTTTTTTTTCTGTTATTTAATTAATGAACCTTTTATAAAAAACATTTAGCAAAAAAAAAAATCATTGAATTGTGCCAGATTAACATGGTTAGAATACTAATTCACCACCAAATTGTTCAGTTAATTTTTTAATATTATTAGTTAATTCATCCTCCTCATTTGTGTTAGAATTGACGTTTTTATTATATGATGAAATAATGGTTTCAGTTTCATCATTATCATTACCATTACCATTATAATCATTATTACTTACAAAATCATCCCTTTTATTTCTTGATGTTGATGTAGATGATGGCCATCTATTAAAATGGTTACCACCATGAGAATGAGAATGCTCATTATTATAAAATGAGCCTTCATAAGAAACCAGAGATGTAGTATCAAAAGAAGCATGAGATTGAGTTTTTGAAATACTCGTGCTGTTATTTGCAGCTGTGGTATCGGTATTATTTGTATTTTGAAATCTTGATAATTGAACAGAAGATAACTGTAAATTATCAATTTGACCTTCAACTAAACAACCACGACTTCTAAAAAATGTTAATAAATGATTCCATAACTTATCTTTATTAAGAGCTTTTGGATTACCTAGAATCATTAAACCAAATTTAGCTCTCGTCAAGGCAACATTTAATCTTCTTGGATCTCTTAAAAATCCAATTAATTGTTGAGAATTTGCTCTAACACATGATAAAATTATATAATCCTTTTCACGACCTTGAAATGCATCAACAGAAACAACTTCAATTTCTGAATATAAATCTTTATCATTTAAAGTTGAATTTAATTGCATATATTGTAAAATAAAATTTCTTTGACCCTCATAAGGAGTAATAACACCAATTTGTGATGGTTTAATACCATCTTTAAATAGTCTAGTTATAATTCTTTCAACATTCATTGCTTCAACTCTATTTAAATATGAGGTACCGCTAATTGAAATTTCTTCACGACCATAAATTGCCCAAAACATCATTGGTAAATCTCTGATTGGCCAAGGGAAATTAGAGTTTAAAATTTTCCTATCTTCACTTGTGATACCATTTTGTAAACTACCATCATAAAACATATTACTTGGGAATTCAGATAAACATGGATGCATTCTATATTGAACTTCCAATCTAATTGGTGTATGACCTAAAACAATCATTCTTTCAAATAATGATTGTCTTAAACCTGCTTCACTTGCCCTTTTATTTAAAATAACAGGACCCAATTGTTGATGATCACCAACCAAAATAACTTGTTTACAACCTTTAACTATTGGGATTAAACATTCAGGTTCAGAAGCTTGTGTTGATTCATCAATCAAAACAGTTCTAAAATTTAATTTATCCAATCTTTTATCCTTTGCACCAACACATGTACAACAAATAACATCAGCATTAGAAATTAAATTCATTTCTGATTTTCTTAAATTACTGTAATAAGTATTAGAGTCTTCAAATGATAATTCACCAATTTCTTCCTTTAACTTGATTAATTTTTTGAATTCTCCCTTTGCCTTAGATTTAACTAATTCATGTAGACAATATTTAGAAATTGAAGAATCAACATCTTCTCTACTTTTAGCAGTAATTCTAATAACTTTTAAGCCCATAAGTGTTAATTTTTCAGTTAAATGATCAACTGCAACATTTGAAGGTGCACAAACCAAAATTTTTTCTCTTTTATATAATTTAGTTAAGTGATAAACTATAGTTGCAGATGTGACAGTTTTACCAGTACCTGGAGGACCTTGAATTAAAGTTAAAGGTGATTTTAAAGAAGTTTCAACAGCATATAATTGAGAGGCATTTAAATTTGGCATATTTGGAATTGATAAATTAGTTGGTAATTTAACATCAAAATAAGTATCTAAAACCTCAATGCCCAATAATTTCAAGTACAAATATTCCGAAATTGAATTTGAATCTAATGCAAAAGTTTTTAATGCATCTTGCATTCTTTCGTATGATATACCTTTCCAAACAAATTCAGCGGTAAAACGATTATTGATAAAAATCGGAGGAGGATTGGATTTACTTGGAATCATTTCTAAAGTGTATTCTTCTTGCCTTGAATCAGGTAATCTAATTATATAACCTTTACCTTCCCAAGATTCATCTAATTCAGGACCATCATATCTTAAAATCATTTCATCACCAACCGTTACTTTTAAGTCAGTTGAATCAATAGTTGAAAAATAAAAAGAAGCTAATTGCTTATTATTAAGAGATAAAGACCAATTAATTGAAATATAATTTAAACCTTTACTTTCCTTTAGAGCTTTATCATAATCGGCTTCAATTTTAACTAAAGGAGCAAAAGATCTTTGGTATTGGAAGGCATCATTATACCTCATTAAAATTGGATTAATTTGAATTTCTTCATCCTTTTCAATTAAATCATTTAAAGTTGCGTCTTTATTTAATCTCCATTTCATTTCTAATTTAACAATTTGATCATAATTAATATTTAAAGCATTATTTAGATCTTCACTAGTTGGATATTGTGCAATCCAAGATAAGAGTTGTCTATCTTCAATTAAAGATTGCCATTGTTGAGTGTCCCAATTCAAATCCTTTTGCTGTGAACATGGTAACCGACATAATATAACAACCACATTCTCTTGCTTCGCAGAGACGAAACCTAGAACGAATATATTTTTAGTACCACAATTATAACATTCTAAAATTGAATCTCCTAAATCATTATTTGGATGTAAGGAAATTTTGTTATGTTTGGATAAAACTAAATGTGTAATTATATGTGATCCTCTATTTCCTAATTTACCATTACAAAACCATTTATTACAAATTTCACATTTTACAACACATGATGGATTAGAAATTTCGCAATATGAACATGCATATGGTGATTTATCATGATCAAGATGGTATGGGATTATTTCTTGTGTTTCCGACATGCTGATGCTATCATATGATGCTGGTTTTTTATAGATATATGGTTTGGTGATGGTTTAAAATATTAAAAAAAAATTTTTTTGAAAATTGAAAAAGTTTGGAGAAAAAAAAAAAAAAAAAAAAAAAAGGAAAAAGGGAAAATGGCGGGAGGGAAACGAGAAAAATGGGAAAAATGGGAAAAATGGGAAAAAAATGGGAAAAATGAGAAAATAGTTTGATGTATGGTATAGTATTAAAACATGTATATAAATAGGATATAATAAGATAAAAGGAAAAACAAGAGCAAATGCAAATTTGAGAGAAAAAACATCAAGTAATAATAGATAAATATTGTGGATGATGTGTAAAAGCTAAATCGGGAAGATGAATGTAAATTAAATTTAAGGTGTATATGTGTATATTATTACTATTTTAAAATTGAACCAGAATTATTATTTTGAAGCACAAAACTATTTCTTAATTCTCTGGTTCTTGAATTCAAATAATCATTTGCAGAACAAACATTAACAATTGGAGCTGTAAAATCATTACTGATGTTACTATTATGACTCTTATGTTCAGTGATATCTAATTCATCTTCAAAGTAAGAGTTATTCGTATTGAAACTTTTCAAACTTGCTAATTCATCAACAATACTTTGAGACCTGGATCTTGGTTTGATCAAATCTTGATTTGCTGACTCAACAGGATTCCATGATTGAATTGATTCATTATCATTAGGATCAGCATTAGAATCAATTTCATTTTCATTTTCATTATCATCATCATTATCGTCATCATCAACAATTGCAGAAGATGTTGAATCAATTGGTCCATAAACTAATTTTCTGACATGTTTATCCTTAGTTTTTTCATCACAATTATCAAGTAAAGTATCATCGATTTTAGCATCCGAATCTTCAGTTAAACCCTGGAAAGTTGATCTTCTTGATAAACGAGGAAGATGATTACCATGTTTTGGACAATCAGTTTCGTAAGCGGGTGAAGGTGGAGATATGGTATTTGTGTTATCAGTTACACTATTAATGTTATTATTTGACATTCTTTCATAATTCACTAAATCAAGATATGAATAAAAGGAAATTGATTTTCTTTTGGAAGAAGGAATTGAAGAAGTATTTGAATTCAATGTAGTGCAGGGAATATTTGTATTACACGTACATAAAGTCGAAGGTTTTAAAGAATTTGAATTTGGATTTGGATTTGGATTTGAAGTTGATTTTGATTTTGATCTTGATCTCGATCTCGATCTCGCCAAATAGCTGTTGTTTCTTTGGAAAGGTGGGGATATTGAATTGATTGAGTTGTGGGAGTAAGTTTTGAATAATTGTTGAGAGGGATGAGAATGTGGAACTTGAACAACATCAATATCATTGAATTTTTTAGATTGGATTAATTCCACGGTCGAGTCTAGAATTGGAGATGTAAAGTCTTCGGTTATTAAATGACGGGGTCTTGAAGATGATAACAAGAAGGAATTAGTTGAAACCGAAGAGTTATTTCTTGAGGGAGAGGTCAAAATTGTTGAATCTTCAGATTGAACATTTCTTTCGAATATATCAATTGGAGAGGATATTGGTAGCGGCGGTGGATGATAATTATTTTGAGATTTTTGTTTTGGCATTGGTACAGAAGCGGATGGCGGTGAAGCTGTGGAAGATGTCTTCAAAGGGGGGTTTGAAGCTGGTTCATCAAGTGGGTTGTTTTCGATTTGACTGGTTATTTGATTCTTTTCATTCTTGACATCTGTGTTTTTATTGACGCTTGTAACATTTGTGTCGGTGGTGTCACTTGTGTCATTCTTGGCATCTTTAAGATTCTTTAAATCATTTGAAGAAGAACAGTTTGAAGAAGAACAGTTTGAATTTAAATGCAGAAACTTAGAAGATAAGGAGAAGCCATCAAACATTGAGCGTTTAGAAGTAGCATGGGGAGTATTAGCAGTATCAGTATTAGAAGAAGAAGGAGGAGGAGAAGAAGAAGAAGGAGGAGAAGAAGAAGAAGAAGGATGTTGGTGTTGATGAGGACGATGATTGTTATGATTCTGAATGTGGGTATTATTTGAAGGGGCTGAAGGGGTTGATGACCTAGACGATAGATTATCAGATGAAGGACTTATATATTTCTTGAAGGTGTTAGAAAGCGTCATGAAGAAGAGCAAGTAAGGGTGAACTGGAAAGAAAGAGGGTTGAGATGCAAGTGGCAGAAAAAAGAAAGAGAACACCTTCACACACACACACAGAGATATGTATACAAATACACAGGTATCCAGATACTAGTGATACACACCTATATATAGTGAAACGCTAAAAAACGGAAATGAAGAGATTTGCACACAGATAGAAGAAAAACACACGCAGAAAACAAAAACAGAAAACACACATAGAAAACACATAGAAAACACACAGAAAACAGGGTATCGAAGGATTTCGCTGGTCATCCATCAACAAAGTTCGGAGAAAGAAGACGGCGGCAACAAAGGGGCGGAACAAAGGGGCGGAGAATCACGCTATTCTGGGAGGTGGGTGTCCTGGGGAATGCGACGACAAGGGGGAAAGCCAGAGCGGTGGCCGGCTGCTATCTTGGCAGTCCCATTGGAGGGCGGGGGGGAGGGGGGGGGGGCTGGGAGAGGGGGGGGGTGCATGGTGCAGTGGGGGTGGGGGCAGGGGGGGTAGGTGCAGGT
>JAJLVI010000045.1:0-91136 GCA_030570195.1 Pichia exigua
ACAATAATTAAAGATTCCTTAATTATATCAATTAATCACAGATCTCATTTACGTCGTAAATTAGCTGTACACAAAAATATAATTAATAAATAATTAAATATTACGTAAACCACAATTATAGATGGTCCGCGGTCGATCGACGCGACGCGTGCCAGACAAAAACAAAAATGAAAAAAAACACGAAAATTTCCCAACGCGCACAAACAAAACAAACGGCCCCTGAAAAAAGCGTGTTTCTTTTGTTTACATCAGCAAAAATAGAACAATAACGTTGCTGTTTTGGGAATAATTGTTCACTTTTCGGTACTTGTCACAACTTGCATGCAATCTTCGACTGTATTCCTCTAGCTTTAGTTAATCTTGCTGTTTTTGTTTTTTCTTGGTTTATGCTCCTTCGTCTTTTCTATCTTATATAGCATTACCTTGGATTAACATAGCTTCGCAATATTACAACCACAGTACTATGAAATTAGCATTAAATTTCCTAGTATTTTCCACTTTCAAAGTTGTACGGGTCTTAGCTGATCCTTACGTTGGCTTCCCATTTGATGAACAACTCCCTGATATTGCAAGAATCGGTGAAAACTATAAATTTATAATTAATTCACAAACCTTCAAATCTAATGATGAATCTTCAAAAATTAAATATGAAGCTTTTGACTTACCTGAATGGTTGAGTTTCGATTCAACTTCTTTATCTCTATCGGGCTTGCCAGGTGATGACCAAAACAGTGGTAAAATTGATTTTATTTTACAAGGTTCTGATGATCAAAGTAGTTCAAATCAATCATGTTCCATTTACTTATCAAATCAACCATCTCCACAACTTAACAATGATAATACTGTAATGCAACAATTAGAATCAATCGGGTATACAAATGGATACAATGGTATTATTCTAACTCCTCAAGAATCTTTTGAAATTACTTTTGATAAAAATACTTTTGAAATTCCTTCAAGTTCAAATAATGAAATAGTTGCTTACTATGGTAAAAGTGCCAATAGAACTTCACTTCCAAGTTGGTGTTTCTTTGATGAATCTTCATTAACCTTTTCGGGTGTTGCTCCAGCAATTAATTCAGTCGATGCTCCAAGTATAGAATTTGATTTAACTCTAATTGCGACTGATTATCAAGGATTTTCGGCAATTTATTCTGACTTCTCTATTGTGGTTGGTGGTCATAGTTTATATATTAAAAATTCAACATATTATGAAGATTCAATTATGACAAATGTTGGAGATTCATTTCAAATTGATTTACCAATTGATGAAATTTACTTAGATGATGATTTGATACAATCTGACCAAATTGAAAGTGTTCAAAATTACAATGGCCCATCATGGGTTGAGATTGTTGATAATTCTAAAATTATTGGCACTGTTCCCAGTGATCAAACTTCGAATACTGTTGTTAATGTCACATTATTTGATATTTATGGAGA
The DNA here is from genome assembly GCA_030570195.1 of Pichia exigua. Taxonomy (NCBI): domain Eukaryota; kingdom Fungi; phylum Ascomycota; class Pichiomycetes; order Pichiales; family Pichiaceae; genus Pichia; species Pichia exigua. The sequence continues at coordinate 1,444 of JAJLVI010000045.1, forward strand.
TTCAATTTTTATGAATTTCGATATTAATGTTTTGCATAATATTTTTGCAATTGATTCAATTTCAAATATTACTGCAAATGATGGTTCATTTTTCAAATTTACATTACTAGATTCTTACTTTCGAAATGAAACTGCTACGGAACTATCAGTTACCTTTGATGCTGACTGGTTGACATTCTATCATTCTAATAATACATTTATTGGCCAAGTTCCCAAAAATTTTGATTATGTTTCAGTTGAATTAGATGCAAGTATTAATAGTATGAAGCAATCAATGAAATTTTTCATTGTTGGTAAACCTTTAACATCTTCATCTTCGTCATTCTATTCATCATCATCTAGATCGTCATCAATGTATTCCTCCAAAATTACACGTTCTGCTAGTTTTGCGAGCTCAAACTACAGTTCAATGATAAGTTTGACAAAGTCCTTTACAACGTCAGAGCAAAGTTCAGCTTCTACTACATCATCATCTACCATTCCAACGTCATCTGATACTTTAATAGCTCCAAACAATAATAATAAAGGAACAAATTCCGATACAAAGAAAAAAGTTGCAATTGCTCTAGGTGTTGCAATTCCATTAATTGCAATTATTGTTGCAAGTATATTCATATTCTTTTGTTGTTGTGCAAAACGTAGAAAAAACTCCAATGATGATGATGAAAAGCCTGATGATCCACCAACAAATTCAGCTTTTATGAATGAGTCGAACACTTCAAATAGTACGCTTGCAATGGATACAACCTCAGCAAGATTTTTAGCTGAAAAGAATTTGAATAACTTAGAAAAGGATGATGATGCTCAATCATCATATTATTCAAATGCACAATCAACATTAACTGATGAATCCAATCAAAATCTATATGCATCGGCAAATCAACAAATGAGTACAGATCATTTATTAGGTAAACAAAATCAATCGAATACAGAGAGCGGAGTTTTCAATTCATGGAGAAAGTCATCAAATGGTAATTTGAAGACAAGGGATTCGTTAAATTCATTGGCAACTGTTGCAACAAGTGACTTATTAACTGTTAATGTTGTCAGTAACGATAAAATTAGAAAATCTCAAATGATGTTACCATCACTTTCAAAGCTAAGAAATATAAATAATAGTACAGATTCCTTATTTGATAATGAAACAAATAGAACAAATAGTAAAGATTTTAACTTCAACTTACCACCATTAGATGAAAATGAACAAGCAAATACTTTTTCAAGAGATTCATCATATAATTCATTGAGTTCAGAAGCTCAACTAATTGGTTTTGAAAATTGTGGCTCTTGTTCCAAAAATATTCAAAGGGAAGAAAAGTCATATCACGCAGAATTATATAATGCCAATAATTATGATAATGAGTCTGATTCCTTCGAAAAATTATGATTACACCATTTCCAGCTCATTAATTTTATTCACATATGTATACTATTTTCCTCTTGTTTTCCTTGCTTTTATTAAGAAAAAAAAAACTTACGTTGTCACTCGTTCAAATACTTTGTCACTCTTTTTTAGGTTATTTTATTTTTTTCTTCATTCTTCTAACTAATCTTAATTTATATTTTACATCTATTTATTTGCTTACTAAGAAATGTTTTTTTTTTTTAATTTTATAATTTTTTACTTCTGAAATATAATTTAAAAAAAAAATCTTCTAAACAAAAAAAAAATATCGAATAATATATATAATAAGGATTAATCTAATTCACCATATAATTTCAATTGTTGGGCATAAGCTGCAGTTTCATAAGCTCTTCTTTTACCTTCAACATAATCCATCATTTCTCCATAAGATTCAGGTATAACTGAGGAATAACCAGGAGAATCATAACCATCAACATCTCTTGGAACATAGAAACTATAAACAAAAGTACCACTTTCGGTAAACTTAGAACCGTTACTTAAAGAGCTAACTTTAGTATCAACTTGAACTTGAATTAAAGTACCTGGAGTTGAAAGATATTCACGAGGATCTGAACTTAATTGATTTGCCGCTGTATCATAATCTCTTAAAATTGACGATAAGATTTTTGCTGATTCCGAATCTTCTAGCGGTTCATGAATATGTTCAGTATAACAAACTTCTGCAGACATTGATAAAACTGAACCAACAGGAACGGGAGCTTTGAAAGTAGTATTATCTAATGAAATGAATCTTGGATAACTTCTTGAAAATGCACCTGCTGCACAATAAGCTAATTCAAAGGTTTGTCTTAATAAGTAACCACCAAAGATAATACCGTGTCTATTTCTATATTGAGGTTGTTGAACTTGAGTTGCAGTTTGGATTGTGTTCTTCATTAAAACAACATTCTCTGGTCTTTCGCTTGGTGGTAAATCATTTAATTTCTTTGATGATTGATATAAACTATGAATCATCTTTGATTCAACAGCAGTTGGTGGAACTTTATCAAGTGATGAAGTTTTAGCTCTTAATTTCTTAGCAGCATTGTGAGACTCTGCTCTCTTGTATTCAATCCATTCAAATTCGGTACCTGGTAAGAATTTATTAATCTTATGAGCCTTATGAGTTGCCGGGTTTCTTGCAACAAATGTGAAATTGGCTGAAAGAAAACATTTTTTTGAATCTTTTTCAACAAGTGTAGGATCAATTAAATCTTTTTGTGGTAGATTATTTTCATAAGCAAAACCTTTAATACAAATTTCCATTGATGAATTGCCGGTATAAGTAACATAACCAACAATTAAGAAATTGTACTTATCAATTTCATCAATTTTTTTAGTAACATAAATTCTATCAATTGAGGCAGTAACGTTCATTGGTTCAGCTGGAAGACAGTGTTTTGCAGCAACTCTACCAGCTAAAGCATCCAAATCCTGGAATAAATGTCCAAATCTTAATCTACCCGGAGAATTAATGTAAAAATCTCTTAAAAATAAATCATCCTTGAATGGTAAAGTGATGAACGAAAATGAATCAGACCTTGTCTTTTCAATGATTTTGGTTGTTTTAACATCATCCATTGTCAGAGAATCGATTTGCTTACCTTCTTTCTTTCTTTGATTATTTTTTTCTAAAATTTCCCACCAGGTTACTCTATCCTTTGCTTGGATTCTTTTTTGGAAATCAATTGCATCTGCTAAAATAGTTGATGTTGCATCTGCTGCATCTTCGGGAAAATTTGAATTATCATTAACTCTATAAGTGTTTTTGATATCAGCAACTGGTTTCGTTTCAATTGCAGAACTATTCAACCTTATTGAAGATCTGAATAATAAACTATTGATTTTTGATAATCTATGAATTTTTGACACTTTTGATAACATCATGATTTGATTGCGATAAGTTAAGTATGCAAAACTTTAACAAAATGTAGATTTAACTAGGAAAAGCCAAAAACAGATTTAATGGCAAGAATCTCTGATTAAATATAACATCGGATCCTGCAATCCCGTCCATAAAATTTAAAAAAAATAAAAATAAAGCTCGGGGAAGAGATTTCCAATTTTTTTTATTTTTCTCTTTTTTTTTCTAAAGTCATCACCAAAATTCATCTCTCTGATTCAAATGATAACTCAAAGTGATAAACCACTTTGAAAAAAACGGATAATGAAAATAATGGAAGTATTTTTGAATATTCTTAGTATACTCTAGACTTGGTGTAGCAATGCAAACACAACACGTAAGATATATAGTGATGGCGTTCAACAACACTTTAATCAATCTCTACAACGTAAAAAACTCTTTAAAAAACATGGCTGAGCCCCCGTGTGCGACGATCGTCCCCAGTGTATCGTTCCGATCGTTTAAGGATACCAATTATACGAGAAGGAACTGATTAAACGATTTAAACGATTTAAACGATTTAAACGAGCGGAACGAGATTAGAAAACCACACCATAGTGAAAAATAAATAATTCTCACCAAATTCCACCTACAGAATGCCATTTACAGACTAGATTTCACTGATTTTGTCCCATTTTCCTTTCTTTTGTTATTGTTTTTACTTATTTTATTAATCGTCTTATACTAAATTAAGATTCAGTATTTAATCCGTTCACTTTCACTTTTTATTTTGATTCAGTACTTTGGTTTATTTTAGTTTAGTTTATTTTTATTTCCTTTGAAACAACCTCAATTTTTCATTCAATCAATCGATCAATCAATCATGGATTTAGTTCTAGAAGTTTGTGATACTTACCTCTTTGATAAAGTTTATGCAAGCTTATTACCAAAAACTATTCAACCTTATATACCAGAAACTCCAGGCTTTATTTCAAATGTTTTAGATAGTTTTAAAAATAATTCCTCTTCTACTATTTCAAAAGAAATTTATGGATATAACGCTGATTATTACTTCTTTGATGAAACTATATATACTAATATGTCTTTACTTTCAAGATCAAATATTCTAAGACAAACTTTATCATTATTTTTGGTTACTTCAGTTTTCGGTTGGTTATTATATTTTATAGTTGCTTTCCTTTCATTCAAATTCGTTTACGATAAATCAAATTTCAACCATCCAAGATATTTAAAGAATCAAATTTATTTGGAAATTCATCAAGCTACAACTGCTATCCCTGTTATGGTTCTTTTAACAATTCCATGGTTTTTATTAGAACTTCATGGTTATTCAAAACTTTATTACAACATTGATGATTCAACAGGTGGCTGGAAATCAATTCTTTTACAATTCCCTTCATTCCTTTTGTTTACTGATTGTGGCATTTATTTCATTCATAGAGGTTTACATTGGCCACCAGTTTATAAAGCTTTACATAAACCACATCATAAATGGATTGTTTGTACACCATTTGCCTCTCATGCTTTCCATCCAGTTGATGGTTACTTTCAATCTTTACCTTATCATGTTTATCCATTTTTATTTCCACTACACAAAATTTCTTATTTGTTCTTATTCACATTCGTTAATTTCTGGACTGTCATGATTCATGATGGTGAATACTTATCTAATGACCCAGTTGTTAATGGTGCTGCGTGTCATACGATCCATCATTTATACTTTAACTATAACTATGGCCAATTCACAACTTTATGGGATAGATTAGGTGGTTCTTATAGAAAGCCTGATGAAGAACTATTTGACAAAGAAAAAAGAGTTGATAAGAAAACTTGGGCAAAACAATCAAAATTGATGGATCAAATTAGAGAAGATGTTGAAGGAAGAAATGATGATAGAGAATATATTTCAACTGAGTCAAAGAAGACACAATGAGTCAGTAATTAATTTATGTACACTATGGCCTTTACACATTTATTTTGTTTTATTTCTTATCATGTTTTTACTACATAATTATTTAGGTTTGTTCATTGCATTTTCCAAACCACCCATTTTTACTACTTCCAAAATTATCATTACCTAATTCATCAAACACTTTTTTTAATGAATAGATTTCTTTCTCTTTTGTAATGGATTTATTATAACGAAAATAAAGTATAAAGTATAAAATATAAAATATAAAATATAAAAATTGAAATACAAATTCTAAAATATAGAATCTAGAAATAATCTAAAAATAATCTAAAAATAATCTAAAAATAATCTAAAAATAATTTAAAAATCTAAACTAAACAAGGACTCGGTTATTGGTTAATAATTTCTTGAATCTTTTTAACGATTTCACAGCATTGTTCTTCATGATATCTTTTACAAACTAATTGTAATGAAACAGGCTTACCAATTTGCTTTTCAAGATTATAGTACTTCCAATTTTTTTCATCCATCGAATTAACGAATGATGTCCTTTCATAACCAGTATCTTCAGAAGTAACAGTACCAACAGGAAATGAAATTGAAGTATAATCTAAAACATTAATAACCCTTGTATAATAATTCCCAATATTCAAAAAATCACCTTCTTTCCAACTTGTTGCCGCATATGTTGGCATGATAAAACAGTCAACGTCATCAAAAATTTTATCGAATTCAACTTGGTATTTATATTTTAATCCAGCCTTATCAAGAAATTCGGAAACAGTGTCTTCTTTACCAGGTCTAACATAAGTATCTGCTAAAATTGGAGGTAATGGTTCACCACTTAAATTTGCAAATTTTTCAATTTCATTAAAACTATCAGTAAGATAAATACTGATTATTAAATCGGCTAATTTTGAAAATTGAACAGGAACTTCTTTTATTGAGATACAGTCAAATAATGATGAGTTTGAGGATACTATTTTTTTCTGCAATTTTTCAATGTTATTAAGAATAGGTGGTTGTGGCAAAATTTCGTTATCCCATTTTAAAAACCCTAACTTAATTTTATCAGTGCTTGTAGTACTATTTTCTTTGAATATTGAATGGTTCCACTTTAATGGTAAAACTTTTGGATCTTTATAAATTAGATTATTACTTAATACGACATCAGAAAGTAACATTAAATCATCTATGTTTTTTGCCATTGGACCAACAACGGAACAAATCGCAATTTGGTTTGGATAAGAGTTTGAAATACCCAAGTAAGGAAATCTGTTTGAACTTGCTCTTAAACCAAAAACACCTTGAGCGTTACTTGGAATTCTAATTGATCCACCAATATCAGTACCTATACCGATTATTGAACCACCACCAGCAATTAGTGAAGCTTCACCACCAGATGAACCACCAGCAGCGTTATGTCTATCAACTGAATTATAAGTGGTTGCTAAATTACTTGTAGTTTCATTACCAAGCATTGCCATAGGGACGGTTGTTTTGACATAAAAGACAGCACCTTCTTCTTGTAAAATTATTGCAATTAACGACATATCATTTCTTGATTGTCTATGTGTGATCATTAATTCATATTCCTCACTAATATGAGGAGCAATATAACCAAGTGCAGTCGTAATACCAGGTAAATTAATTTGATCTTTCAAAGAAATTGGTATACCATGTAGTCTTCCCTTCAATTTCCCATTTTTGGCAAAATAGTCGTCTAATTCTTTGGCTGTTTCAAAAGCACGTTCGAAAAAGATTTCAGTACAACAGTTTGTTAACTGATGAACTAATGCAGCTCTGTGACAGAAAGCCTTGGCAATTTCGATTGCAGTTAACTCACCAGCTTCTTGTAATTTCAATAGTTTTGCAGCAGTGCAATTAGTTATCTTTTTTTCAGTCTCAGGAACCAATTTGTCAATAAACGAGTTAACATTGGGTTCATCATCTGCTGAAGGGATCTTTGACAAAACCCATTCCTTTGGAATTTTTTCGATGAGACTTCTTTGTTTGTCTTCTGCAACTTGTATATAATCTAAAGTCATTTACAATTCAATATTGATTAGTAACTATTATAAATTATTTATACAAGAGTTAATAAAAAGAAAAGTGGGAATATTTTCAAATTAAAGCAAGTGGTAAAAAGGATATTGTTGACTTGATGGTCTGCAATTATCAAGATAGCATAAAGTTGTTATTTCCTCTTTCGGAAGAGCGATCGGCCAACGATTATTGTTTCGGCATTTTAATTAACGTTTGACTTTGCGATGCAAAAAACGGCGTTAGCTGTCTATGAACAAAGAATTATGCTGACAACAAACATACTCGTAACAAATACCAAAGAAATGGCGTTGAATGGTTCATGATGTTCTGCCGGTTGTGGAACAAAAGGCCCGTAAATGGAACTGTACAACTTATTCTGATTCTGATCTTTGTGCACATAAGCTTGCAATAACGTAGAATGATTGGGTATCTGGGAAAAAATTTCAACATTATGATGTGAAAGTGGGTACTTAAGGGATGTAGATGTCATGGAAGAAATGTACTTCTGGCAAAGGTAGCCAAATGTGAGAACGGTGCAGGTTATTGCGATGATGAGAAACTGACGATGGTGCGTCGTAGGCCTGCTGAGGTTCTGCATAGGTAGTAATGTGGTATAATATATAGATATAGATATATATTTACTTGAATATATGTATGTAGATGGGTATATTTAACAGTATAGAAGTACAAAACTTTATAGACTACAGACGTTTTAACATGAAACACTGGCACGTTTTGAAGATGTCGTGTCTTAAACAAATCAAAACAAATCAAAACAACAAAAATTTCTTCGCTATAGACTAACCCCGTCTTTTCCAGGGATTCATCGGTGATAACCCTGAAATAATAGAAGTTGGGCAATTAGGAAAGCAATACAGTATTGTTTAGAACTGCGTTTGTTACCAACGGAAACCGTTTGATAAATCGTTTTCTTGCTCCTAAAATTTCATTTTGGTAGTATTGAAGTTGAGTTTTTTTATTCAAACTTCTGTTTACTGCAATTATTGAATAAAATCAGTAGTGGTACTGTTGAATGGGTTCTTTTCTGTAAGTTCTGTATCAGATGGTAAAAAGGTACTTTTGTCTTTATTAGCTTTTGTTTGTAATAAAAGTATTGGGTGGTTTTTCATCATTTCTGATTTTGCAAAATCAAGGGCCGCTTGTCTACCTTTATCCGTTCTTAAAAGTTTACCACCTGCTCCATATTTTGGTGATGCTGGAAATCTTATACTAACGTCTTCATCAGTAGTTTCAAATTCATCTTCTTCATCTTCTTCCTCTACTTCATTATCACCTAATTTACGTTTCTTATTATGATTGGAATTTGTAAACTTAGATGATTCTAAAACCGGAGGGTCTTCCCACGGTGGTGAGTCATATCCACTTATAATATCTTTGACATATTTATTAGTTGGATTAGTATCTTTACGAATTACTTCAGTTTCACGTAAGATATTATGTTTTCCCGTAGATTCATCATCAATATTAACTTTAAACCCTCGCAAAAATGTACTGGTTGAAGCACTATCTTCTTTTGAATAGTTGGGTAAGTTTTTAAGAACGGGGATTGTATTTGTAGTTGTCTCCGCTTCATCACCATCTTCCTCAGTATTCAAGTTTCTTTTATATCGATCTCTAATATCCTTAAATTCAGAAATATCTGAGCTAATTAAACTTTTTCTTGAAGTATTTTCTGATTTATTATCAGTACTCAGATTGTTGATTTCATTCAAACTTAAATTATTTATAAAATTTGTGGGTTGATTATTTGTTGAGTTATTATCAGTTGAATCATTAATTTCGATAAAACTACTCGTTGTTAAATCATTGCCATTATTATTACCATCATCAACCAACTCAATATCTTTCTTTGTTAAAATATTAACATTTGCAGCATTTTCAAAAAATTCTTTAATGTGATTAATATTGTTGTAAATTCTGTTGGAGTTCTTATTAAATTTTTCCAAATTACTCAAAATTTTATTACTAATAATATTGTTTGAATTTATAAGATTGTTGTTTATCTTCTGCAAATTGCTTGTAATCAATTGTTCCACCCTATCAATTTCATCTAACACCCTTTCCCTGTTTGAATTTGGTTTGATTGCACTTGAATCATAAAAAAACGAAAGTCTTGGTTGCTTATCGGTACCATCATCATCCTCTTCTAATAATAGTTTATTTATTGATTGTGAAGTATTTATCATGTTTTCATTTGTTTTCTTATGTTTATCCATCGATTCAGAGTACTTAAAGGTAATGGTTTGCGTTACTTCCAAAAAGACAAAAATCAACAAATCCGAAATTTGTGGGATCCTAAAACTTCAGAAACGCTAAAACCCTAGAACGCGTTTGCTTTATTCGTCTTTGGATTCAAACGCTCAATTGACAAACAGTCTTACATTTCAGGTATTCCTAATGAACACAAAATACCATCTAATAATAGTTCATAACTTTGTTTCAAAAAAACTAATTAAAAAATTATAAGCATAAAAATAGGTCGTACCCGGATTCGAACCGGGGTTGTCCGGATCAAAACCGAAAGTGATAACCACTACACTATACAACCAATTACAAATCTTTAACCATTCCTGTGTACCTGACCTGTACCAAGATAAACCCATGGCTTCCCCAGATCATTGAATGGTTTTCCCTTAACTAATCTTATTCAGATCGCATTTGGATAAGTTGGTGCCATTAATCTGGTTAGAGGTTCTGCCCGAACTTTAGTAGCCTTCTTGATATTACAATGTTCTCTTCACGATGTAAAGACTTAAATAAAACTAGCTAAGGTTATAAAAAGAACTAAAATAAAATAAACTTATACATGTCAGGTCTCTCCTAGCCCGACAACACCGACAAACGGTTTGGGGAATTATCCCTCTTTTATAAATTTTTAAGTTCACGATCAATTTTCTCACTTTTACTTCGCACAACCTTGCACAGCCTTGATATTTACGTTCTATCAAAACAGCCCGGATCTAATCCGTAACAAAATCTGTTAAAGAATAGGTCTTACAAACCTAGGCGTTTTTGTAAAACTAAGAATGTTAATGGAAGGTCAATAATGGGGTTAGAAAATATAAAAGATTAGTGTACAAATAAGATGTTATAAGAAGTTAAATTAAAAAGCATAATGTATACTCAATAAAGTAAGGAATGTTGTAATGTATTAACTTTGATAAGAGGATCCATGATTATATTATAGTTAGGTAGTAAAAGAAAGTACTATAAAATAATATACAAACAGCAGTGAGAAAGAAGAGGGAGAAATATCTTCTCATATAGACAAATTAAGAGTGTCATAAGAATATATATGAGACCATCCCACGTGGTACAATTATTGTAATTTGTTGTAATGTATTAACTCTGGTAAGAGGATCCATGATTGTATTATAGTTAGGTGCAAAAAGAAAGAACTATAAAATACTATACAAACAGTAGTGAGAAAGAAGAGGGAGAAATATCTTCTCATATAGACAAATTAAGAGTGTAATAAGAATAAAAATGAGACCATCTTAAGTGGTACGATTATTGTAATTAAACAATAGGATCTCATTTCAACATAATTAAACAATAGGATCTCATTTCAACATAAAACAATCATAACCTCCATACTTATAAAATATCTATAATATTTTAAATAGACATTTCAATCATTCACAGGTTTTTGGATTTTTACCGATTTTCTATAACCTAGGAGAAAGTAGTAAATAACAGCAGGTCACGTGATGATAAAAGAAGTGATAGTACATTTGCCAGCTGGGCTGTGTACGAGGGCGCGTGGTGCAATGGTTAGCATGTCTTCTTCCGGCGGGGATGGTTGCGGGTTCGAGTCCCGCCGTGCTCTTGTATTAAGCTAATTTTTAGAGTGTGGATAAGGAAAAGGTCAAATAAGTTGATTTTTTTTAGTAGTCCAACCAACTCTTTTCTATCTTTTAAACTGTTTCTTTTTCGGATTGTGAATTTGATAATTATTAAAAATTTATTAAACTTAAAAATGCTATAAAATAATCCCCATGAATTTTAAAAAATCTTTACACTAATAGAACAGCATTAACAACACCATCTCTATCAGGTTCATTAGTAATTTGTGCATACTTACCCCAAACAACTTTACCACCAGCGGTAACTAAACCAAGTTCTGAAACATTAACTTCAATAATTGTACCTTTAGTTAAAACACCCATTTGAGTATACATTGGAGATTGTGGATTCTTTTTAACAGATAAAATTGGTAATAAAACGGTTACTCCAAGTTCTGGATGGGTAACATTTGCCTTCTTTTGTCTTAATGCTGAAGGTCTAATAATTCTTTCCATCTTCACAGGTCTTCTTGTAAATCCTTCACCAACGAAAGTGTGTTTTGTAATCATTCTCTTCCAAGATTTTGATTTTGATTTACCAGTTCTAATAACTTTAAACATTTCTTCTTCACTAATACCTCTAACTTTTGGTAATGGAACAGAGTACTTATCTGCCTTTTCCATTCTTTTTTGTTTAATCGAAGACGATATTGCCTTTGCAGTATTTTGCTGTTGTCTATCTAATAAATAAGTTGGTAATGCTTCACCATCATCTTCTTTAGGTTTTGAAGGTCCCTTTAATTTACTTTCTTCATGGGCCTTAATCTTCTTTTTCATTGCAACCTTTTCAGCATAACGCTTCTTAGCAAATTGCTTACCCTTCCAACCCTTCAAGTTTTGTGCATCTTTTGCAATTCTATGTGATTCTCTTGCTGCTTTCTTTCTTTTCTTTTCATCAAAATCTAATCTTTTACCATGCTTCTTAATATGTTGTTCGATATAATCGTTTTGAGGCATTTTGAATAGATTATATCAATGCCTTTTAATTGATTGTATATTCTAGAAAAGATATATTAGGAAAACCACTACAAGGAAAGTAAAAAAATGTCATGAAAAGAAAAAAATTTAAGAAAAAATATTCCACGCCTGAAAATTTTTTTTGAATTATTTTCTTTTCATCTTGAATATATCAAATTCAACGGTAAAACTAGATTACTGATTACCAGATATAAATTATATTAAAGATGGCCAGCAAACAGCAAGAATCTTTAGATTCATTATTATCATCAATTTCAGAGTCCATCGACTCAACAGCATTGGCTGTTGATAAAATTGAAGAAGATTTTTCCTTAGACGATGAAAGAGCTCAACCAGAGCTAGTTAAATCATTAATTTCAACATTAGAAGATACAGGATCAAACCCATTAGATTCAGTTTCATTATTATCACTTAAAAATTCTGCGTTATTAGGTTACATTACAGATTTAGCGTTACTTTTAGCGATACGTTTGAAATCATTAAAAGAAGATAAACAGAGCACAAATCATAAAGAAGAAGTTCTGAAATCGACTGTTACGAATCGTGTCATTCTAGAGAAGGGTATTAAATCATTAGAAAAGAAAATAACTTATCAATTGGAAAAAATGATCAATGCTTATCAAAGAAGGGAAAAGGAACAACAGGATTTGGAGAAAAAACTTAATGAAAAATCAGGTGATGAAAGTGAAGAAAGCATATCTGGAAATGAAGATGAAGATGAAGATGAAGATGACGATGAAGATGAGGAAGAAGGACTAAATTTTAAACCGAACCCATCAGCATTATTGAATAAGAGTAGTATAAAAACAACCAAAGAGAGCGTACCACAAAATACTGACGAAGACGAAGATGAAGGAAAATCAAGTAAATCCAATGAAAAATATAGACCACCAAAGATCTCAGCATCTTCAATTAATGATCCAGATAAACAAGTTAAGAGTAAAAAACACAGGAATTTACAAAGTATGGATGAATACTTACAAGATATCAGTGAGGCCCCAAGCACTGAAAAATCCATTGGGTCAACAATTATTAATAAAGGTAGAGATGTTAAATCTAAGAAACAAATGGAAAGGGAAGCTGATATTCAACGTTATGAAGAAGAAAATTTTACAAGATTACCAGCCACCAAAACAAAGGAAAATAAAAAGGATAGAGCAAAGAGGATGCGTAATGAATTCTTCGGTGAAGATTGGAGTATGTTTGAAAATGGTAGGGATATTAATGAAAGTGGGCCTAAGAAGAGAAAGAGAATTAGTGCTTGGGAAAGAGCAAAACGTAAAATTGACAATTAAGCTTAATTTTTATTGTATATTTATAAATTTTTTTAAATTAAGTTTAATAGTACATAAAGAGAGAAAAAAAGACGTAAAACTGTTAATGAGTAAAATTGATGGCAATTATAAATATCATGAGTCGGCATAAGTAAAGATAGATGGAGCAAACTCAATTAAATCTTCAACAACACGTTGCTGAAGTTCCAAGTCTTCTCTTGATTCAAAATCTCCACCTAATAGATTATTTGCCCATACAATAGCAATATTTTTACTATCCATTCTAACTCTTGGCATTTCAATTAGCTTTCTAAAGTGTCCTAATAAATCTCTTAGCGTGAAATAATTTGAATCAGGTAATTCAAAAATAAGTTGATGAACTTTTGTTTGTCTCTCAGTTTTATCACTTAATTCAGCTGCTTGTAAATATAAAGTTCGTTGTTCACTCGTTAATAATGGATCAGGTAATGAAGCAAAAAATCTTTTCAATAAAGTCGAGATAGAATAGATATAATCAGATGTGATATTATTTACATCTTCAGGATCTAACAATGATAAATTATGAGGATTTAGATCGATTTGTGACTTCAATTCTTCTAGATTTGATTTATTTGGACTTAAACGATAAATACCTTCAAAGTTTTCACCATAAGTTTCAATTATATCAATACATTTTTTAACAAACAATGGAACTGCTTCATCATCTAGTTCTAGAGATTCCAGTGGCTGACCAAATAGTTTACCTTGTATATTGAAATCTCCTGCATTAACATCATCATTAATATAGCTATTACTTAAATTACTATGGTTGAAATTCAGACTGTTATCAGTAAATGAAGTTGTTGAACCATTGTGTTCAAATTCAAAAGGTCTTGGTCCATTCAATATTGGGCTATTTGGATCTAACGTACCATAGGATGGTAAATTTGAGGATGATGAATTTTCTAATGTTGGTATTGGAGGTACAAAGGTAGTAGATGTCGAAGTATTTGATAAGTTTTTTGATTTAGATGGTGGAGGAATAATTGTTGATTTATTTGTTATTGCTGAATTTACGAGCATGGGGTTGGTTGAATTTTGTGATGTGGAATTATTAGTTGATGATGATAAGTTTGAAGAATTCGAGAAATCTCTTGCTTTCGGTTTTGAATTGACTTGCTTTGTAGTTGAAGTCGGCATAGCACCACCAACAATTGGGTGTCTCACAAAATCAATTGGTTCAAGATTTTCATTTGCTTTAACTGTTGAGCCTTTTAAATAAAAATATAAACATTTTTCTAAATCGACATTCGTTGCAATTTTTTTCATTGAGTCTGAACCGTTAATTGGATTAATTTGATTACCCATACCAACAATCAAACTTTCAGTATAAATTGAATATTTTTGTAACTGAATCTGCATTGCATAATCTAATTCAATAATTAAATCTTTAAATTCGTTTGCAATTGCGGGCCTATGGTTATTAATCAAAATGTTTTTAAGCCTTTGTGAAGTATTTGCCTTTTTATTATAATCGTCTTCAGCATCTTTAATTTTAACCTTGAGGTCAACTTCTTGTTGTGAATTAGTCTTTCTACCTTGCAACGTTATTTTGGTTTGTGTTTTATCTTGATTTCTAACCTTTTCAAGATCAGAGCATAAATTCCAATATCTATTTCTTGCCTTTTTGGCTAAATTAATCGAATCAATAACTTCTTTTTCAGCTTTATGGCCTTTTTCTTTTAGTTGTTTCCTCAAGTTAGTAAAATGATGGGATAAAGATTCTAATTGATTTAACATTGTTTGTAAAGCGGTAATATATGGTTCTCTAACACCAGTGATTTTACCATCAAACTGGATGACTTTTTGCAAGCTTTGAATAAAAGAACCGGAAACAATAATATTGTTTGATAAAATGGAATGATCACATTGAGTAACGGTTCTGGATAAATCTTTCGAGTATTTCAATTCAGAATGGCATTTTTTTGTTATGAAATTAGCAAACTCTTCACAAGCTTTTATACTTGATTTTAGACGCTGTGATAAAAGTTGAAAGCTTGAATCAGAAGCTAAAATTGACTTGATTTTATCATCTTCCAACAATTCAGCACTTGAAACTATTGCGCTAGTGGACATGGTTAGTTACGAGATAAGTGAGCAGTAATGGGCTGTATGGTTCGAAAAATCTATAAAAAGACCGGGTGTATGCAGGTTAAATTTCATCTACTTCAGTCTCATAATTGTTTTGATGATCAGCCATGAAAACAGAAAAATCAAACTAAAAAGTAACCAAAAATACACCCCACGATTACGTAAGCTTGTTCTGGTTGAGCACCTTTTCAAGGAACTTGGTGTGGGAATGGGGGTTAGCAGGAGAAGAAGAGCAAGGAGTGGTTTCAGAACAACAGCAAATTGACCGAAACCATCGGTGGTGATCCACGAGATAATGCAACCCAATTCGTTCCTCCACAGCGATGGTGAGTAATTGTAGAATTAATGAATCAGCAAATGGTTTGACGTTCCTAAATTCCGAGTCATCTGAAATATTGATCTTCCTCTCGGATAAAACGACATTTTCAATAACTGCTTCATTTTGGAACTTCTGGAAATTTGCATCATCATATCTGGAAGTTTTCCATGTTTGTTTTGATAAATAGAAAAGATTCACTAATATAATACCCAAAGACCAAACATCACATTTGAAAGAGTTATACTTTAAATTTGCATGGATTTCAGGAGCTGCATAATCCGGAGACCCCGCCATGCCATAACCAAGATCACCGATTGTGGACGAGCCAAAATCAAATATTTTGATATTGCCGCTACGTAGGTCTATACCACAATTTTCCAATTTGATATCACGATGACCAATATTCCTGGATTGTATAAATTGCAGACCCAAGGCAATTTGTTTGAAGTAACATAATCGATCAACTTGTGGTATAAAAGTTGAATATTTTTCATGCAATCTCGACAATGGCATAGGTAAATACTCCAAAACAATGAAAAACTCAACATCGTTCTTAATTGTAAAGGCGTCTATGAAAGCTATTATATATTTACCCCCATTCAGAATTTTATGAATGTCGATTTCTCTTTTTATGGCATCAATATCATCCGAGTCACCAAGATTCATTTTCACAAAGGACTTGACAGCATAACAGGCGTTCTGCGGTATGTTCTTGTACAAAAAGACCGTCGACGTCACCCCATTGCCCAGCATCTTCCCCCGAGCCCCATACTTCTTCTGTGGGAACTTTCGGTAGTTCTCCACACCGTCGACCTGGTCTGTCTTTCTCGAGAACCCCCAACGCATGGTGGGAAAGCAGTGTACCAGGGGAGAAACCCGTGAAAAGAAATGCAAAGCTGTCCAATTCCGAAATTCATTGCCGTTTTGGGAAATGCACAAAATGGGGAAAGTGTTTCTTTTTGCCGACCGTTGAAAACATGAGATAAGCTTGATAGGCGGGAGTGAGAGATTACCAAAGATTCGGTGATATGGCCACTGTTTTTCATCTAGTTGTTGGCTCTCTTCCATCCACAAGTAAGCAGATAGCATCAATGAATACTGTGCTGCAACCGTCACAGCCTATTGCCCAAATCTCGTTTATTTCTGTCTCAGTCCCCCCAGAAAACCATTCAGAAAATCGTACTGATAACGTTGTCAGCTCGATCACAAGACGTTTTGTGACTAGTTTGGAGGATTATATGAATGCAGACCTTCTTATGTACAACGAAGACGAGACCCTTTTGTTTCAAGATCATAAAGACCCAAAACAAGAGTCTGGAATATCGATAAACTCCGTACTTTGTTCAAGTTTCAATTCAAATTTTAATAACTCGTTTAATACCTTGACAATTTCACCATCACTTAGATCCGCTTATTCAATCAAAAAAGCAACTTCCTTTAGAAATATACAGCCTTTGAAATATTCTCAGTCATATGATGAGCGCTTGTCTGATAGCTACAGCTCGACTTCACGTACAGCTTCAATTTCAAGTTCAAATCTCACTTCTCTATTATCATATAAATCTTCAATATCTTCATATCATTCAATTGAAACACATCCTCTATCAGTAAATACAAAGAAATGCATAAGATTTAGTGATGAAACCAAAGAAGGAAAAGAAGAAGAAAACGAAAAAAAAGGATACGGTGACGATGATAATGATGAGAATGAGCTAGTTATTAACAATTATGATTCTTCAAATGAGTGCAACAGTTTTTTTAGTCACCCTAAATCTAAATCAATTAATATAAAGTACAAGAGCAACAATATTACAACTAATACCCGTTTAACAGAAACAAAACCACGTTCAACATCAAATATAACTTCATTCTTAAAGAAAATGAAAAGCTCAATTAATAAATCATTAGATTTGAACCCGATTAGCAATAACGCTAATCAAACAATTTTGAACCATAATTCAAGTAACAGAAAATTGCATCAAATATTCGAAGTACCCCTGGAAACCTTTTCACAAAAGTTTGAAAAATTACCAACATTACATGAAAATATTGAAATAAACTCACCAAATAATGATGGCGTTCTAGCAATCCATTTTTTTGGTAAAACAAGAAGAATAAGAGAAAACAGAATTAATTCAAAGTACTTATTATTATATTCAATTGACAATTCAACAAGATTAAATGGTTATTTAAATCAGTTTACCGACGAAGAAATCGATATTTTCGATGATTTATTGTTAGAAAAATATAATCAAATTTCTGTGAACTTCGATTCACCATCAAATGAACAAATTTTTGATTGTGATTTTGGATGGAAATTAGAATCCAGATTATTATTAGCCAATAACCTGAGTTTTAATTCTAATTTAATTAATAGCGATTATATTAATAACATTAAGTTGGCTTCAATTGCAAGATTCAAATTATGGTCAACTGCTACTTTGCCCCCAAGACAAGATGATTTACCTGATTTCAATAATATAATTAATGATATTTTTCCATTGCCTTCTTTGAATACTTGTGAGGTCCCATGGCTAAACATTAAAGACTTGAAATCCGGTAAAGCAATTAATAGATTAACCCAATTTTCTGGATTATTAAAAAATTCAAATATCCAGTACGTTTCAAAAAATTGTTCAAGTAAACGTTGGATTTGCTTGAGTAGCACAGATAACTAAATTTTTAAAATAAATTTATCTTCTGCAGTCATTTTTATTCCGCTTTATAGATACCCTTATGTATATTAGTCGACTTTATAGATCCCTTTTAAAATTATTCTGACATTTCAGTTAATTCGTCATCTGTATAAGTATTATTATTTTTATCTGTGCCTGCATTTTCTATACTATGTTGATTACTAGTATTTGCATTTGCATTAACCTCATTTTCTGAAACGTCAGTTTTATCATTAGATATATCAGTTTGATCATCGAATTGTGTATCTTCCTCCAAACTGTAGGTTCCACTACCAGTAGTATCGTGTTTTTCTATTCTCCTATATACTTCAACTATATCTGGTTGTGTATCCATTTTTTGTACTATATTATTTCTTCTGGGCACGATTTCATTATCACTGTCTTCGTCTTTATAGAAATCTTTAATCTTTTGGTTTACAGCTCTCTCCTTAGTAATTGGATTTTTGTCTTTTTTTATCTTCTCCTGAGTTTGGTCTTTCTCAGTTCCAATTTGAATATCATCTTTTTCACTCATTTCTTTGTATTTAAGACGTTTATTACGTTCTCGTTCCACAAACTCATCACCAAAATCACTATTCTGATTTTCTGATTTAACTGAATCCTCTACTCTCAATTCCTTGACATCTTTGGTATCCCCAGTTTCATACTGTCTTTTCCTTCTTGAACTAATGAACGCTGTGCCTCCATTATCATAACTACCACTTTTTCTCAAAATATTATTTTCATTATTTAAATGGTTAATTAATGGTAAAAAATAATTGGTAATCCTTTTTTTCATTAGGTTTACACTATTTTTCAATTTTTCAATAATTGTTTTATCCTTTAGTTTATTGATTTCAACTAACATTCTATTGAATTCATTATTCATTCTTTTCTTCTCATTATTATGTTTAATACTCTCAAGATAATAAGATTCTAGATCTTCAATAAAATATTCATCGAGATCAACAACTAATTTTTTGGTTAGTTTTAAACTTAAAATAATCTTAAAAATGCCACTATGTAAGAACTTTATCGACCAAAAGTATTCTTGTCCTTGTTTATTGAACTCAAATTTATAACTTTCACCATCATCATAATCACCAATTAGTAATATCCCATAAATCCAAATATACAAACTATTTAATTTAATTTCTTTACTTAGTCCTGATTCCCTTAAATTTGAGATTGTTTCTTTTTTTATTGCTCCAGTATATTGAACGTAGTCCCCACTTTCAAAAACTAAAAGATCAATAATCATGTCACAATCACTAAGTTCATTAATATCAAGATTCGATTCATCATTCTCATTGTTTGAATTTAAATTAATATTCCTAATTAATGGATCCTCACTCTTTTCAATTATCAACTTAATACTGTTAAATATATCTTTTTTTAATGAACCAATTGTTATTCTTGAATACAATTTTTTAGCATTGTTATTACCTATTACCCCCTCTCTTTCATCGCTTGTAAATATGACTCGTTTTTGCATGTTGTGTACATGACTTATCAAAAGAAAGAACTGCTTGAAAATATGTGTCAATTTTTCAGCATGAATTCTATAAATTTTGGTTATCGCTGCCGCACATATTCTACAATATTTAGATGTCAAATATTATTCAATATCTATACACAAGTGAATAAACATTCTTTTAAATAAAAATTACTTTAATCCAGAAACCATAAGTTCTAACATGTCGCTCATATTTCCCAATAAATTATCCATTTCATTAATATAAAATCCTTGACTTTCAATTCCGTTAAAATCATTATTATTATCAGCTAAACCTAATCCAAAACTAGTTATCCTATTCATGCCTATTTGTGAATTACTCAGAATGTTGAATAGTTGGTCACCCGGAAGATTTGATGATTTTAATAAACTTTCATTATTTGAGTTTACTCTAACTGGTGATATCTTACCATTATCCACTGTCATCATACCCAGTCCAGTAACAACATTATCACTATCTACGCTAGTCAGAACTGATGTATTTTCGTTAGTTAATGTAACATCAGCTGCTCCTCCAACTCTTTCATTTTCATCATGATTTGAATTTATTGAATTTTTATGAATTCTTGTTTCCGGTGCATTGAAATTCAAGTATGATTGGGGATTAGAGTGTACCATTTTTAAGTTTGATTCGGATGACATCTTTCTTTCAATTTGATTGTTTAAATTCACATTACTAGAGATATTACTAGTACTATTACTATTGCTATTGTTGTTCGAGAGTGTTGCGTATTGAGAGAGCTTTGTTGAACTATGAATAATGTGATTGCTGCTGTTTGTATACGAAACTTCAGATCTTGAAATTTCTCTTTCAGGCGTCACAATTGATGTAGCAGGCTTTTCAGTCACTGGCGTCATGGCCATCGGTAATGTAGCAGCCGCATTAACGTCAAATCCAAATTGATTCATTTCAATATTATTACTCGCATTAGAACCAGCTTCTTTCATTAACACATTTGTAAATGTTGAGGCAGTAGCAGAAACAGGTATTGGCATTTGAATTCTCATTTGAGATCTTGCTCTGATTGAAGAATCTAACATCTCAGAATTTGAAGTTGACGTGACAGGTGCAGTTTGTGGCCCATTGTTATTAAGAATATTATTACCCATCAAATTTTTATGAGTTGTAATATTTGATAAGTTATTAAGGGTATTTTTAACTTTGTTTGTGCTATTGATCGGTTGTAATAAAGGTTGCGAAAGATTAACAGGTAGTGGTTTCATGTGTAACGGACTTGTTTGTTTCGATGGTGATGCATGTAAATTTGTATTTATTTGTTCTAATGCTTTTGCAGGCGACGGTGTTCTGTTTGACGCAATTGTTAATGTAGGTTTCCTCATCGGTAATGGTTGATCATTAATTAATGATTCAACTTTGGTAGTATTATTAGAATTTAAAGCACTTGCGTTTAAAGTTGCTGCTCTTGATCTTTGTTTTTCTCTTTCTTGAATTTCATTTTCAATTACATCCATATTTGGAATCTCAATTGGTATCAATGGCGACGTAATTTGTTGTCTTATTGTTGTTGGTGTTGGTAATATTTCTATGGATTGTTGTGTCTGTGATGGTATAGAAATAGACATGGGATTTTCAATAATATTTGAATCATTATTGGAAATATTCATACCTGTATTGGATTGGTTTAAAACGTTAGTAATACTATTGTTATTACTCTCTTCCTCCGCAATTTCATCATCAGTTTGGAAAAGTTGCAATAAAGATTTTGGAGGCTGTCTTATTCTCGGGAATTCATTAGATGAATTAACTATGGAGTCAATTTGAGTTGCAGTTGCAGTTAGACCTCTATTTTCAGCCGCAGCGTTATTTATCATTGTATTACCAATGGTAAAAGTCCTATTATATGGAGAAGTGGTAAAATCCCTATTTGAATTAACATTATTAGTTTCAAAATAAAATTCATCAAATTTATCATGCTTTTCATTTTGATTTAAGTCGATATCATTCTCAACTAGATATTCAGCAGATTTTAACGAATCAAAGTCCCATTTAATAACTTCACCAGATCCACTACTTGTCGTAGTTTCTGCAATCGAGATAGCTGAAGATATCGCATGATTTGTTAAACCTCTATTATTATTATTATCATAATTATTATCCTTGTGGGTATCGTTATTTTCATCATTAACATTATCAGGATTCTCATTGTTTAAACTGCTACTACTACTCGAGTTTCTATTATCTCTCCAAACTAAATATTTACCAATCACTTCCTTTAAAATAGTTGTGGATAGAGTTTTACTATTTTTGATAAACTTTGACTTTAACAGATCTTCGGCTGAGGGTCTTAAATCTGGTTTTTCTTCTAAACTAATGGCAACCATTTCCTTCAAGAGAGGACCATATTGCCTACCTTCTAATCTAGGAGGTTCATGTTGAGTAATAAATTGCATTGCTCTTAATGCATCTTTATCACTATAAGGTGGATTACCGGTTGCCATTTCATAAACTGTAACACCCGTGGACCAAATATCGGCCTTTGCATTATATGTTGCCCCTTCAGTAATAACCTCAGGCGCCATCCAATAAGGTGTACCTGCCATTGTTGTTCTTTTCACAGCTGTTGAAGTTAGTTGAGCTGCAACACCAAAATCACACAATTTAACTTTACCTTCCTTACTAATTAAAATATTAGCAGCTTTAATATCTCGATGAATAACACCATTCTCATGAATAAATTGTAAGGCAATCAAGAGTTCTCTTGTAATAACAGCAATGTATTGCTCACTCAATGGTCCTGGTTTTAACAAGGTTCTGACAGAACCACCAGCACAGTAGTCCATTAAAATCCATAATTTATGACCATTAAGGTATGAGCCAAAATAGTGAGTTATATTGGGCACAGTTTTCAACTCACATAAAAATCGAACTTCCTGTTGAATGTCTTTAACCTCTTCATAATCTGTGTCTAGATTCAATATCTTAATTGCAACAACTTGATTTGTATCAACATTTACACCTTTATGAACGGTACCAAATTTCCCTCTACCAATGACCTCTAAAAGCTTGTACTGCTGTGATACCTTTTTTCTGGTTACCATCTTTCTTACACCAAATCCAAACTATTTCTATCCAAGTTTGTATCTTTACCGATCTGATACTCTCTCTATGTTTGATACACAACCCAGATTCATGTTGCGCAAGAAAAGAAAAGACCAGTCTATCGACGCAAAACCGGGTAACCTGAGAGTTTTCATTTTCCAAATTTTTTGTTTTCGACATGAACTGAAGACAAAATCGAAGGTTAGAAAGAATATAGACCAAGAATAGGAAATTATATACTCTACGCTATTGCCTAGGACACCAAACAATGATCAAGAGTGCCAACGGTCCTGCCTCCATGGGCAAGTTTCTTAAAAATACAAAGCTTGCCCAATTACAGAATGCTATTGGCGATCGTACCTTAAACTCAAATAGTTCATTTCCAACTCATCAAATTATTGAAGCTCCAACTTCTTCATTTTCAAGAAGAGATTTTGGTTTGAAGATGAGAATCCCAAAAAAGATCAAAACTAGAAGAATTATTGTTAATGATTTAGATAATCAATATGGATTACCAAATTTTGAAACTCTTAATGGTGACTATTTTAAGAAGCAAAGATTCCAAGAGTTAGGTATACATGTTAATGCACATTTCTCTGATATAAATCCTTCATCTAAAAATGCTTCCAATTCAAACAAAAATTCGGTTAAAGTTTCTTATAATCCACTTTTTCCAAGTTCAAAGAGCTTTTCTACTCCACAATCAATTGCTGGTTTATTGCATATAAAAAATCAACCATTAAACTCTAGAAATTTTCTTACTAATATTAAACCTGAATTAAGATCTCTAAGACAACCATTTCTAAAGTGGGTTGCTCAAAATTATCCTGAAAGTCTTACGAAAAACTCTTTATCAGAAGAGTTTCAAAAATTTATTGAAACTGAAAAACCTCAAATAATTTCAAATAATAAAAACTTTATACCTTCAACTTATGCAGATCAACTTTCTGGTACCGCAGGTCTGAGTTATAACTTAAAGGGTAGACTTTTCCAGACCCCAAACGGTCCACAATCTTTGAGAGTGGTTCCAGGTAGAGTTGTTGGTAAATCTGAAGGTCCAAGATTAGCTGTTGGTGGTTTTGTCGCCAATGTCTCTCAATCTCCTTCAAGGGGTAACTATGTTGACACATTAACATTACAAAATAGAACTGTTGATGGTGAAAACTTCGCAAGACAATTAGCTGTTCCAACTTCTGTTACTGGTGCCTCAATGTATTTAGATAAGAAACAATTTACCTTAACTGTTCAACCAATTACTAGACCATCATCACAATCATTCAGAAATGTATCGAAGAGAAAACAACCTTCTGTTTCTAACAATTTAATGGTTGATGAATTGTTGAACATGTTAAGAAAGGATAATATTGACAACAAGAAATAAAGTTAAAAAACCGCTTTGAACTTTTTCTCCTTCTCTATATAATACTTGTAAATATTTAGTATGGTAAAGTTTTTTTTAATAAATATATATATTTATTTTATAATTAAAATTAACATCTAAAATTAAAACCTATAAAAACAAGAGGAAACCAAATTATTTATTCCAAAAGAAAAACAGAGCTATATACAAGTAGAAAAATCAGCAATAATTTTTTTTATATTATAGAACAAGAAAATAGCCAACAGATAATTTAAGTTAAAATCTTTGAAATTAGTAATGCAGTGGCAACTGAAACGTTTAAGGAATCAACACATTCATCCATCTCTCTACCATTATTAACAGCAATCAAATATTCAGATTTATTAATTAGATTTGTACGAATACCTGCACCTTCAGAACCAATGACTAAAATAACTGGAGATTCGTTCAATAATTCTGCAATTGAGCCAGTATCAATATGTTTTGAATTATTTCTTTTGTCGGTTGGTGAAACAGTTGAAATAAATTTCCAACCATTGGATATACTTTCATCAAAAAAGGATAATGGCTTGTTAACTTTAAATAAATCTAAAAGTTCCATTGCACCTGAACTCGTCTTTGCAACAACTGGAGATAGTGATGCGCAATTTCTTTCACTGAAAACAACAAAATCAACACCTAGAAAATAAGCAGATCTTAAAACTGCTCCAACATTATGTGGGTCTGAAATTTCATCAAGGTATAAGCCAAATGGGTACCTTTTACCGTAAGAATCAGTTGTAAATTCTTGAACATCTTGTTCACCTGTAAACGTAGACATTGTTTTGACATTGAAAGATTTTTTATCATTTGTTGGATACATTGATCTAATATCTATAATCTCAATTGGTCTTGTTTCAAGAACTATACCATTATGAACGGCATTATCAGTTAATTGATTTAAGTCCTGCTTTGGGGCTTCCTGAATTACTATTTTCTTTTCTTTTGCTAATTGTAAAATTTCATTCATTTTATCAGTATCTTTTGGATTATGAATATACAATTTACCAAATCTAGTTCTTTTATTACCCTTTAACGATGCCAAAACTGCATTAGTACCAAAAAGATAATCAACTTGAGGATTTGTTCTTAAAGTTCTTAGCTTATCTCTGTGTTCATAATATGCTTCTCTTTCCTTTATTTGCTCATAACGGCTTTCTTTTTTCTTTCTTTCGATACCTTCATATCTACGATTACTTTCTTCACGATTCGCTTTTTGAAGAACATGATGATGTGCATGTCTTCTTTTAAACCATGCTTCTTTGTTTTGACCATCCTTTTCCCATGCTTTTTTTGGAACATATGATGGCATGTTTTTGTCAAAAGTTGTTGGTTTTCTTGAGCTACTATTATCAATGTTGTGCGATGTAAATGGCGCTCTTGGTCCAGCAGAATTAGTAGATTGGAATCTGAAACATTGCTTTCTGATAATACTGGATAATTGTACCTTCATAGTCTTTAATAGTAGGATATATGCTCTTCCTATAAATCTCAAGATGTTCCTGGAAAAAAAATGTAGAAGAGATAAAAAATAATTGAAAAAGCTGAAAGTTGAAAATTCATGTTGAAATTTAGATTTTGAATTAGTTTCCACTTTGGAAAGGCTGAATCTGAAATTTTTTTTTTTTGCTTTATCAAACCTTCAAAGGCATCCTGTTCTTTTTCATGAAATATTTGTTATTTACTATTCGCAAAATTGAAGATTAAGCCGTTAATTGCCTTATTATTTTGACTTATCTTCATTAAAGTGTTAGGTTAAACAACCAGTAAATACCAAAATTCTTTTCACATAATAGACGTGTTCATCGACTTTTGATAATCACAGACATAAATATTAATTAAATTAGAATTTTATCTCATTGCAACATATTTATATTTATCTATCTTTTTCTATGATCAGTGAATGACAGAAAAGAAATGAAACAATATTTATGGTTCAGAAAAAAATGTGAACAGTATAAAAATAACGACTATTTCCAATTCAAATTCTTTGGTAGAGGTATTTACAACGACTTAACAAATAGATTATTTAAATATTATATATCAGATATTAAAGATGGTATAACTTACCGAACCATACCGTCAACAATCTATATTTTTTTTACAAATTTATTACCAGCAATCGCATTTGCTCAAGACATGTTTGATCATACAAATAATTCTTATGGTGTTAATGAAGTTTTATTATCTTCTGCAATGGGTGGAATTGTTTTTGGTTTATTGGCTGGCTCTCCTTTATGTATTGTTGGTGTGACAGGACCAATTTCAATTTTTAATTATACGGTCTATGAACTTATTACGCCATTAAATATACCATATTTCCAATTTATGTGTTGGATTTGTCTTTGGTCAATGTTATTTGATTTTATTTTGGCATTTACAAATGCTGTAAACTTTATGAGATATGTCACCAGATTTTCATGTGATGTTTTTGGATTTTTCATTAACGTTGTTTATATTCAAAAAGGTATACAAATTTTAACAAATCAATTCAAACTTTCAAATCCAGCTTCAGGTTTTGCTTCCATTGTGGTTGCACTATTAATGGCAATTTTTGGTATTTCGTCACAATTTTTTGGTTCCAAGTCTCATTACTTGCCATATACTATTAGAACTTTTATAAGAGATTATAGTACTCCATTATGTGTTGTTTTTTTCACTGGATTCATTCATTTTGGTGGATATTTAAATGATATTGACTTTGCAAAATTACCAATTACAAAATCGTTTAGCCCAACAGATAAAATTAATCGGAGAGATGATTGGTTTATTAGATTTTGGGAAGATATAACTGTCGGTAATGTATTTTTTGCAATTCCCTTTGCAATTTTATTAACAGTATTATTTTATTATGATCATAATATTTCATCATTGATATGTCAATCATCTGAATTTCCGTTGAAAAAACCAGCATCGTTTCATTATGATTTTTTGTTATTAGGAATAACAACAGGAGTTTCGGGGTTAATTGGTATCCCAGCACCGAATGGTTTAATTCCACAAGCGCCGTTGCATACCTATTCCTTATGCGTTTATAAATATGACGAAAAATCAGGTACAAATAAGATTTCTCGAGTTATTGAACAAAGATTAAGTAACACATTTCAAGGATTAATGACTTTAGGTATGATGTCAAGACCGTTATTAATCGTTTTAGGTGAAATTCCTCAGTGTGTTTTATCTGGATTATTTTGGATTATGGCAATTACAACAATTGATGATACTGATATTGTTAAAAGGTTAAGGTTCTTGTTTACAGAAAAATCTTGGAAAAAAAAACTTTCTGATATTGTAATAGATGATCATTTAAAATCAGTTAACGAACTTTTCATTGAAGTATCAAACAATACTAGCAATAGAGTACACGAAAGGTTTTCATTAAGGAAACTAAAAAATACAGAAAGTATAAATAACACTAGCTATAACACTGATAAACAAGATATAGAAAGAATAGTTCCAGCAGATTTTCCAATTGAATATTATTATTCAGAACCAAAATATTTCACAATTTATCTAATTTTTGAGTTGATTGCATTTGCTGGTGAATACAGTATAACATGTACAAAAGGAGCCATTGGATTCCCTGGCGTGTTGATGGCAATTCTAATTTTAGTTCCAATAATATTTCCTAGGGTATTTCCGGAGGAGCAACTAAAGTTGCTTGATTCTGAAGCAGCTGATGAACTAATTTTAGATAGCTTAAAATTAGATATCAAAAAAGACAATATAGAAGATACTAATCAAATTGGATTAGAGCAACTTATTCATGATAATATTCTTGCAGGTAGATAGATAGGCGATTATATCATTAACTCATCAATTAAAATACAAATAAGAGCTACTTAGATTAGAAATTACCAAACAATAGGATCTTTTAAATGTCCATGACTATTTCCATCTGCAGGATCAAAAGTATAATCGTTATCTATGTCAATTTGATCATCAACTTCATTCATGTGATCGTATATATGATCATGAACATGATCATCTTGGTTGTGATCACATTGAGAGCAATTTCTCATTTTTTCTACCTTCTTTTCCCTTCTATGATCCATTAAATACCTTTGGTATGTTTCCATTCTCTTATTTTGATTAGTTTTTTTCTTTTGTAACCATTCTGATAAAAATACAGGCACTTCTCCATACACTATTTTATATTCACAAAGATCACATATACAAACAGTATTCTGAGGATTTTTAACACCAAAATGATTAATTAGGTTTGAATCTAGTCCAGTATTAGAATTCTGTTTCTTTTTCTTTTTATTATTTTTTTTCTTTCCGTTTTTTTCACAAGCATGCGGTTCTGTGGCTTGTGCTAGTCTTGCAAAACATTCCCTTCGTAACATCTGTCGTTGTTCTGGAGTTGCACTACCGTTCAATTGTTCTAATAGCAGCTTTTTTGATTTTTTAAGTCGGGAATCTTTAATGGATTTTTTATGTGATTTGTTTGTTTTTTCTGAATGTTTATGAGAACAACAGGAAGAGGCCGAACAATTTTGTTTCCTTTGCGACTGATGATGATGATTATGTTGATTATGATTCTGATTCTGATTCTGATTCTGATTATGAGCGTGATTATGGTTGTGACTATGATTGTGATTATGATTGTGGTTATGGTTATGGTTATGATTATCATTTGATAGTTTATTTTGTTGAATATAGTGAGCCACATCATTAAAATTAGCATCTTTAATCTGTCGTGAATAAACTTTTTGAAATTGTTTAAGATGATCAGTAAAGGCATCAACTGATAAACCTTTATGTTTTTCAGTGAACAACTTAATTTTATTTTTATCAATATAAGGGAATAGATTTTTATTGTTTTCAATTGATTCAGTAATGGCGTTTGTAATATCATCATCATTATCATCTAGTTTAAAAGATTCTAAAGCTTTAATAATTTGTGAATTTATTTTTCTTTTAATCATTTCTTCATTTATCAAATTTTCGTTCAACTGATGGGATGAAGAACATTGTGGGTTGGAATTTGAATGTGAATCATCAGTAAATTTTTCAATTTTTGAGACTTCTTCCAGAAAATTATCAAAATTTTTATCTTGATTAATGACTTTAATCATTTTTTCAATATATTCATCAGCAGATTTGATATTTGGATGTTGTTTTGAGCTTGCTGATGATGATGATGGTGATGATGGTGATGACGATGGTCTAATCTTTTTGGCATTATCCGATTCTAGCGATATCGAAATATCATCATTAACTTTTAATTTTTTGATCTTTTCCGGCT
Organism: Pichia exigua; assembly: GCA_030570195.1. NCBI lineage: Eukaryota > Fungi > Ascomycota > Pichiomycetes > Pichiales > Pichiaceae > Pichia > Pichia exigua. The sequence goes on from JAJLVI010000045.1 coordinate 31,140, forward strand.
GAATCTCCCTTAAAAATTGATTCATATTAAAATCAGAAGGTAATTCTTGAAACATGGGGTCTAGCATTTCTTTATTTGTGATCCCACCATTTTTAATTGCATCTAATGTAACTTTTAAAGTTTTATCATATAATGATAATTTCTTTTGAATCTCTAGTTTTTCTTCTGGTGAAAACTCCTTTAAAAACGCATTTGATGCTGCATCAACATGGTTATTTTTAGTATTATTTGGACTCTTATTATTTGAAAGGATACCTGCTTCAATATTTGCCATAAAATCTTTTGAATCTAATACGTAATTGAGTCTTTCTGCTTGTGTCATAGCTTGTAAAGCATTAATATCTGCAGAAGCAATGAATTTCTGGAGATGTTCTACATTCTCCATTTTGTTCTTTTATGAGTGTTTTCGATCTAACGGGAAGTTGGAGAAAACCCTAAAGGCAACAGAACATTTGAAGGAGTATGTTATTTTTGTTTTTTCCAATTTCGTGAGATGCTCAATTCAATCTGCCATTTAAGATTTCAAGAGTTTAAGAAATTTAAGATCTGGTCTTTTTGTTCTACATTTTACATATATTTATTGAATTATAAAGTATACAGAATATACTAGAAGTACACATTCAGAAGTAAAGATGACCCGGTGCCTTTTAATTTTTTATTTTCTCATAGTCTGTCAAGAGTGCAGCAAATTGTTTCTTGTTGAGATCCAGTTGTTTCTTAATTTCTTCAACACGCTGATGATGCAACATTGTAGATACATGAATTAGTAAAGTTCTACCAACGCTATTCGGTTGTTGAAAATAGGATAGACGTTTTGCATCTTTTGAATTTAATTTGAATTCTGAAAGATTTTGAATGTTTTCATCCTTTGGACGTCTACCTCTAGATCGTTTGATCGACAGCCTCGATTCTTTTTCTTGTTTGAGGGCTGAATTGATGATGGTTGAAGCCAATTCAGAAACCCCATCTTCATTTAATGAGAGATTTTTCAGGTTGTGTAATTGTGTTAAAATCGGATGGTTTGTAAATCTATCGATAATATCTTGCCAATGATTATGCTCCTTGGATTCATGGATCAGTTGTAAAAGCAATAGTTTTACATCTGTTGGATATTCTACCTGAGACATTGTTTAATCCAAGAAACAATCAAAAAGAACAAATAACTCAACAAGTAGAAACCAAAGTAGTTGCCAATTTCTTCATGAAATCAAGCTGCAGTTGCCTAATTAGGAAAGCTATGCGAAATGGTAAAAAAATTGATGTGTTTACTTTTTGTTTCTTGTATGTGTTTGGAAGGTGAAAGAAAAGTCTGTAAGATAGTTATATCCACATGGAGTCGACACAGCACTCTTCCAAAATCCCAATACGACCTGAGTCGTCAATCAGTTTATCTCTATCAGATTTGAATTTGAATAAATCGTTGTATTCAAATGATAATAAAAGAAAGCGATCATCAATGATTCACTATAAAAGCACATTTTCAGCAACATCACGAATACCCATCCCTGTATCATCATCCAATTTAAATAAAACATTGACAACTTCCAAATCTTTAAGAAGATTATCAACAATTACCAACAATACTGAGGATGATTCTAATTCTAAATCAAAGGAAAATTTACAGCCATCTAAGGTATCTGAATTATCAGTGAATGATTCTAAAATACCTAGATCCCCAAGTACATTATCCATATATAGTAAAAGAGAGAGACGTAGATCAATGCTGCCCTTAAGCAATTGCAGTGTTGGGAATGTCAGTTCTAGTAATGCACACTCGTCATCCATCAAAACCAAACCAATTCCATTGAAATTTAATTATCGGACCACCGAATTACCAAAACAAACATATGAACAACCAACTTCCAATAGATTGTCTAGAATGCATAGATCAAGTACACTGCAAAACATCCAAGTGAAAAATAAACCCAATAGGGTTCAAACAATGAATGAATTAATTGAAATATTAGTTAAAGATCCATCAAGTAGGTATAAAATACTAAATAAGACAAGTAGAGTTAAACAAGAAGACAAAATCTCCTTCATATCATATGAAGACTTAAGTACCAAAAGGCCAGAAATGTTCAATAGCTTAACAATGTACGAAAAAATAATGCAATATCCAGAAATTTATTTTACAGGTAATAATAAAAGCAATAAAATCAAAGCTGATTTGAAGAATGCGAAACATAATTATAATTTTGATGATGATAATGGAAATTTAAAAATCATTAAAGGAGATCATATTAAATATAGATATGAGATTAAAGAAATATTAGGTAACGGAGCATTTGGTACAGTCATATCAGTTATTGATCACTCCTATAAGGAAAAGCCAATGTTTGGATGTAAAATTATTAAAAATGATACTAAATGGTCATTTCAATCAATTGAAGAGATCAAAATAATGAAAAAGGTTAGAGAACATGAAAATATCGTTAAATATATAAAACATTTTAATTTTAGATCACACATGATCATAATTATGGAAATTTTAGGTCTTTCGCTGTATGAAGCAATTAAGATTAATAATTTTGAAGGATTTGGCATCAATGTAGTCAAGCATATAATGAAAGAGACATTAAATGGTATTCAATTTATACATTCAAAGGGTATAATACATTGTGATTTGAAACCTGAAAATTTAATGATCCAGTATAATGGTAAAATTAAAATAATTGACTTTGGATCTTCATGTTATAAAGGGAGATTGAGGTTTAGTTATTTACAAAGTAGATTTTATAGAGCTCCAGAAGTTTTATTAGGCGGTAGATATGATGAAAAGATAGATCTTTGGTCGATAGGTATAATTGGAATTGAATTATATGCGGGGGTACCAATTTTCCAACCAGCTGATGAATGGGCGTTGTTTTGCGAATGTGTTGAATATCTGAACATTCCACCTCGAAAGATGATATTACAATTACGTCAAGATGTTATTGAGCATGGAATAGTTGGTGGTGGTAATACTTCTTCAGATATCAACAAGACACTGTTGTTTCGAGTTTTTGACATCCATGGGGGGTTGAACCTGCGACTGTTGGGCAAAACGCGTGCGGGCGGCAAAAGTGTCCGGCGCTTTCTTGAGATGCGGTCGGAAACACAAACAGAGCAAGGACCCTTTTCCGACTTTGTTAGTGTTATTTTGTTGTTGTTGGTGTGGAATGCAAAGAACAGGGCAGATGCAGAGCAAGTTTTGGCATGTGCATTTTTCCAAGAATGAACTCACCTGTGGGAGCAGAATGGTATATAGATATGGCAGTTGTTTGTTGTTGTTGTTGGTGGTGGTTAGCTAGAGTAGATCCATAGATGAGTAGGCAGTTAGATATTTAAGAGGATATTTGACTTTGGTTGTGTAAAATGTCTGGCAGGGCTGGCCCGTCTCCCCCTTCCCATGCGGTAATTATACTTATCATCTTCCACCTGGTATTGTTGAATTCGTTACTTTTCATACGATTCTCATTGGAGCACTCTTAAGAATGGTGGTAGTCATGGTCCTTCAATATCACATTCTCCGACTGAAGATGAAAATTTGAATCATTATTATGACTCTGATGAAATTTTCCTCATTAGTGATGGTTACTATCAAGGTATGTATAATGAAGATTGTAAATTATCTTCTTATAAAGATAATTTTTGAAATTAGGAATAATACAAACAGTTTTTTTGATCCAGATGAAATTCATAGACTAAGAATTGCAAATTTAGGATCTTTCTAACCCTTTACATTGCAATTAATCAACATATAGTAAATTTGATTGAAACCGTGGATACTTTGATTGAATCTCCACAATCAGATCATGTTGATGTTGCAGTTGGGGAAATATATTCCCTTTTCCTAAATAGCTTAAATCATAATTTCAATTCTTATTGAGCGTATGCAAGATTGAATAAATATTATCATAATGATAATACCGCTGAGGATGTTTCAACGATTGTTTCTTATCATGAAATAAGTCAAAGTCTTGAAACTTCTCAGACTTGATAATATCGCGGTGGTTCCCCAGGATGTTGAGGTTTCTCATATGATAAACTGAAAACTTTTAAGTGAAACTATTCCAATCAATATAAATGGTAATCACAGGCTTAATTCTTATGTCGAATTGAATGTTTCATTTGTTGAAAATAACGAGCATAAAAATTATATGCTTTTTTCAATGACCATAAATGGAACAGTTTGAAGATTACATTCATTATGCGTGGTATGATTGTTGATTTATTAATCAACAAGTTTGATGCTGCTTTTCATTCTTTTCATTTAAATGGTTATAAATTTTGGATTTTATCCATCAATCACATGGTGGATTTTATCCAGATTTTCACAATCTCTAGCCTAATAAACTAAATATGACAAATCCAATTTTAAAAGATACTGTTGTTGTACCACCTTTTGGTTCTGCAGTTGTAAGGTTGGCTACTGATAATACTGGTGTTTTTCCTTTCCATTGTAACCTTCATTCGTATATTAAAGCTCGTCTATTATTGCAAATTAGTGCTTTACAAAACGAATGAATAAACCAGGAATATATTCTCAATGGGCAAGTATGTGTGGCAATTTTTACTCAACTAATCATTCTGGAACTCTATCTCAATAATATTGATTAACAACAACCAATAGACATAAATAATCGTAAAATTTATACCTTTTTTTTTAGTGCTTTTTGATTTTTAACTCAAATTTTATTTTCGGTAAGAGCTCACTATGATAATGCAGATTGTGTGATTTGCTTTTTAGAAACGTGAATAGTAGCACATGGATGTTTATGTATGAAAAATTTCTTAAGAGAATATTATGTTGCGAAACTAGAATATAGCTGAAATAAAATATAATTATATCATTAACATTTGATACTTTAATACTCAAAACAATTTAAAAATTTTTCCTTTTTTTTTTAAAAGAAGCAATATAATGGTCAATTGTTATAGAATCAGAACTGAAAGCACTTGAACTATTATTTTGAATGGAGTTATGCTACTGATGATTTTTAGCAACAAGTTTCATTTCATTCGACCACCTTTTAAAGTAATCATTTGCAAATTGCTATCAAAATTTTCAAAATACTTCTACTCAATGAGTTGCCAATTTTTGAAAGAATTTCTTAAAAGTGAATACACGTAGTAGTGTATCGTCTCGTTCTTTGCTTCAAAAATTAAATATAGTACGTACATATACATATTGCAACAGTCATTCAAGAGATCACTTGAACAGCTATGCACATATTTCTAGGGTTAAACTTATTATTAATTTTTAGTATGTGCTTTGATTGGACGTTTTGATAATAGGTAAATAAACATGACAATAGGAATGATAATACATTTGATAAAAAACTAGCTTATGAGTAATAGCATTTAATTACTAACTTTAATTTTCATTTGGACACCTTTTTAATTCTTGTGTTATGATTTCTCCTTATAATGCATAATCAAAGCTGTTGGAATCAAATAAAGTAGTAGAAAAACCAAATATATTGTTATTAGGATTATTGTATGTATTGTAAACAATGCAAGTAAGCCGTTTTTTTGCAGAAAAATAAGTTACAAATGTAATATTAACTGGATATACGTTAACGACCGATTATTGAGCAAATAATTTAGTAATAACATCACCACATGAAAAATGAAAAGTTAGCCAATGGACGAAAAATCTACTAAACTTTGAAGATGCTCCTTCTGGAAAAAATAGAATGATACAGCTATTATCGGAGGCCCTAAAAAAACATTATCAATTTTAAACTGACGGCATTGCTTAGTTCATTATCAATTTATCTGGTATTAAACAATAGTTAGATCAAAATGTGCTAAAATCCTTAGAAAAAAAAAATGCCAAGAGTAGTTGTATTCTTCCTAACCAGTTTAGCTAATCAAATAATGCTTCGTCCTTTTGAAAAGATTTTTTCTCGATGCTCCTACTGTTGTTCCTTGGTAAACTGTATCGTATGAAACTATTATTCTATTATTTATTCATTAAGCTATAATCGTTTAAGACAGCTATGTATTTTCACGCTTTGTTAATACTCAATGAATGGATTCCAACTACCTACTGATTTATATAGGGGGTCCAGTGATGAGCGTTTATTAAAAATTAAGTAGTTAAGAGTACTTGACATTCTAAATCCAGCTAGTGGAATAGTTGATGAATTTCTCACTGCCAATTTAATTATTTCAACGTAACTATAATTATTCAATTAAAGAGAAAGTAATTTTTTCCTTAAAGAGTCATATCGTAATTTATATGCTGAGTCTTATATTTATTAAATATCAAATTTGGAATGTTGAAATGAGATCCTGTTGTTTAATTACAATGTCGTATCACGTAGGATGGTCTCATAGATATTCTTATGACAATCTTAATTTGTCTATATAAGGAGGTATTTCTCCCTCTTCCGTCACACTACTGTTTATATATTATTTTATAGTTATTGCTTTTAATAACCTAACTATAATATAATTATGGATTCTCTTACCAGAGTAAACACACTACAACACGGAATGATTTTGTAAAAATTTTATCGTTTATTAAAAAATTGGAATAAGTCCACTTAATTTCAATTTATTTTCCAAATTTTCTAATAGCATTTGCTATCTATTTTTGAGTCGAGTGTTTTCGTCCAAAAGAAGTTTTTTTTGAATGTAGTTTCAATTTTTAGTAAAAATTTTTTTACCTTTGATAAAAGTATCATGAGCCAATAATTGCCTTTCTATGATAAATAAGCAGACTAATGTAAAAAACAATTAATATTACTAGTTTTCATAATTATCATTACTGTTCTAATGAATTAGAAATTTTTGGTACTTTCTAATATTAGATCCAGAGATTTTTCAACCTTAATATTCTAATAAAAATTCAGGCATCTTCTGGATCGGTTCCAAAAATGGGTGTAAAATCGCCTATATCGTTAGATGCATATATATGGTTTCACTTTGATTCTTATAGAAAAGTTCGAACACAATCTTTTATCTAGCCAATAGCTGTTTGCTAGCGATCCTTGATCTGTATTAGCATTACTGGTATTTGTTGCGGTTGTGATCTATGCAATACTGAGTGTTGAATCACTTACTAAATCGAATTTCCCGCCGAAAAATTCACAGTGAAGTTTTATTAGTAAATTAATTGGAATTCTTATTGATCCATTCTTCTGCTTAATCGAGAAAAAGGTAATCATACATATATTTAACAATTTTCACACCGCAAGGTTTCTCTTGGTCGTTACTAAATATGGCATATCCCCTGGAAATCCCATGACCGAAGTGGAAGAGCCGACTGCTACTCAATTAAAGTAAAGTAATGACAATGAAGATATGGATTAATATTAGTTTCTAAGTTGAAAAAAGTGTTCATTTGATGAATACTAAAAAGTACTGATTAAATTTTTTTCATGAAATTCCACCACTTGAACTACTTGTGTCGTATAATACTAAATAGATGTGATATGAATTTAGCATATTGTTTAATTGGTTACATTGAATGGTTCATACAACAAAAAATAGAAATATAAATAGAAATAGAAATAGAAATAGAAATAAAAATAAAAGTAAAAGTAAAAATCTGAAAAATTCTACAACAATTCTATTGTTTACGCAACAAATAACTTGCAGAAGTTGCTATTATTTAATAGAATAGAGACAACACTATACTAGTTTTAATACACAATAAAAACAAAGTATTTATACCCCAGGTAAATCATAAATTTATCATGACAATTACATAAAAACAATAATGAAAAAAAACAAAAAGGGAAAAAGGGGGAGGGGCGGGAGGAATGGCTACACTATAATACAAAATATTAAAATACATCTAATACTAAAATTCATCGTCATCACTACTAAGACTATCACTTGAGACTTGATTAGTGTACTTCTCTCTCTCAGATCTTAAACTTTCGATATAATCAAGACCGACTTCACCTCTAAGCATTCTTCTTTCTTGTTCATCTTCACTCAAAATAACTTGTTCATTTCTGGCTTCTGCGGCTGCATAACCATCATTACTATCAGAATCATTATCGCCGTCACTTGGGATGAAATAATTTTCTCTTGTTGCACTTCTTCTTTTTCTAGTGCTATCACCATATATTGCGGCTACATCTCTCTTTTCAAATTCTAATTCTTTGAGTAACCTTTGAGCTTTCTCAAAATCATCTACTTTACTTTTACTTTTACTTTTACTTTTACGGTAGTATCTATCAGCCTCTTCATCTTCATCATCTTCGTTAAAAGATTCATCACTTTCCTCATTATCGCTATCTTCGTCGTCATCTTCCTCATAACCTTCTTCATGCAACGCACTTTCAGCATCAGCATCAGCATCAGCATCAGCATCAGCATCAGCATCAGCATCAGCATCAGCATCAGCATCAGCATCAGCATCAGCATCAGCATCAGCATCAGCATCAGCATCAGCATCAGCATTACGATCAACTTTATACTTTGAACTCTTCGACTGATTTAAAGTTTGACCAGTGGACCTAGAAAAATCTTTAGGTTTATCTAAAGCCCTTCTCAAATTTTTGAATTGTGAGCTTTTCATACTTATAGGAGAGTCCGAGGATGGTGACCCGGAACTTTCATCTGATTGAATTCTATTATTCTTCTCAGTCACGCTTGCTTTTTGTTTCTCTTCCTCCTCATCATCACTATCTTTTATAACCTTAGAAGCATTCTTTTTCTTTGATACCGCCACTTTAAACTGTGTATCACTTCCACCATTTTCAAGGTCACTTTCTATATTATTATTGGCTCTTGTGGAATTATTATCAATTAGTCCTGAACTACTACTATCTTTTAAACTCGATTTTTTTGTAAACTTTGCAGGGATTACAACTTTGGCAGATTCTGGGTAAGAACAATTCTTTAATTTTTTACCAACACAAATATCACACGGTTTTTGTCTATTACAATATTCACTTCTATTTTGTTTCTGACATGAAATACAACAAACTGAAAAAGTATCTTTATAAGATTTTTGAGTTTTGGGGTCAAATACGGGTGGTTTATCAATAGATTTCCTTTGGGTTGACAATGAGCTAATTTTTTTAATCTTCAATGATTTTGAAATGTAATTTCTTGATTTATTTGATGATGGTGGTAAAGCTGATGAAGGTGAAGGTTTATGTAGTGAATTAAAAGCTACTTTTTTTACGGGTTTATTTAAATTTTCAGCTTTGACGGGGTTCAAATTATAGTGAACAGATGTACTCGAGACGGAAGCTGGTTTACCCGTTGAGCGCATTGCAGATTTTAACGAACCTTTTAATACGGAATTATTCTTAGCTTCCTTTATAATTTCATGTTTTTCTTCAGAATTTGCAGTTTGATTTTCTTTATTGTTACCATCAGTATTATCGAATACGTTTACAGGTTTTTGAAGATTTTTTGTTTCCGAAATAATAGCAAAGGCAGATTTTTTGGTAGCAGAACTTGAAATTCCATTGGTCAAGTCATTCTCAACATTTTGAGATTCGGCGTGCTTCTGAGTAACTTGTGATGATTTTGGAGATTTGTGTAATTTTGATTGTTTGAGTTTCTTCAAAGATTCTCTTTTTTCTTTATTGATTTGTTTTGAAGTCGCTAAAACAGTATCAAGGTCCAACAGATTTGTAGGAGAAGAAGAAGAAGAAGCAGAAGATGATGGGGACTCTTGTTCCGATGTGGATTCCAAATCCGGCTCATCGGATGATAATGAATCTAAAACAATCGGTATATCCGCACCAGTACCATACGTTTGTCTTGTAATTCTCCGTTTTTTATAAGTTGGCACAGACAATAAAGTGTCATTTAAAGCAATTCCTTCATAGACGACAGCTGAGCGTTTGCGTATTGCTGCCATGACTTCAAAAATATGAAAATACGTTATAGAGTTGCTGAACTGAATAAATATCAGAGAAACAAACACAACTATTACTATGCGTTAAAATGAAAGCCAAAGGAAACCAATATGTGAGGCTGTGGTGTGGTGTGGTGTGGTGTGTGTGTGATATCAATCTCTGTTCAGATTGTTGATACGATCCCACTTATCAGAGGTAACAAGAAAAAACAAACCAACACGGATTACCTAATGTTTTTTATTTTTTATTTTGTGTCTAATGTGGACTATCTGCCTCGTCATAGCAGAGTTTTCTACCCCGCTTCCGCTTCTTTAACATTGCTTGACCAATAACAATCCGCGGGCGCGTCTCGACAACCTCACTTGACACGTGATGATTGGCATTTCGACAATTGAACCGTGCGGAATTTGGCAGATATGTGTCTTTTTGCACAGACCGCGGTTCGAACCCCACAGGCAGCACGGCCGGTCCTGGTGCACGGGTGGTCAAGCGGGGCTTTGTTTACCTTTTCCCGTTTTCGGACTGCTCACACATCCGCTCCCTCTAGCGCCTTTTCCCGTTTTTTTCCCATTTTTTTCCCATTTTTTTCCCATTTTCTGACCATTTTCGCATTTTGCAGTTTCCGCCTTGACCGTTCTGGTGATGTTGCCGCTGGTGCTCCGTATGAGTGTTTTTTCGTTTGATTGGTCTGCCGTTTGCTATTTGGTTGGTCTGGTTTTTTCTGGTTTTGGTGGATTATTTCTTCTTGTTTCTTATCTTGCTTTGTTTTCTTTGGATTTTTGGGCTTGAACTCTTTAAACTCTCTCTAATCTTTGTCTCCTTCCCCAACTCAAAGGAAATCTCAAGTTCGTTTTTTGTTCGTTTAGTTAACTTAAATTCTCTTTCAATTGCGTTATTTAATTAAGTGTTATTAATATTATAATATTTTTTTTTCATACACTACTAGAATATAAATTAATTACAGTTTATTATAACTCATTTCACATTCGTTACTATATTTAATATATACCTTCTTGTTATACTAGCTAACTAAAAGTTCAATTAATTTATTTAAAATGAAGTTTTCAACCGTTTTATCAACTACTTTATTAGCTACCATGGCAGCTTCTGCTCCAATTGCTGATGCTGAACCAAAAATTCCAACCACAACCGTTACTGTTACCAAGTCTGGTGCCGCAGTTACTCACAAATATGGTAGATTCAACAATACCCATCATGAACATACTACATCTTCCTCTTCAACTGGTACTCACAAGTATGGTAGATTCAACAACACTCATCATGAAACAACCTCAAGTTCTTCTTCCACTGGTACTCACAAATACGGTAGATTCAACAACACTCATCATGAAACAACCTCAAGTTCTTCTTCCACTGGTACTCACAAATACGGTAGATTCAATAATACTCACCATGAAACAACTTCTACTTCTACTTCAACTGGTACTCACAAATACGGTAGATTCAATAATACTCACCATGAAACAACTTCTACTTCTACTTCAACTGGTACTCAGAAATACGGTAGATTCAACAACACCCATCATGAAGTAACAACTACAACTGTTATCGAGAACAAAGCAGGTAATGCATTAAACAATCCATTCACCATGAAGAACTCAGTTATTGGCTGGTCCGTTGGTGCTGCTGGTTGTGCTGCTGCAGCATTCTTATTATAAGTGAAAATAATCTTGATAAACAAACTAAGCTTTTATATTTTTAGTCAATATTCAAAAAAAAAAAAGACTTTAATTATTACATAATTATTAATTATTAATTATTAATATTATTTACTATCAATAACTTTACCATTTTTTTAATCATTTTTTTTTATTTCCATTAACCCTTTATAATAGCTTCATTCATCAATTTGGCTATATTTTTATATCTTCTATAATATAACCTTACTTTATTGTTTAATTTAATTAATTATTAATTTACCTTTAGGTTGTTTCAGTAGTGTTCTCTTTCTAAGTCAGCTATCATATAAGTTTATCATGATGATACCTCTAGTTATTCAAGGTAAATCATAGATTATGATGTAATAAGTTTTATTATCTATTTACCGGGGTCGACATCATTTAGTTAGACCCCTTCTCACTTATTTTTGTATTTTTTCGTAGGAAAATACAATAACAATTCTATTCTTCAAGAATGGAAACCTCATTGGCTCTTGTTTCGTTTCAAAAAAATTAATAAAAGTTAAGAAAAGGTTTATAAAGTAGAAAAAAAGAAAGGGATTTCAAAATGAGAGGTTAGAAAATTTGTTTAAAAGAAGAAAGAAAAAAAAGGAAGAAGAGGGAGATCAGGAGAGAGGATAAAAGTTATTTATATGAAAAAAGTAATTAGAAAAATCATAAAAAAATGTTTGTAATAATAGAGAATAAGAAAAGAATAAAATACAAAAACAAAAAAAGAAAGTTTACATTATTTTTATTTTTGTGTTTTGTCCTCAAAAATTCAATAATTTTCAATTGAAATTGAATCCACCATTTTGTAATTTTGGATCAACTCCAAATCCAAATTGTTGACCATTTTCGGAAATGTTTGGCCCCATGTTGTCATAGTTTGCCATATCTTCTTCGCCATCATCACTGAAATATGTATCAATAATATGGAATGCTTTGGTATAAATTTTATCATTGACATTACTTTGACAATCAAAAATTTTATCTGCACCACCAGCTTCTTCAATAAAAATTGCATTTTCATTGATATTTGAACCTCTTGCTTCTTTCTCAAGTTCCCCAACTTTTAGAATATTTTCAATTGCATCAAGTGTAACTTCAATAATTTTATTATCTGCAATTGATAATAAATCACATAATGGTTTGATACATCCTTGACTGACTAAATACTTAATTTGATCAGGTTTCGATAATCCACCTGATGATGCATTGGAAAGAGCCCAACATGCTTCCTTTTTAGTTTTATAGTCACCTGTTGTTAATAATTTAATAATTTGTGGTATTAAATTAGCATCAATAACTGCTTGAATTTGATCTGAATTACCTGCTGTAATATTTGAAATTGTCCAACACGCTTCCTTTTTAATTGATTCCTTTTGTGATCTTAATAACGGTCCCAAAGCTGGTAAAACACCCGCATTGATAACAATTTGTGTTTGTAAATCAGTACCTGTGACTATATTACCAACAGCTCTTAATGCAGGAGTTTGAACTAATGTTGATTCATGACTTAATAATTCAACTAATCTTTTTGGAATTCTTGCATCACAAACTGCTTGAATTGCATCTTGTGTACCATCTGATAAATAGGAAATTGCCCAACATGCATCAATTAAAGTTTCAACATCAACACTAAAAATTAATTTTGCTAATGTTGGTAATGCACTTCTAACAATTTGCCAATCAGGTTGTGGATTTTTACCTCTACATAAATTTGATAATGTCCAAGTTGCAGTTCTAATTAATGACATTTTCGATGATTGGAAGAGTGATAAAACTGGATCCATTGCATTACATTGTAAAACATAATCTCTGTAAGCTGATGAATCTCCGGCAACATTACCTAATGCCCAAATTGCTTGTTCTTTAACTTCTGGTGATGGTGAATATAATAATTGAACAAATAATGGAACCGCACCTAAATCAACAACAATTTTAGTTTGTTCACTTGAACCTGACGCAATGTTAGTTAATGCCCATGCAGCTTCCAATTGTAAAACTTCTGGTGCAGATCCCATAAATTCAACAAACTTTGGAACGACGCCTGATTCAATAACTAAATCAATTGGTGGATTATTTTCCTTTGATAAAATCTGTCTGAATTTAATAGTTGCTTCAAGTTGACTTTCTAAATTACCTGAATTAATCTTTTCAATCATTGAAGGTAATTCATGTTGAAGCTGAATATAAAACATTTGGTCATTATTATAATCATCAGTTTCGTTTTCTTCGTCATCATCTGAATCAGGAAGTGAGTTTAAATTTGAAGTATCTGGTGTTGTGAAGTTTCTTCTTTTCGAAAGCATTTCTTCTCTCTTTTGTTTTCTTAATTCAACTTGTTGAGTTTCTCTTCTTCTTCTAACTTCATCTTGTTGAAATCTATTTTTATTTTTGAAATTAGCTTTTCTATAATCAGGGACGTATCTAGAAGAATCTTCTTGTTCCATTGTGATGATTAAACTAAAGTGTAAGAAACCAAATTAATATATATGTTTAAAAAAGTTTGTATTTGCCACAGAAGAGGAAAAAAAATATTAAAAATTGGAATTTGGAAAAAAATGGAAAATTCAAAAATGAGAATTGGGAAAAAAGTGCAAAATGCAAAATGCGACTTGTTACAATTTCTATTTTTTATGGGATACATCAGATTCATTCTATGTTCGGTTTAAATCGATATAGAATTGACATTTGAAAGATAAAAAAAAAAAGAAACCAAATCCAAATTTAAAGAATTATTAACAAAATGAACAGAATAATAGGAATACGATCAAACGTTAAAAAACCTAGTATGATAGTATGCCCAATACGTAATTTCATAAATTCTAGAATTATTTCACAGAAAATTAAAATGGGTGAAGATCAAGAGAAATACTATGTTCCAAACAATGGAGAAGAATACCAAATAAAATACAGAACTCATGGGACAAGTTTTCATTCATTAAAGTTAGATAAGAAATATAGATTAGGAAATTTACCAATTTATCAAAATCCTTTAATTAACTTCGTTATTGGTTCGAAGAGACTATCACTTGCATTTGGGGCTATTGGTTGTATGTTTGGCTATTTGATGGATAGAACTGGTTTAATTTATACTGAAGTTTCACAGCTAGTTGCAATTTTATCATTATTGCCTTTTCCAATTGTTACATATTTATTTGAACCTGTTGTTTCAAGAGTTTGGAGGGTTTATGATACAACAAAACCTCAAATTTATGAAAATTTAGTTCAAGATGAACAAATTATTTTAGAAAAATTAAACTGGAATGGGTTTACCACTTATAATGAATTGGTTAGAGTTGATAGCTTGTATGTTCCTAAGGGAAAAAACGATTATAGAGGTCGTTTTGGTTTTGTAAATTTATTCTCTGTTGATGAAAAACTAAAGAGTACAAAATATTATTATATCAATGATGGTTTTACGAATAATAAAATGGAAAGAATATTAGCATTAGCTGAAAGGAAAAGTGGTATTAATGACTCCGGAAGATCGTTTTATGGTTTCAAAGAAAATAATAAATAATTATCTATAAATAAACTGTATATAATATAATGAAATTAGCTGTAACTGTCTTAGGTCTTAAAACCTATCTTATTCAAACCTCTTTGAATTAAGTAGATTGAACATCCTAAAAATCTAAATAGTGCCATGAATGCAACAATATAAAGGATAACTGAAAGAAAAATGAAGGTTTGTTTTGATGGTAAAATAGTTGAGTTATCATTATCTGAAGTTTTACTAAATTGGGATAAGCCCCCGGTATTTGTGACAACTGCAACTAATATGAAGTTACTAAACATCCACGTCAAAACTGTCATTGATCTAAAAAATGCAAAATAAAATTTATTTTGTTCTTCTGCATCAACTGTATCATAATTTGAATCTTTAATGATTGGAGTCATCAATTCTTTAACCATTTTTGAATACCCATCATCAATTTGATACTTTGTTGTTGGAATAACAATTTCTAGTTCATCTTTATTTAGACTACCCTTTTTAGCAATACCTAAATCGGTTAGTTTATCTTGGCCCTTTGTCCCCCATGAAATATCATGAATATTACAAAATGCATAAATGTTTAAAATATTAACATATGCAGGTGATAGTAATAAATATTGAACAAAACTAGTTAGCATATGAATGGGTTGCAAAAATATTGTAAATCCCACAAAATATAGAACGTAAGTTGATGCAATTGCAATAATTAAATTTCTAAACTGAGTTTCGGCAAACAAAAATCCAACATTGAAACTACCTTGTGAATCTTTCAAAATTTCTTCAAAAGATTTAATTGATAAGAAAATTGCAGCAAAAATCATATAAACCATTAAAACTGCAAAGAAAATAACAATAACAAGATAAAACATTTTTGTACCTTTAGGTTTGTTACCAAAAGATAAAACAAAGGTTGTTGTTAAAGATGCCATATACAACCATAGCAAGCAAACAGATAAAATATTGCCAGGTGGAAAATTAACATCCGATTCAGCTAAATAACAACTCAAAATTCTGAAAACTAAGAAATATGATCCTAATGAAAACCACGAAACCAATAAGTTCAGAAGTTGATAAAAGAATTGAACTTGCAAAGCCAATTTTCTACCAATTGAATGATCCGTGAACCAAATTTTGTAAAAATTACAGACCGAATAAACAGCTGCAAAAAATGAACCATTTAGCCATCTTCTTCTTTGAGAAATAAAATCATCCAGTTGTTCAGGAACGTCGGTATACGCACCAGCTGTGTGAATATACTTTAAAATCCAGCTTGCATTTCTTTTAGCAATTAATTCAAAACATAAAATTCTATCTTCAGCTAAATACATATTTGCATTAAAAATACCATCATCGTTATTTTTTTTCAAATCTTCACCTTTTAAATATTTTTCAATAGGATCACCAATTAATGCTTCATATCTATATGCTGAAAATGCACCTGGTAAAACTGTAACGAATCCAAACACACTTTCCATGGGTTTATCCAAAATATTTGACGTTTTATACTCAAAATTTTGTGCAGAAACCAGTGGGTTAATTAATAATTTCCATCCCTTACCCAAACTTGCTTTAATTTCACCACAACTACCAGCCACTTTTGGATTATCCTTAAAACTTTTCCATAGTTTATATAATGACTTATTTTCGGGTTGTGTACCAACATCTAATAAAATTATAACATTTGGATTTAAAATTGGTGAAAATGCCTTTAGTGCCCACTTATGTGAATTAATTTTCCTTTGATTTTGTTCTTTTAAACAAAAAATCATTTGAATTGGAATTTGGTTATCGGTTGTCAAGGTAATATGATCATCATAAATTTTAGAAATACCAACCATTGTTGTATATTCATAAATATGAGAAATAACATCGTCATCATTAATTTTATTTTTTGCAAAACCTTCTTGATAAAGCCCCAAAGCTGCTAATAAAGCTTTTGAACGTGGATTGATCTTTTGTCTACCATCACTAACAATACAAACAACAATTTTTTGCCATGAATTCTTACCCCAAACTGAAGAATTCTTCAAATTATATAAATGCCTAATATTCTTAAAAACACCCTTTAAAGTTCTTGCAAGTAAGAATTCATCTTCATTATACATAGTTATTACAATTAATAATTCGGTCTCTCTTGGCTTTGTGTAAAATTTTTGTCTTAATGAAAATTTCTTTTCTTCAAAATGTTCAGGTTCTGCTGTACAAGCTTGAAACCTCATAAATAAAAATTCACGATCTTTATCAGTTAATGGAACTTTATATTTACTTAATAAAATTTCGGAAACAGGACAGTCTAAAACTAAATTACCATCGACCATTCGAACCTGTTTTGCCGATGGATTCTTTTCATATTGGTTAATAGTTTGATGCATTTGGTCTGAATCATAGTAATTCACAGTGTCTTGAACTGCCTTCGCATTTCGAAATGTTGTATCTTTTCTCCTCAAACTATCGTTTGAACTATTATGTGATCTGTAGTCATCATCATTATTACTATTTGTATTCTCCAAATCGGAATTTGAGCCAGAATCAGAATCAGAATCAGAATAATTTACTTCAAAAGGATTATAAACGTCATATGGCATATTTATCGGATAGTAAGAGTTTTCAATAACTGGAAAGGGGGTGAATTCATCGGGATCTTCATCAGAGTCATCTACACCAAATTGATAATCACCAAATACCGAATTCTGATTTGCATTTGGATTTTGAACTATATGATTATCATCACTAAATGGGTCTTGATTATTAGATCTGTTAAATTGAATGTTTCTATCTTCCGCTTTCGTATTGCTGAAATGTCGCAATTCTGATAATTCATTAATTGAATCCTCAAAGTTAGCCATATCAGGTATCAAAAAGGGATTTTCATTAACTATATTTGATCGATTTCGTAGTGAAGTATTAAATTTTCGTGATGGGGAATATGACGATCTTAATGGAGAAGTGGAATTAGAGCGTGGCCTTGTGTGCAATCTTTCAGGAGAATACGATCGATTCGGCAAATGAAAATAACCTATCGACTCATCAGTTCCTTTAGTATATTCATATGTTTCAGATGATTCGTTATGAGAACACTCGGTATCTGGATAGGATCTTGCCAGATGTTCAAAATACCTGTTTTGTATCGAGTGCTTCCCTTTTTTGTTGTTCTCCATTCGGTGCTGTTGTACAACCAATTAAACCTAGATGGATCGATGTGAAACCAAATGTAAACAAGGAATTCATGTTACAATTATTTGCTTACGTAACAAAACAGAAATTAACAACCAAAAACGGCAAATCAAGCGAGACAAATACATGTGACTCTTTTTAACTAACTAATTTTTTTTTCTTTTTCAATTTCAACAGTGAAAAATTTCACCTTATCTAGTGAATAATTTGTAAGATCACTATATCACTATTCTTCTGGTTCTTCATCGGTTTGTTACACAATCCTAACCTCAACTAATCAACAATGGCTTCTTCTGTCCCTGGTCCTCTTCTACTTCCAGATTCTCGTTACGATCTTGACACCTACATTGGTAGAGTTAAGCATTGTGCTGAAATTTCAGATCCAACTATGCTTTTATCAACTTCTAAAGACATTGAAGAAGCTAAACGTCTTATTTGGGATTACAAAAATGGTGTTATCCCTGAAATGACACCAAGACTTTGGCGTGCAAAAAAAATCTTGGATTCTTCTGTTCATCCAGATAATGGTGATACCGTTTTTTTACCATTTAGAATGTCATGTTGTGTCTTATCAAACCTGGTCGTTACAGCGGGTATGTTAACCCCAGGTTTAGGTAACATAGGTACAGTCTTTTGGCAAATTGCAAATCAATCTTTAAATGTTGCCGTTAATACTGCAAATGCAAATAAATCGCATCCTTTATCAACTCAACAACTTGTTACTTCATATTTCTTGGCTGTTGGTGCATCGTGTGGTGTGGCTTTAGGCTTAAATTCAATTGTTCCAAGATTAAAAAATGTTTCTGCAAATACCAAATTGGTTCTTGGTAGATTGGTACCATTTGCTGCTGTTGTCTCTGCTGGTATTGTTAATGTTTTCTTGATGAGATCACAAGAAATTAAAAAAGGTATTACCGTCTTTGATGAAGACGGTAATCAATTAGGTGTTTCAAAAAAAGCTGCATTCCAAGCTGTTGGTGAAACTGCACTTTCAAGAGTTATCAATGCTACTCCAATTATGGTTTTTCCACCTTTACTTTTAGTTCAATTACAAAAGTCGGTTTTGAAAAACAAATCTTTAGGTGCCCTTACGTTTGCAAACTTAGGTTTGATCTTTACAACTTCATTAGTTGCTTTACCATTTGCATTGGCTGTCTTTCCACAAAGAAGATTTGTTAACCCAAATCATTTAGAAGAAAAATTCCATAATTTAAAGGACAAAAATGGTAACGAACTTAAATCTGTTTGGTTTAATAGAGGTATTTGATTTTCTTTTCCCTTATTTCATTTTTCTAATAAAAACCATAGTATTGTATGGTCATGTATAAACACTTTATAAGCTTAATTCATTAATTGTAACATAAAAACTAGGATGCCCTCATTATTTACTAGAGAAAGCAAAAAGCAAATCTATAAACTCGGAATTTCTTACAAAAAAAGTATCTCACAAGCATTCTTTAGATAGTTTAAGTTGTTACTGTACTCTTTTTTTTTTTTTGTAATTCGTATACATCACACTATATGAAATAAAATAACTAATAAATGGTTATCAAAGGAAGAGGGAAATTTCCCGCTAGAAAAGCTCTGCAACCTACATCACCAACGCCAAACATTACCAAAATTGCTTCTTTGACAAAACAGCCTGCATCTGATAAAGCTTTAGAATTAATTCATGAAATAGCCGCATTAGTTACGCCAATCATGCACCATTATAATTTCAAAGTTGGTTTACTATGTGAAATGTACCCCAAAAATCCTGGGTTGTTAGGTTTAAATGTCAATAGAGGTCAAAAAATTTGTTTGCGTTTAAGATCGTCAACCGATAGTAGATGGTTTTTAGAACGTGACGAAATTATCGGTACAATGCTGCACGAACTCACACATAATTGGCATGGTCCACATAACAATATATTCTATAAAACATTAGACGAACTGAAGGATAAATATATGGAATTTCAAGTAAGTCAATCAATGAAAAACACAAGCTATCCAAATAACTTTTCATGTAATATACTTAGAAAAAAACCAACTATCAAACCAATCTATACTACAAGAGTCTCCAAGTTGGGCACCAACGTAAACTCAATATCCAAATCTGTATTGACTTCTGAAAAGATAAGGGATTTAATGTTACAAGCTGCAGAACGACGGTTACAAGATGGTAAAAAATGTGCAGAACTGGAAGCTGATAAATTAAAGAATGTTCCAAATGATGAAGATCTCCATATAATTGATGTCATATCACTTGATTCAGATGATGAAGTAGAAAAGAAAGCAGATTTATATGGGACCGCAAGTATAAATCATTGCAAAGATAAAGTTATACCAAAGCTCAAGAACGAAGTAAAGAGAGAGAAAGAGAAAGAGAAAGAGAAAGAGAAAGAAATTATTGTCATAGATTAAACATTAAAAGTACAATTAGAATAAATTTTATAAAAATAAATAGTCATATTATAAATATCATAATGGATTGCCAGTGGATTTAATATACTTGTGAATTGGATCATTATTGAGATCATATTTAGTAAGTGAGAGGATTTCATCACCAGAAATAACTTCTCTTAATTTCTTATCAGTTTTATACCAATTCTGAAGTAAATAACCCATTTCAGATGCTAAAACATTAGAATAACCATCAAATAATTCATATGTTGTACTTTCAATTAATTTTCTTAAATTGTAATATAATTTATTATACGAAATACCACTCTTAATAAATGAATCAATTATTATACCTGGAATTGCCTTTTGATTCTTACCTAAATGTGTGTAAACATTCTTGAACATTACGTTTAATAAATTCATTATTGGGAATAAACTATCAATATCATTAACTCTATCCGCAATTATTGAAAATTTATTACTGATTTCACTATAAAATGGGGTATTCTCAAAATTTGGCTTTTTACTATATTCATAATACCATTTATCGAATAATGACTCCCATTTACTTAAAACATCTTCAAAATTCCTATAATCCGATAATTTGAAACAAAATAATGCTAATTCATAGTAACCCATCGGGTCAATATAATCATTGTATAAATCATTAATGAATAAAATCTCACCACCTAGCTCTTCATTTGCAATTTTCTTTGCTAATTCATTAACCCTTGAATCATTTTTAATAGTAAGTAATAATTCATCTTGCAAGCTTGAAACTGAAATCAAATCTGAAATTCTAGATGCTAGATTCATAACATCATCTTTCAAGAATTGAGTCTCAATACCTTGAACAAAACTATTTGCGATTGATAAAAATTGTATTCTATCCACAAGAGAAATATCAAACTTAGACAAAGCTAAATTGTATAAATGATTAGCTGCCTCATAATAATCACCTCTCTTCGAATAGTAAACCCATAATAATCTACTCATTTCTAAATCATTAATTGCTTTTTCTTTAAGGAATTCTAAAATATATGGAGTTTCGACATATAGTAATTTTTCACCAACACCATTTGCAACTAACCATTTATAGAATTCAAAGTGGAACAATTTATCTTTATAATTTAATGCAATTTTATAGCATTTATCTCTCATTTGGGAATAATAAGTAATTAAATTTCCTTCATTATCAACAAATACTGGTACGTTAGTTTTTGTGTTTTGTGTTGTATTCAGAGTATTGTGACCAATTAAAGTTGCGTCACTTGCCTTTTCAACACTTGATAATGCCTTTTGATCAATGTCTACTAAAATTTGAAAAATAATATGATACAGTTTTAATTTACGTTGATAACTATTTCTCTTAGTTGGGTCAATTGGCATTGAAAGTTGTAAGTCTGTTTGGTATTGAGTAGCAAGTTTGACGATTTCAGGGGTATTCGCTACATCTAGCAAAAATTCGACAGCGTTTGAATAATAACCTAACTGTAAAATTGCATTGACACAATCAGCAATTGTGTCATCCGATAAAGAATCGCTTGTCTGTTTTAAAAGCTGGATTGAATTTTCCAAATATTTAAGTTTTAATTCATCATCTTTAATGTCTGAATAAGTTTTGGCCTTCTTTAAACTTTCAATTGCTTTGAAAATTAAAACATCATCTGTTGAGCAAAAATAACCACATTTTTCTTGCAATGTGTTTGCAACGAGTTCAACTGAATTTCCTTGTGTAATACTTTTATTTATAATACATGATAATAACTCTTTAATGAGCTTTGAAACATTTGGATCTGATTTTGCAAAGAAATCACTAAAAGTAATACAGCTTAAATCAGCTTGAAGTTGAATTGGTAAAAATGAGACGATACTTTTGAAATTTTTCTTTCCATCAGAATTTTGGTCGTCATCTTCTTCTAATAAAATTGTAAGAAAAGATAATCCTTCCTTTGCAATATTAAGAAACTTGGAAAGTGAATCAAAACAAATCTGTTCTGCTTGGATACAAACCTCTGTTGCCTTTTCCTTCCATGACGCAGATTCACTTTGATTATTTATATCCTTTGATAATCCTGGAATAATGTTTTTGTTATCTTCAAAAAACTTAATAATAATTAAAATAGAGCATAATAGATATTCAAGTTCTTTTTTATCAATATTTAAACCATCTAAGATAATATTTTTATCAGTTTCTAAAGCCTTAATTGATCTTGGTTCAATATATCCCATTCTATCAAATTTAATTTCTGATCGCAATTTGAAAACTTCTTTGTTCCAAACTTGACGAATAAGTCTTGCAAATAAAATTAGAACTGCAAAGAATCGATCACTTGGTTCCACATTATCAATAACTGGTGACATTGATTTATCAAGTTTTGAATTTTGTCCACCTGAAATAAAATATTTTGTGGCAATATTTCTAAAGCTATCCGATTTATCATATTTACATGCTAAATATAAAGCTGTTGAGCATGCTTCATCATAACCATATTTCAAACCGAATTTTTTGAAAGTTGAATCGTTCAAACAATCTTCTAAAATAATATCAGGCGTTCTGTATCTATAAATAATGATACCAGAACTGGTTAAAACAGCAAATTCTAAAGGTCCTGAAGTATATTGTGATGCAAATTCATTTGCATAACCTTTCGGTTTGTCAACGGCATTAAACGATGGTGTTAATTGAATTATATCAAACACTTCAGAAAAGTTATCATAAAATTCAAAATCCTCAACATATTGGGATGATTTTTTGAATATTCCATAATCTGGTGTACTTGTGAATAGTCCTAGTTCTTTTGAAAACCCAATATATATATTTGGTGATATTATCAAGGAAGTAGAAGTATTTTGTAGAATCTGTGACTTTTCTTGGGCTTCCTTCAATTCTTCGATCGAAACAACAGGTGAAACAAAAG
This sequence comes from Pichia exigua, assembly GCA_030570195.1. NCBI lineage: Eukaryota > Fungi > Ascomycota > Pichiomycetes > Pichiales > Pichiaceae > Pichia > Pichia exigua. Next base: position 54,622 of record JAJLVI010000045.1, read on the forward strand.
ATTTAGTGATTGATTTATTATCATGTTGATTTCTACTAATAGTATTATTAGTGCTGTTATTTATATTATTATTTATATTAGGTGACGAATATAAAGGTCTGCTTATATTACTTGATAATTTATTGTAACTATAATAAGGACTTCTGTTTGATTTCAAAACATGGGTAGGTAATAATTCATCAACATTAAGTGATTGATTTTCATTGATCATTTTTTCCTTTCTTTTTTCAATTGTTTCGTATAGCTTAATATCAATAGGAGGAAACTTTACTAAGTTTGTGGTTAAGGTTAATCTTTCACCGTATAATGTACTACCATTGATATAAAACCTACAACCGTTTGAAGCCACAGCAACCAAAAATAGATTAGCATTTTCATTCTTACTAACTGGATGAATATTTATCAATTTCAAATTGCTTCTCAGTAGTGGAGAGCGAATATTAGTTGAAGTAGTTGATAATTCTTTTAAAATATTGGTTATCTTTTTGATGATTGGTTGACCTAAAGTTAACTGTTTATTTTTAAGTTGAAATTTGTATGATTTAATGATTGATTTAGAAGATAAAGTATAAATGATGTTTCTAGACTGATCAATTTTTAAGTCAACAATTGATTCAACATTTGATGAAGATGAATCATTTAACCAACTTAAAACAGGGATAGTTGGTAAGGTTGAGGTGAATGAGGAATTTGTCAACAATTCTTTGCTAACAGATTTTGAAAACCAATCAGTTGAATTTGAATAATTTAGCTTCCAAATTGCGTCGCCGGATCCTGCACCAGTGAAGATGATATCTTTCGAAGATTCTAAAAATATTATTCTATTAACAATTAAACCATGAACAGAAATTGTCATATGAGGATCCGAAATCTCCAATCTTTTAGATGTAGGATTAAATTCTAATGCTAAAATCTTTAGTTCTTTTGATGTTGCAACAATTAAAAGGTTATTGACAGATTCAACAAAGACATTCTCTTTTGGTTTGGCTAGATGACATGTAAGAATGGTGCCATGGAAATCATCAATAACATCGAATTCTTGATCTGTCAAGGATGCATTATAATTCCAAATATATAATTTGCTATCAACACTCAACCAAGCTCTTTCAATTTCTGGGAAAATACCCATATTGGTAACTAAGGAATCATTATTATTATCTAATAATTTTTCAGGAACGCTAAAAAAATTAACTTTTTCAAATCTACTAAACTCATTCGGGTTTTTCTTTGGATTAAAATTATAATTATCAACCATATAAACGGACAAAATCTCATATAGAGTAGGAATTGAATTATCTTTTTCAATTTGAGCATTGACACATTGACGAGCCAGATTAATTGGAGAAGAAGTGGATAAAGGTAGATGGTTTATATCAGTAACCTCAGCTTCCTTTGGACCATTTGTTGATGATTGATTATTCGATTGATTATTATTACCAAAGAAAGGGAATGAACTAATATAATTTGAACCTAGTTGACGATTGAAGGAATTTTTCTTGGAAGCTCGTTTCTGTTGTAATTCAGATCTTTCAATTTTAATATCAATGTCTGAAGGATTCAAGGTAATATTTTCATTATTATTTTTGCTATTATTTTGATTTGCCATGGAAGATTGAAAATGATCTTGAAGAGGTTGAAAACCTGAATCGCTTGAAGATCCCAATACCTGAGAAAACCTTAAAGACATCACAGCTTTCAGTACTAACAATAAAAGAGACTGAATCCAGCGATTGGTAGTATTAATACAACGTTTTTTGTTTGATGTAAACTAAATGGTTACCAATTTTCCTACACATTTTTTAATTTTGATGATTTAGTGCTAAAGCAAACAGGAAACATGAAAACTTAAAAACTGAAAACTTTGTGGTGCACGGGTGCGTAGTTTTCACCTTTTTGTGTTTTTTTTTTACGACGATAGACGGCAAATGAAGCTGATTACCACTTTGGGAAGCCATAAATTTTATCATAAATATGGAAATTTCAATCTTTGATGATGATTAAGTTGGGGAAATAGTTAACATATTGATTAGATTTCCATTTTAACTAACTTAAACACTATTGCCATGTCCCAAAAAGACTTTCCTTCATTGAACCAAAACCAATTGGATCATTTGATTTGTGAATTAACTCAATTCGGTTTATCAAATGGCTTAATAATGTACCCACCATCACCATATTTAGATTATCAACCTATGTTAGCTCCAGTTACTTTATTTCCTACTCCTTTTCCTCGTAAACAATTTAGTAAAGCCGTCTCTATTCAGCAAAGTTATAATAAATTATATGCTCAGGTTGTTTCTGAAAAAGTGTGGTTAACTGATATAATTAAATATTTATCAAATCATGACAAAGATTTTACCGGTAGATTATGGAATTGCTATTTGAAGGCTTTGGAAAATGGAATTGTACAAGATGTCTCACTTGCCTTAACAAGATCTGACTATATGTATGACGAAATTAAAGATCAAATTAAACAAGTTGAATTCAATACTGTTAGTGTTTCATTTGGTGGTTTAAGTGCAAAAGTGGGTAAATCGCACTCTTATTTAAATAAAATGGGAGTTTACTCAAACGGAGCTTTTACTAAATATTATAGAGACGACGAATTGCCAATAAGTAGAAGTGATGAAAAATTAGCAAGCGGTTTATATTCTGGTGTTGAATACTATAATAAGAAATATTTGAATGGTGAAAATAAATCAATTGTTCTAATGGTCGTCCAACCAAATGAAAGAAATGCTTTTGATCAAAGAGCAATTGAATATAATCTTCTGAATAAATTTGATGTTATTTGTAAAAGAGTTGAATTACCAAATGTTTTATCAACAATTACAATTGATAAAAATGATAATAAGAAGTTGTATTACGAGGGTTTAGAAGTTTCCGTTGTTTACTATAGATCGGCTTATGGTCCTGCCGAATTTGATCAACCTGAAACTTGGGATTGTAGAACTGCATTAGAAACAACACTAGCAATCAAATGTCCTTCATTGTTAACTCAATTAAGTGGTTCCAAGAAAATTCAGCAACTATTAACAAGCAACGAAATATTATCCAAATTTTTAGGTGCTGATGAAGCTGAAAATGTCGAGGAAACGTTTTGTAAAATATATCCATTAGATAACACTGAATCCGGTGAATTAGCTAAGAAGTTAGCATTTGAAAACCCACAAGATTTTGTTTTGAAACCACAAAGAGAAGGTGGTGGTAATAATATCTACAAAGAAGATATTCCAATTTTTTTGAAGTCATTACCAGAAGAAGATTGGGAGGCTTATGTTTTAATGGAATTAATTCATCCTAAAACACATAAAAATTTAATTTTAAGAAACGGTGATATTTTAAGTGATGGGATTGTGTCTGAGTTAGGTATATTTGGTAGTTATTTATTTAATGAAAAATCGGGTGAAATTATTGATAATCAAACCTTAGGTCACTTATTAAGATCAAAAACAAGTTCAAGTAATGAAGGTGGTGTAGCAGCTGGTTATGGTTGCGTTGATAATTTGTACCTTTATTAAACTATGTCAACAATAGTAGTTAAAGTCAGTGTAAAACTCACTAGACGTGCTTATAATATGTATGTATCTGTATAGAATTGTAGAAATTAATCCTTAAAAACGTATTTTAAGTGGAAAATTGTTGAAAAACAAACAATAAAATAAAATTAATGTATTAATAAAACCAAAAAGAGTAAATAAAAAAAGGACCAAATAAAATTTAAATCATAAATCATAAAAAAGAATAATAGTTGAAAGAAAAACATAAACAAGTTCACTGAAAACCGGCTCATTTCAGAGACCACCAACCAATAGTTGAAAGACCAAAAGCTGCTAAAAATTTAACATCCCTGGATGTTAATTCGTTATCATATTGTTGTTGTTCCTTTTGTTGTTCCTTTTGTTGTTCCTTTTGTTGTTCCTTTTGTTGTTCCTTTTGTTGTGCCTTTTGTTGTTCCTTTTGTTGTTCCTTTTGTTGTTCCTTTTGTTGTGCCTTTTGTTGTTCCTTTTGCTGTTCCTTTTGCTGTGCTTTAGCTCTTTCTTTCAATTGCTCTCTCGCAGTCTCGATTACGCTTGCTCTAGATTGCTGTTGAGCCTTTGAAACAATGCTAGAAACAGTTGATTGTTTGATGATTTCCGAAGCTGCAGAATGGATTGCATTTTTAAGTTTGAAAATGTTTTCTTTTTTTGCAGATGATAACTTGGCAGTAAGTTCTTTGTTCAATCTGATTTCTTCCTGAAGTTTTAGTTTAGCTACCAGTTCTTTCTTAAATCTAACTTCTTCTTCAAATCTTGACTTGATTTCAAGTTCTTTTTTTGCTTTAAACTGTGCTTGCAATTTCACGGTGAGTTCATGATCTTCCTCAAGCTTTGGTTTCAGTTCAACTTTTTTCTTTGCCTTTTGACTTTGTAGTTGCGTTTTTTGCACTTGCTTTTGTTTTTGTTTTTGTTTCTTTCCTTGCATCCGTTGCTCTTTCGCAATTTCTACCTTTTTGTTTTCTTGTGTATCTTTTCCAACATTATTCGTATTAATATTGAGCTGTTTAGAGGTTTTCATAAATTTTGGATGTTGTGTAATTTCAACATTTAGTTGGGTTGAATTATTTGTAATATTGGAAAATGATCTTGAACTTTCAACTCCTGATTGATCTTCACTTGATAATCTTTGGATAAGATCGATTTTACGACCAGAAACTTTTAAACCTCTTTTCCTACATTCCATTTTTAAACCTTGTAAATTCATAGAAGTATATCTTGATTTATTTGATGACATATCTAATATAATCGTTTCCTTCTTTGTAGTTTGGTGAACGTGTCTAACAGCTGAAGTAGATGGGTGGAATAAATCACCGGATACATAAGAGTAATTGGTTGCAATCTTAGTTTGTTTCTTTAAAACATTAGTCTCTTGTTGATAAAGAAGACGTAAAGAAGGTAGTGAACGGACGGTTCTCAGCATTATATATGGGTAAAATAGCTAATATATATATAAAGCAATGGATTTTGTACTAAAGAGACACAATATAAACAAACAAAAAGGGTTTTTAAAAAAATTGAACCACCAGAATGAAAAGTAAACATAAAAACATATCCACAATGTTGATGTTTTTCCCAAAAAAGAGATCTAAAAATCACGTCGATCGACGGAAGTCGTTCCAAACTTGCTATCATGAATCCGCAATTGGATTCAGCTGTATTAGCAAGTTGATTATTGATATTTCCGTAAAAGAAACAAAAAAAGCTGGAATTACCTAGGAATTCTCATGTCTGGAAATTTATATCCAACAGAAAATGATTTGTTTGTTTTCCAACAGACAACTTTACCGATTGCAACGTTTAAATCCAATTCCACACCTCAGATATCTAATTTTGAACAATCTAATCCAATATCTCCGGATTTAATTAGTGCTGAAATTTATGACGATGATCAAATCATCCCTTGGAGAAAGCTATACTCGCAAAAACGAAAAGAAGATAATACATTGTATTCCTTGATAACTTCTCCGATGCTTCAATTTTTATTTAAATACAATCAATGGCCGGTTATGATCATCTCAACCATAGTGATATCAGGATTTACAATTATATTAGATTGGTCCTCTACGTGGCTTGACAATATTAAGTACGGTTATTGTAAGTCGAGTATTTTTATTGTTCGAGAGTCTTGTGGTTCTGAGAACTGGGTGTCATTTGCTGAAAAATTACCAAGTTTTCTATCATCATTTTTGAATTTATTAATATTATTGATATTTGGGGTAAGTTTTGCATTAATTGGTTTCAATATTTCGAAAAGTGAATTTTGGGTTTCTAAAAGTGGTATTAGTGAACTTAAATTAATTATTTCAGGACGTGTTAATAGTCAATTTTTAAAACCTTCAATTATAATCAAAAAATTTATCTCACTAATGTTAGTTTGTGCATCTGGCGGTTTATTAGTTGGTTATGAAGGTCCTTTAATTCATATATCTTGTGGTATCATTAATTTTATAATTGATATACTCTCTTCGAAATTATTGATTTTCCAAAATTTAAGGAATGAAGCAACAAGAAGAGAAATAATTTCAATTGGTTTCGTTATTGGTATATCATTAGCATTTGGTGCACCAATAGGCGGTTTATTATTCTCTGTTGAAAATTTAAAATTTGGAAGTAAAATTAACTCACTAGTTTGGAATGGGTTTGTTTGTTCGTCACTTGGAACGTTCATATTTTTCAAATTTCACCCATTCAAAAGAATAAGTATTAATGAGGCTTTCACTGTTGATATTGCAAATGGTTGGATTTTATTTGAAACATTCCCATATTTATTTGTTGGTTTAGTTTGTGGGTTATTGTCACTTTGTTATAACAAATTTCATTTAAAGTTAGTTAAATTAAAAGCAACTTTTAAAGAATCTGAGAATATTCCATCAGCATTACATCTTATATTGCAAAATCCGATTTTAGAAATTTTCATATTAGTTTTAATTACACATTTTCTATTGTATCCATTAAATTTTAGTTACTTAACGCTAAATAACACGTTAAAAAGTCTGTTTTATGATTGCAGTGACTTAAATCAACCAGATTATGATCAATCAATTTGCAAATTATCCCATAAATGGATTGCACTTATTTATTATTGTATTATTTTATTTTTACAATCAAATTACTCTTACACATTAGATATACCTGGTGGTGTTTTATTACCATCATTAACAATTGGTGCATTAATTGGTAGAATTATTGGCGAACTAGTTCAGATGATTCAAATTCATTCAGGAGCAAAGTTATTCTTGCAATGCTATGAAGAAAATAAAAGATGTGTTTCACCAGGTTCTTATGCAATTGTTGGAGCGGCGGCTTTTTTTGCGGGTGTTACTAATACATCTGTTGCTGCCGTTGTTATTGTTTTTGAAATTACCGGTGCAGTTACTTATTTAATTCCTTTAATGTTAGGAGTTGTTGTTTCGAAATCAATTGTGGATATTTTCGATAGTCAAGGGTTTTATGAATTATGGTTAAAACAAATAAACAGAAATTATTTAAGTTCAGATTTATCAGATTCCTGTAAATTAGCGCAATTTTCAGAAATTATATTATCTGACATTATAGATAATTATAAATCTAATATCATTTACTCAGATGACACATTATTAACAGTTGAAGATTTAATTAAAAAAATAGATTCAATTTATGAAATAAGAAATAATTTAATGGAAGATATAAGTAATGATGGTTTAGTTATTTTGAAGAGCAAATTTAAACCAACGTTATTTGGTTGGATAAATTTAAATGAGTTGTATAAAATTTTAGAGTCAAATGATTCAAAATTATTGGTTTCTTTCAACACAACAGATGATGAAACAAATAATCATAATATATTAAAATTAGATTCTTTTGTTATTCGAGATGATGAATTATTTAAAGTTAACGATCAATTCTCTTTACTTTCTGCTTATCAATTAATGGATCAAATGTTGATAGCTAATATTTTCGTTTATGATGAAGGTAAAATTGGCGCTGAATTTAAAGGAGTTTTAAGAATGTCAGATTTATCAAAACTAGTTGAACAATAATTTATTTTGATCATAAACATTAGATTTCACAGAAAGAAGACGTTATTTATAGATTTTGTATATTATATAATAAATTTAATAGCAAAGACGGATAGTATATTTATAGCATTTTATTATTCTAGCAAAGAGGAAAATTATTTAATTGATTTAAATTCAAATTTTAAAAATATTAACGGATTTACTGATTTTCCTTTTTTTAGTTTTTTCATTTTCAACATTTTCAACAATTGTTTCATCAAATATATCATTAACATCAGGAATCAAACTTAAACTATCATTTAATTCATGATTTTGACCAAAATTGGGATTCATTAATTTATCAACTATTTGATGATTAGTATTTGAGTGATTAAAATTAATATAAAGTTTACCCTTTTTAATTGCTTTATTGTTAATTACTAGACCATCAAAATCAACCATAAATACTCTATAAGAGAAAGATTTATGAGTCTTGTATGAAAATAAACCCTCAAATATTAGAACTGAAAATGCATCAATAATCGTTTTAATAATTGTTTTATCCTTTTCGATGATTGTTTTTGAGAATCCTAAAATTGAAGCAGCAGATGTGAAACTATCGACATAATTCTTATTATTACTTGTATAATAAGTAATTAATTTCCTGATGTTAGATAAAATAAGAAAGTCATTTAAGGTAACTGATTTTAAACTACCTGAACAATCTAAACATATAAAATCTTGAGAGTTTGAGTTGATACAATAACAGACTTTATGCATATTTTTTTCACAGATTTGACATTGAATTAAAGATGAATATGGTAAATATATATTTGATCTACAAGAACATTCAATAACAACTTCATTTGTTTCCTTTAAACTATTATAAACTTGAGTTTCACCATCATGATTTTCATTATTAAAATTATTTAACATATCATATAATTCTTTTGTAACCTGTGAAACCTGTGTATTAATATTGATTGGTTCTGTTTCCTTTAATTGAATATCATTAGCATTGCTAGTATTATCAACACTATTACTATTATCGACACTATTCGTATTAAAAATATTGAAAGGATCTATTTCCACAATTTCACAGTTTTTAAAATCTGAAGGATTTAATGTCGACAATGAAATTAAAGAAGTTGAAATATTATGATGAACAGAATTAACATCACCACAATTAGCAACTAAATCATCATAAACCGGTAAAGGAATTTTCATAATTGCTGATTTTTCATCAGAACAATCAATAAAATGCTCCAAATAATAATCATTTGGACAGCTATCATTAAACAATAAACGCATTTGTAAAAATCTTTTAGATGGTAGTGAAGGTAAAGCTTGAGTCAATAAAATTATTTTTTTCAATAATTTAAATATTTGGAGTTTAGTAATCTCACCCGGTGAAATAATAACTTCATTATTTAAAGATATTGATTCAGATAAATTTATTTCATTATAAACAATATTGAAAACATAAGATTCAAACACTTCTAGTGGTTTGTTATCATCTAAAATAATTGATAAACTAATTGATTTTAAATATTTTTTCTTTAAAGAATCAAAAATTGAAACATTAATCCAATGGATTATTCTATCAGTATCGTCCGAAACACCAGGTTTTAACTTTTTAACTTTAATATGATCCTTTGATTTTGATTTGCTTTTAGAAAGTTTCTTGGTTTTATTGGTTGATTGATTTATTTGAAATATATCATCAGTAAAATGGCTTTCGTTGAAGAATCCACGTAAGAAGAAAATACAAGAAATACTCATTAATACGATTTCAAGAATGGTTTTTTCACTTTGACCATTAGTGAATCTTTCAGATCTTCTTGTGATGGTTGCCGTTCTAGACATTTTTGTGTTTTATGGTAATAAAAGAAGGTTCATTTGCTAAAAAATAAAGGATGAGCCTTCCATAGTGAACTCTTGCTCTCCGAGGTGAAAGCCGAGAAAGGAAAACAGAAAGTTGAAATGAAATTTAATTTCTCATTTTTCCCAATTTTTCCCAATTTTTCAGACATGGAAATGGACGAAATTGTGAAGTTGGTATTATTTCGTTAGAAAGTAGATATCAGCAATATCGTTGTCCTATATTATCAAGCAAGAACAACAATGCTTTCTAGATCCACTAGACATTTATTTAAAGGCTGTACAGCAGCTTTCAAAAATTCCGTAAATAAAAAACAAGCAATTTCAATTCCATTAATCCAAGTTAATAAAGCTAGATTTAATTCGACTAAAATTGAAGGTAAAGCCTCCTCTACCAATTTATTTGATGATTCTGATCCAAATCGTGATCATATGTTTCAGTATTCATGGGGAACATGGTTAAAGAATGATAAACTAGAAAAATCCAAAAGATTCACTAAATTTTCAATTCAAGGATTAAATGATTTGATTAAAAGAATTAATAATATTGAGAAATTAGTAAAACCAAATGGAAATAAAAATCCTGATGAGATTAAAGTAATTGAAAATTCCAAAATTTTATCAAATAATGTTGAATACTTTTTCAAAGATCAAAATGCTGGTAATATTAAACAAATTATTTCATTACATGAAGGTAAACATCATAGAATTTATACAATTTCAATTGAAGGTGTTGAAAAAAAATTTATTTTAAGATTACCATATTCACTTGAAAGTAAATTATTTACAAAGAGAAAAATTGAAAGTGAAGTTGCAACAATGGATTTCTTAAGTAATGCATTAAATTTGAATATTCCAAGAGTTTTATCATATAGTGGGGAATCTAATAATTTTCTTGGACATCCATTTATTCTAATGGAATATGTCGAAGATGTTGAATCGTCATTAATGAAAAAATGGAATCCATTAATTGATAGTGTTGATAATAAACTAAATGATTCGATTGCAATGAATACATTAAATGAAGTTATCGAGCCAATTTCAGATTTTAATAAAATTGTTGGAGATTTCATTTTCGATAATTATGGATCATTATATTTCAAAGATGATTTACCAGAAGAACTAAGAGCAATTGCATATGAAGGTCAAGATAGATGGTTTATTGGACCAACAGTTGAAACAGCATATTACAGAAATAAAGAATTAATTGAAGAAGAAGAATTAAACAAATTTGTTGGACCTTGGAAATCTAGTGAACCACTAAAAATGGTGGAAGATTTAGTTTCATTAGAATTAAAGAATCTTAAATTAAAATTAGAATATTTAAAAAATGGTAAACTAGGTGAAATTTCAACTGAGATTAATGAAAAAGATTTGGAAATGTCAATTAAAATATTTGAAAAGGCCAATAAAATTTCAGGTGAATTGTTTAACTTAAATGAAAATGAAACATTAGTACCAAATTTAAAGGATTTACTAAAGCCAAGACTACAAATTGGAGATTTAGATCCGATGAATGTATTAGTTAAGAAGGATAATAAAGGATTTGAATTTATTGATTTTGAAAATAGTGTTATTAAACCATTTTTAATTAGTAGTTATCCCAAATTTATTGAATATAATGGAACCAAAATTTTCAATTTACAAGAAGAAATTTCAAATTTTGAAGAATTGGATGAAATTGAAAAGGAACAGTATAAATTTATGTTTAAAAGAACAAGAAATCAATTCTTTTGGGAAGTTACAATTAATAAAAATAGTAAAGAATTAGTTGGGGTTATTTCACCAGTAATCAAATTAATTAAAGGATGTTATTTAAATATTCTGAATTTTAAAAAATTAAAAGATTCATTATATATTGAAAATGGGTTAATTGAAATTTCAACAATGTGGGAAAATTATAATTCTAATGGAGTTCTAGGTAAATTTAAAGGTGAAAGTAATCCAATTAAATTCAGTGAAGAAGAAATCAATGAGTTTAGTGAATCTATTAAGAACTATGAAATTGAGAATAGTACCAAACCATTTGTTGCAACTAATGGATGGGTTCCACAAGATATGTTTAAGAATTTACAAGACCAGGGGATGATTATCAGAAACGATGAAAAGGACGAATGGATGATTGATACTGAAAAGATTTTAAAATAAGCAGTAGATAACGATGTGTACCCATGTTTATAGTTAATCATATATAAGATATAATACACATCAAATATGCAATATACAGCACATGCCAATACAATCCGGACATCAGATAACCCAAAGTGGACGACTTTAACCCCAATCGTCCATCACATCCAAATCCACGGCACATTGTTTGAGGCAATGCCCGTAAACAATGTGAAACACCTGCTAATGCCTAAGCAGCGAACTCAACTTTCTGGCATTATTGTTTATCGCTGTTATCAATTTTTCTTTTGTTCTGTTTTTCTTTTTTTTTTTTCTCTTGTTTTGTTTTTATCTGTTATCGGACCTTTTCTTATCAACAATCTTGGTCTGTTTCTACATTGTGGTTGATTAATCGATTAATGATTAATTGATTAGTGGAGTACTCCATTTTCGACTGCTTTTTTTTTTTGACATATAAATACCCCTCTTCCCTTCGTTCATTCTACCATCGTTTTCCTTCTTTTATTGTAGTTGTATTTCTTTCTTTTTTTTTCTACATCTCGTAATCAATCAATCAATCAATCATCACTATCATGTCAATTGAGAAAAATTCAGTCGTAGTTGATGAAAAAAATGAGCTTCAAGCAACAGTTTCTCCTGTTCATACTATCTTAGGTGAGTATGACCCCTATGCTAGATATAAAGATATGGATGAAGGTTTCTTTAAAAACTTCATCAATGGTTTTAAACCAATTAATATGGAAACGATAGACCCAAATTTAACAGATGTTGAAAGAGCAAATGCAATTGCTGCAAGAGCTCCTTTGAAAAGATCTTTAAAGAATAGACATTTACAAATGATTGCTATTGGTGGTTCTATTGGTACAGGTTTATTCGTTGGTTCTGGTTCTGCTTTAGCTACTGGTGGACCAGCTGCTTTAGTTATTGCTTGGATTTTAACAGGTATGATGATGTATTGTACAGTTCAAGCATTAGGTGAATTATGTGTTGCTTTCCCTGTTTCCGGTTCCTTTGTTCAATATAATACAAGATTCATTTCTCCTTCTTGGGGTTTTTGTATGGCTTATAATTATGCTTTGCAATGGGTTGTTGTTTTACCTTTAGAATTGGTTGCTGCTGCAATTACTATTGATTATTGGAATTCGGAAATCAATTCTGCTGCTTGGGTTGTTCTCTTTTATGCTATGGTTTTCTTTATTAATATTTTCGGTGTCAAAGGTTATGGTGAAGCTGAATTTGTTTTCTCTTTACTTAAGGTTTTAGCAATTTTAGGTTATATTATTTTAGGTATTGTTATTAACTGTGGTGGTGGTCCACAAGGTGATTATATTGGTGGTCTTTACTGGAAAACTCCAGGTGCTTTTGCCGCAGGTTTTAAAGGTGTTTGTGCAGTTTTCGTTACTTCTGCCTTCTCATTTGCAGGTACCGAATTAGTTGGTTTAGCAGCTGCTGAAACTGAAAATCCAAGAAAATCATTACCTTCTGCAACTAAACAAGTTTTCTGGAGAATTGCACTTTTCTATATTATTTCTTTAACTTTAGTTGGTGTTAATGTTCCATATGATGATCCAAGATTATTAGGTAATTCTGGTGCAGCTGCTTCTCCTTTTGTTATTTCAATTCAAAATGCTGGAATTCGTGGTTTACCATCTGTTATGAATGCTGTTATTATGATTGCTGTTTGTTCTGTTGCTAACTCTTCTGTTTATGCAGCTTCAAGAACTATTGCTTCACTTGCCGAACAAGGTTTTGCTCCAAAAATTTTCGGTTATATTGACAGAGAAGGTAGACCATTAGTTGGTGTTGGTATTTCTCTTTTAATTGGTTTACTTTGTTTCTTAGCTGCTTCAAAGCATCATGATGCTATCTTTAATTGGATGTTAGCATTATCTGGTTTATCTTCTATTTTCACTTGGGGTTCGATCTGTGCTTGTCATTTAAGATTCAGAAGAGCTTTACAAGTTCAAGGTAGAGGTACTGATGAATTGCCATTCACTGCACAATCTGGTGTTATTGGTTCAGTATTTGGTGTTTTATTAAATTGTTTAATTTTAATGGCACAATTTTGGGTTGCTTTATTCCCAATTGGTGAACCAGCTTCAGCTTCATCTTTCTTCATGGTTTTCTTATGTGTTCCAATTTTAATTGTTTTCTACATTTTCTGGGTCGTCTATACTAGAGATTTCAATTTCTTTGTTAGATCTGTCGATATTGATATTGACTCTGGCAGAAGAGAAGTTGACTTGGAATTATTAAAACAAGAAATTAGAGAAGAAAAGGCGTTTATTGCCTCAAAACCATTCTACTACAGACTTTACAGATTCTGGTGTTAAATTAAATTAAGTTACATTACTGTTTGAATTTTTATTATACATTTAAGTTTCAGTTCATTTTTAAATCAAGTATTTAAATTTTATCAATATTTTTCTTTCTCTTACTATAATATAACGTTTATAAACTATAATAATATTTTAAATATGATTAAAGCATCTAACTAATAAATTAAATTAATATCTTTAAAAAAAATGATTGTGCAGTATACTGATATTTCACAAACACCCACAGTACAATTAATTTAAAAAAATTAGTTTAAAATAAATTACTGATAAATAAAGATATGTTATAATACACTGCAAAAATGATGAAATTAAAACTAAAAAATAGGTCTGAGAATCCAAGTTTGATATCAACTTTATGAAGCCCTGCAAAAAAGAGCTATTTTATTTTTTTGTTTTTTTTTTAAAAGAATTTAAATAAATATATAAATAAATGTAAAGAATAGTAGTTTAGAATATGAATTTTTGAATGTTTAAATACATATTGAATTGATTATTTGATTAATTTCCCTTGTCAACTCTTGCTTGCATTAATTCTTGTTCACCTTCTCTACCACCTAAATCTCTATAAAGACCTTCATATGGATAGGATCTTGGCATATTTGGTCTTTCAGGCCAAATATCTAAAACGTAAATACTATAAGCAAATAAACCTAATAATCCCATAAAAATTGAAAATTGTCTAACTGCAACATGGTCTTTAACTGTTTGAAAATGATCTGGTGACCACATATCCATATAATCATGATATGGATGAATTTCTTCACCAAAATTAACTCTATTTTGTTGATCATCATATTTTACATGTGGATTTCTATATTGTGGTGGAACATAATTTTTTGGAGTCTTGATACCAAATTGTGTTTCAGCATCTGGTAAGAATTTAGGTAAACCATATTTTGCTGATGTTGAATTAAATCTTTGAAACGATCTTACGTTCAGAAACTTAGATTGTTGAAGGATTGATCTCGAAAGCATTTTTCGATATAGTATATTTATGATGTTGATCAAAAGGAGTTCAGATAATTCCCTAATCTTAGCAACTTCACCTGGACCAGAACCGACATTTTCGATTGGTTTAATGTTTTAATTTCAAAGAGAGGGGAGAAAGAAACATAACATGGTGGTGTACGGATGTAACGTGTTTGTTTTGGTTGCGACGGTCGTCTGTTTTTTTTTTTTTGAAGTTTCTCATCTTTTTCCGGTTTTCGCCTTTTTGCCACCATCAAGATCAAATATAACTTCACTTTTTAACCTATTTTCTCTTGTTTGAATACTCTAAAATACCCCAATTGACTTGGAAATTATGTACTCTGATTCCCAATGACTGAAAATTTATCCCGTATCGAAACCAAGCTGTTAGAATTATTGGTTGATTCAGATATCCTAATTGATCAATTATATCATTTACAAAACTTTCAGTCAGTTATTAGTTATAATCCTAATCCCGACATAATTATACTGAATAAAGACTCTCAAAGTCTTGTGAATTATAAAAATGATAATAATTTAGGTATGTGGCCTCAATCAAAGAAACGAACAACCAGAAATGGTATTGATTCTAATATTTTAACAAATGAATTAATGAATAAATTATCATTAAAGGCAGATGATCTAATACACGAAAAATTAGGTTTCACTAATATTAATCACAACCAGAAAAGAAAATTAAGAAATACAACAGCTAATGATTTACAAGCACACAATTCGAAAAGAATCAAGTCTGAAGTTGTGACAAAGCCAATAAATTTAAAATTAAAGTTAACTTTAAAACCTCCAGTTATAACACATCCTAGTCATAATCCTGTTCATCAGTTTAATACCACTGAAGATTTGTTTAATTCATATAGGAATGTTCTTGAAGATCCAGCACCAGACATTGAATCTAGTGAATTTGATAAATATTTAGATGACCAATCTGAATTAGTGAAAAAAATTGATGATGCTATTAATAATAAACATTTACTTTATATTGACTATGAAGAAAACCCTTTTAGACCTGTACCAAATGGTGTTAGAGAGCCAACAATGATTAAACGAAATCCAAATTATCATGTCAGTAATTATAAAGCATTGGAAGAACCATTTCGAATGAAAAATGATTTAACCCATTATGACCATCTACTGGCTCAAGGAATGAAATCTTCCAAACTGATTCATGATTCAAGAAATTCAAAAATTCAAAAATGTAAAAAAATTGCTCAAATGATTGAAGTACATTTTAAGAGGTTATCGCAAGAAAATGAAAAGAAAGAGAAAGAGTTTAAGAAGAAAATTATCAGATTGGCAAAAGAAACTGCAAAGGAAGTTAAAAGGAAATGGTTGATTGCTGTTAAAGCTTACAAAATTTTAGAAGAAAGAGAGAGGGAACGTGAAAGGGTTACAAAATCAAAGGAACAATTATCAAAAATTTTAGATCATAGTACAAAAGTCTTGGGTGCTCAACTGGTCGGTAAATCACCTTCAATTATTAATTCAAATAGTAAAATAAATACTAAAGGTGACAAAAGTGAAAATGAAAATGAAAATGAAAATGAAAATGAAAATGAAAATGAAAATACTGATGATGACATATTAAGTTCAAGTGATGATGAAGAAGATGATGAAATAGAAAGTAAAAATAATTTGACTAATGATAATAAGTTATCAGTCGAAGAACTAAAGGAAAAATATAAACAACTTGAACTTTCTAACGGTACAAAACTCAATTCAAACAAAAAAAAATCATCATTATCACAATTATATAATAATGACTTGGCTGATGATAGCAATAATCGTGTTGGAATTGTTGATCAATTAACAGAGTCTGAAAGGGAAAAATTACTTCAAGAAAATTCAAGTAACCCGATACTAAGTGATGAAAATGATTCTTTTTCAGATGATAGTGAAATGTTATCATCAAGTGGTGAAAGTGATAGTGATAGTGATGACGAAGACGAAGAGAGCGAGAAAGCACGACCAGGATTGCATTCATTATTTTCTAACTCAAATAAATCGGATAACGACGATGACGATGATAATGATGATGATGATGATGATGAATCTGTCTATAGTGAAACAAATAATATAGATACACCATCTTCGTCACCGGAACATATTTTAGAAACTTCTGAAATTTCCGAAAATGATGCAAATGGCATTCCACATGTACCAATTCCAGTTCTTCTCAAGGGTACACTTCGTCCATATCAAAAACAAGGTCTAAATTGGTTAGCTTCGCTTTATAATAATGGTACTAACGGTATTTTAGCAGATGAGATGGGTTTGGGTAAAACTATTCAAACAATTTCTCTATTATCTTATCTGGCATGTGAAAAGAATATTTGGGGCCCACATTTAATTGTTGTTCCAACTTCAGTTATGTTAAATTGGGAAATGGAATTTAAAAGATTTGCACCTGGTTTCAAAGTTATGACATACTATGGTTCTCCACAACAACGTAAAGAAAAGAGAAAAGGATGGAATACTCCAGATAGTTTCCACGTTTGTATAACATCATATCAATTAGTTGTACATGATCAACCAATATTTAGAAGAAAAAAATGGAAGTATATGATTTTAGATGAAGCTCATAATATCAAAAACTTCAGATCACAAAGATGGAAAGCTTTATTAAATTTCAATACTGAACATAGAGTTCTATTAACTGGTACTCCACTTCAAAATAATATTATGGAACTTTGGTCTTTGTTATATTTTTTAATGCCATCATCAAAGGAAGGTAATATTACAATGCCAGAAGGATTTGCAGATTTAATGGATTTTCAACAATGGTTTGGTAAGCCTGTCGATAAAATTATTCAACAAGGTGGGCAGGATAATGAAGCAAAAGAAACTGTTACAAAGTTACATCAAGTATTGAGGCCTTATTTACTTCGTCGTTTAAAACAAGATGTTGAAAAGCAGATGCCAGCAAAATATGAGCATATTGTTTATTGTCGACTATCTAAAAGACAAAGATTATTATACGATGATTTTATGAGTAGAGCACAAACAAAAGAAACACTAGCAAGCGGTAATTTTCTTAGTATTATCAATTGTTTAATGCAGTTGAGAAAAGTTTGTAATCACCCTGATTTATTTGAAGTTAGACCTATTTTAACAAGTTTTGCTCAAGAAAAAACAGTTGCTTCTAATTTTGAAACTAAAAATAATTTGATCAGGAAATATCTTAGAACTAATAGTTCAAATTTTCTTGATTTGAAATTTTTGAACCTTGATTTTAACTTACAATATTTTCCCAATCTAACATCTTATCATTTGGAAACTATAAGGAAATTAAACGCTTCAAATATTTTTCAAGAAAAAATTGAAGAGCTAAAATCGAAATTAAAAGGTAAAGAAATAGTTCCAAATTTCGATGATTTACAAACATATTATGAATATATATTAAATAAAGAAAACAAAGATCTGTATGAGCTAATGAGACATAGGAAGTATGTCAATGACTTTAATTGTGATCAAAGTACATTAATATCATCAAGTATTATAAATATGTTAACTATGAAAAAATCAAAGCATCAATTAAATCAGTTAAAGGCTATGAATTTAGTTTATTCCGTATGGGAAAGATCATTACTAATGAAAGACATAATCGAAAAATATGCATTCATCACACCAAAAGTCGTTTGTAATAATATTAATGATTTGATGTTTCCTTCGGATTTAAAACGAGAATTTCTTCATGATTCTCAGTATGACATAATAAAAAACCCATTTCATCAAGTTCAAGTTAAAACGTCAATTGCCTTTCCAGATAAATCATTATTACAATATGACTGTGGTAAATTACAAAAGTTAGCTCAATTGTTACATGATTTGATTCCACAAGGTCACAGGGTTTTAATTTTTACACAAATGTCCAAGGTTCTAGATATTTTGGAATTATTTTTAAATTACCATGGTTATACTTATATGAGATTGGATGGTGCTACTAAGATCGAAGACAGACAGCTATTAACTGAAAGATTTAATAATGATGCAAGAGTAAAATGTTTTATATTAAGTACGCGTGCAGGTGGTTTGGGTATTAATTTGACAGGTGCTGATACTGTTATATTTTACGATTCTGATTGGAACCCAGCTATTGATAAACAATGTCAAGATAGATGTCATAGAATTGGACAAACGAGAGATGTTCATATATATAGATTTGTTTCCGAGTACACAATTGAAGCTAATATACTAAAAAAGGCAGAACAAAAGAAACATTTGGACAATGTTGTTATTCAAGATGGTGACTTTACAACTGATTATTTTAGTAAGATCACAGTTCAAGATTTAATGGGTAAAGGCTCTGATGGAATTCCAACTAATGAAAATAAAACTTTTTTATCCAGTGGTCGTGAATTTACTAAAGCATTAGAAATGGCAGAAGATGATGATGATGCAAAAGCGGCTGAAATTGCAATGAAAGAATCAAATGTCGATGTCGAAGATTTCTCAGATGATGAAAAGAACACGAGTAGTATCAAAGTTCGTGCAGATAAGAACGAGGAAAAAGTTCTTGATAACACAATTGAAGAAGACGAAATGGCAATACGCCTTGCAAACCAGAAAGAAACTAGGGATCATCATGAAACAAAATCAAGCGTAAAGGGTGATGAAGAAATAGAAGCTGTTCAAAATGAAAGTGGCAATGAAGTAGATAACGATGATGATGATGATAATGATGATGATGGTGTTGTTGATGACGATGGTGGTGATGATGATGACGGTATTGGACATGTTGATGAATACATGATTAGGTTTATTGCCGGTGGTTATTACTTTGATTAAAAAAAGGTACTAGTTATTTGCTATATAAAAAAATTGTATAATTATTATTTGAAAAGAACACTACATAAAACTAAATCAAGTTGAATTTACCTAACAGCCAACCAAAAATTATCAGGGAAGAATATAATAAACCCATTTTTATAGTTTGAATAGGAATTGGTGGTAATTTTGATATAAGCTTGAAAGTCTTAAAATTATTCTCTGTATATGGGAAATATCTACCTTTAAGTAGAAGTTCAGCCCAAAGAGGTTGCTTTAATATAGCTCTTTCGTGTGTAAATGTATCTATAGTATAATTAGAATGATAATTACCAAATCCACTGTCACCAATGCCACCAAAAGGTGTGACAAAACAACCTCCTGACATTAAAGTTTCATTCACCAAAATTGAACCAGATCTTAAGTATTTCCTCAAAATTTTTAAATCGTCATCTGAAGATGAAAACAAATATGCAGCTAATGGACAGTCATGATATTTCTTTACTTTTGTGACAACATCCATAAGTGAAGTATTATATTTAATAACTGGAAGGATGGGACCAAATATTTCATCTTCCATTAATATATCTGACCATTCGACTCCGGTAACGACAGTTGGTGAAATAAAAAGATTTTCTTTATTAGACTTACCACCAATAACAGTACCTTTGGTTGTTTTAATTAAATTCATTAGTCTATCAAATCCTCTTTCATTTACAATATGACAATAATCTGAACTTTCATTCACAGTTGAATATTTTTTAAATATTTCCAATAAAACCTTTAAAACTTGATCATATACACTTGAATCAACTAAAAGGTAATCAGGAGCAACACATGTTTGTCCGGCATTAGTGAATTTACCCCAAAGAACACGTTCTAAAAGTGTTGATAATGAGTTTATATCAATATGATTTGTAATAAAAGCGGGGGACTTACCACCTAGTTCAAGAACAACTGGGGTAAGTGTTTTGCTGGCTGCTTTGTAAACTAGTTTACCGACTGTTGTTGAGCCTGTAAAAAATATCTTATCAAAATTACACTCATTTAAAAGGTATTGAGATTCCGAAATTCCACCATTGATAACTTGAACACTTTCGGGTGGGAAAACTGAATTGATTATTTTGGCTAATATTGTGCAAAAGTTAGGTAATTGATCATATGGTAACTTCAGACAAACATTATTGCCAGCTGCGATTGCACCTACCAAGGGAGAAATCGCTAAGATTAACGGGTAATTAAATGGAGAAATAATTAATACTGTCCCTAAGGCTATTTTTTCAACTTCCATTGACATTGTTGAAAATGTGATTGGTAATGAAGTAGGTTTTGGAGTTTTTAACATACTATCTATATTCTTAATAATTGTTGCTATCTCATCAAGTGCTTGACCGTATTCAGCAATATAAAATTCTAAAGCAGGTTTATTAAAATCTGCTTTTACAGATTCTGAAATTGGATCAAATGATTCCTTCAGGACTTTTGAAAATTTCTTTAACAAGCTAATTGATTCATCCTTGGTACGTGGTGATGTTTTGAATGAGTTGACTAACAACTTGTAACCTGACTCAATATCTTGCATCTTTATAATGTTTATTCTTACTTCTCTAAAAGAAAAACAATTGGTGAGATGTGCATGTACAGATAATTGGCTGGATTATATAGGATGGCAAACTTTATGTCGAAGTCACACGGACTTCCCCTCAGAAAGTTTCTCCCACTTGTTTGATCCTTTATAACTTTTCAACTTTGGGGAAGTCTACGGATTTTTGGCTCGACATCGGACCGAGAAAAATTCATCCGACAAATTCATCCGAAAAATTCTGTGTATCCGAGGGTCCGGCAGATTAGAAGGACTGGAGTTTCTAAGCAGGATTTACAAAACAACTTTTTTTGACGGTATCCACCAAAGATGATGAAAAGAACCTCAGTTTTATTTCAAAAAGTTGGAAATGTTGGTAAATATGTTCCCCCTAGTGAACGTGCTGTAAAACAGCACCTCGCTTATGAAAAAACTAAGAACAGAAATAATAGAATCGGTAAATTCATTCAATATACTGCATTGGGTCTTGTAAGTGGCTCAATTTTAATGTATATATGGCAACCCTGGAATCCATACTCCAAACCTGTCAGTAGCGAATTGAGGAAAGGTTTGTGGGAAGAAAGAGACGGGAAAGACGATTATTTGATAGCTTTAAAACATTATCAAAATGCATTACAGAAGGCAAAATCAGAAAATATGAATCAACTTAGTTTAAATTATACGGGAATAGTATTGAAAATTGCAGAAATGTACGAGAAATTAAAAATGGATGAAAAACAGTCAACAACATATTTGAATTTAGGCAATTTTATTTTTGAAAATTTAATACACGGAAATATAGCCAAGGATGATCCTGAAAGAGAATTGCTTATTGATAGAGATCTTATTGTTATTACACGCTGGGCAATGCTAACTCAACAATTAAAGGGAAAGATGTGGATGGATAAAATAGATACCGAATTAAAAGACCGGATGGGATTTATTGAGAATCACGAAATGAAGGATGTTTTGCCATGGTTGATAAATGATAATAAATTGGGAAGTATTAATGAAAGTGAACTAATTGAAATCTGGGCTCAAGAAAATAACATCAAAAAAGGCTTCAAGACGTCCAAGGAACAATGGATTGACCAAAATATAAAGTCTAACGAGGGACAAGAATTTTTGAATTGTTGGAATATCCTAAGATCTTATCAGGATAAAAAATGGCCTGTTTGGATACAATCTTATTTAAAATTAAGAGATTATTATGCAATGTTTGAGATGAGAAGAGGCAATTTTGTTTCTGGTGTTCAAATTTTACAGAGTAATTTACTATGGTTAGTTATTGGAGATTTTGATGACGCTGTAAATGGCTCCACACAAATCGTAAATCTTGCATCCGCTTGGTTTCAGCTAGGACAATCGGAAAATAATCAAGTTTTTTATGATAAAGCTAAGATAATATATGAGAAACTTTTGTCTGTGGTAGATGAAAATGACCCAATTCTACCAATCACTAACTTTTCTTTAGGTGTTCTCTATTTAGAACGAAACCAGAGAGATTTGGCTGAAAAATACTTCAATCATGCTAAAATTCAAGCCATTAAATTAGATCAGATTCAAATTATTGATAAAATAGATGATGAATATTTAAAAGAGTTCAAAAGTAACTAATGTGTATTTTGATAAAAGAATTTTTTTTTGAATACTTGATTATGTGTAGTAAAAAAATTATTGGTTTGAGGCCAACAGGAATCGAACCTGCAACCCTTCGATTTGGAGTCGAAAGCTCTACCATTGAGCCATAGCCCCAACCATTGTTGTTTTAACCATTCCTGTGTACCTGACCTGTACCAAGATAAACCCATAGTTTCCCCAGATCATTGAATGGTTTTCCCTTAATTAATCTTATTCAGATCGCATTTGGATAAGTTGGTGCCATTAATCTGGTTAGAGGTTCTGCCCGAACTTTAGTAGACTTCTTGATATTACAATGTTCTCTTAACGATGTAAAGACTTAAATAAAACGAGTTAAGGTTCTAAAAAGAACTAAAATAAAATAAACTTATATATGTCAAGTCTCTCCTAGCCCGACAACACCGACAAACGGTTTGGGGAATTATCCCTCTTTTATAAACTTTTAAGTCCACGATCAATTTTCTCATTCTCAACAGTTCTCTCACTTTAACTTCGCACAGCCTTGCACAGCCTTGATATTTACATTCTATCAAAACAGCCCGGATCTAATCCGTAACAGTTGTTGTAAATAAGAATTTGAACCTTGTATTCTTATTAAAGTTTGATCAATAAGAACTAAATTAAGACCAATATATAAATAATTACACTACAGTAAATGAATTAATATTAACTCTGCAGGGCAGTTGGAGTAAGCTTCAAAAAGTGTGTGTTGAAATGAGATCCTATTGTTTAATTACAATAATTGTACCACGTGGGATGGTCTCATATATATTCTTATGACACTCTTAATTTGTCTATGTAAGAAGGTATTTCTCCCTCTTCTTTCTCACTACTATTTGTATATTATTTTATAGTTCTTTCTTTTAACACCTAACTATAATATAATTATGGATCCTCTTACCAGAGTAAATAAATTACAGCATTATTACTAATGAAACACACTAATACTAACACTAAATTCTCCCAATTGTTTTTAATACAGGTTACAATAGTTACCTGAATTAGAATAATGTTTATTTATATGCAAAAGGTCCGATAGTTTTATCTAGTATGTTACTTATATCCTTTGTTATAAAATACTACCCATTTAATCATAATTTTTTTATTCTTCAAACTAACACTCTAAAACATATTAATACTAACGCTATACTTTATTTATTATCCTTGATTAAGGCGGTAATAAAAACTTAAATAAAAACAGGCTTAGATGAAGGTTTGTAGGATAAACTTTGAGATGGAAATATGTTCATTGCATTAGGTGTGCCTTATCCAGATGATCTGATAAAGTTGCCTTTAGTGAATAACATTGCATCTTCTATTTTGATTAATACATCTAAATTTAAAAGCAAAGATTTAATCCATCTTATGCCTATGAGTGTATGCGCTTTAGGAGAAGATTACATTAACTATTAAGGTGCTTATTTTAATTACAATAAAAGCTTTCTTAAATATATTTTGACGAGCATGCTCACTATTATTACAAAAAAACTTCTTTCCAATTGAATAAACTATACTCTTTTATCTTTTATTAAAAAGAAAAAGTTCAAATACTTTCCGACAAAATCTTAATCATTTTGTTTCATCAATTGAGTACATCATACATCATATTTCTCAACTCAAAGTCCTGTACTAATTCTACTGAATTTTTATATTCTTTTCATAGAGTTTTTATTTTTCTGTGTCATGATAAACATGCTCGTTTAGCGCAATTTGTAAAACAGAATTGACTGTTAAGGAGCTATATATAAATTAGTAAACAACTATAGAAATTACGGAAGTTGGGTGCATTTAAGTGGAATTCGGCAATGTAGTGTAACACTAGTTTGAGTAACAGGTCATGCGATTCATGGGTCACCGGAAGGGTGATCGGGTTACGGATCATAGGTGGCCTATGAAGATCGTGATCTTATGAGGTAGTGTTTCCTACGATTGAGGATTGCTGGTTTTCTTGGGTGCACTGGAACTCTGGAATTTCAGGGTTAGTTTGAAATTTAGATTTTTAGAGCGTAGTTATGCTACACGCCCCCCCTTGAAGACAAGAAGTAATTAATTTAGATGAAAATTGGAATAATTGATGGAGAATTGAAATAATTGATGGAACATTGAAATGGTTGAAGAAAAATTGAAATAATTGAAGAGAAATTGAAATAATTGAAGAAAAATTGAAATAATTGAGGAAAAAGTGAAATAATTGAGGAAAAAGTGAAATAATTGAAGAAAAAATGAATTGATTGGAGTCATGTTTGTTTTAGTTTGAGATCTGGGTGAAGTGCTAAATAATCATGAGTCAGTTGGGGATATTGATGCAGCATTTCCTTTAGTCTTATCCATTTTGGTTGTTGGGATTCAGATTGGTAGGAACAGTATAGTGCATAACCCCGTCCCCTCTTCACATGACTGAGAATAGCAACGACGACTTCAGCTTCGGTGGGATGTGATGGTGGAGAAGTTGATGGTGGTAAAGGAGATTCATTTTCGACGATATAACGGGCTTCTGGTAATTCCTGTTGGTGTCGAAGCTGGGAGATGTGGAATGGTGATTTTCGTTTGACAGTGGATGGGAGGTCGAGGACGTAATTGACCGTCGAAAGTTTCTGGGTAATACGATAAGGACCTGAAAATTTGAAGCGGAAAGCACCAACTAATTTAGTATTGTGAGAATCAATGGGTGTAACAAAAGCTGAGTTGTTGACGTAGACTTTATCACCGACTGAGAATTCAAGGTCTTTTTTGTGAATATCGTAATAATATTTATTACGTTCGAAAGACTGTTGGAGAGCAGCATGAGCGGAAATGGTATATCTGTCGAGAGTTTCAGTGATGTTATCCGCAGCAGCACTATCAGTAGTTAGACCATAGGTGATGGCGAGTGGGGATGAGGGGATGTAACCAAGGTCGACGATGAAAGGTGATAAACCACCCAGTGCGAGTGATGGGGTCGAATTAATGACGTATTCAGCAACGGGAAGTAGAGATATCCAGTCTTCGTTCTTTTCAATGGTGGTGACTAAATAATCTTGTAAAGTTCGAATGTAGCATTCAACCTTGCCGTTCTCATAAGTTTACAGTCACACAATCAAATTGGTCCGTCCTTGATAAAGAACTCTTTGCTATTCGTTTTGCTTGTGCTAAATTGAAATTCTATATTTACAACCAACCCCAAGTATTGATTGAAACTTATCACAAACCAATTGTCAATATTTTTTGCAAACATGATCTTTCAGCCAAACATTCCCGTTGGTTGGCAGATCTTGTTGGTTACAACTTGGTTATAAAGTACATTCCAGGTCTAACGAATTTTTTAGCTGACTATTTATCAAGACTCCCCTACTATGTCGACAACCCGCCCAACGATCCATCATCGGCCTCATCCTTGGACTATTCCACAATTAACCGACCACTTTCTCTTACCAACATCCCCTCAACCGCCCACAATTATCATCTCACAACCTCCACCATCTCCAGCACCTGGTTTACCAATCTGAATGCAGCACAAGCTTCAGATCAGTATTTTTGTCCTATCCTTACCGAATTCCATTCTAACCCCAGATTGCATTACACCATTCATTTATCCTCCAACTTACTGTACTACAATAACAGACTGTGCATTCCGGAAGATCGTATTCAAGCCTTGCTTAACGATTTTCACACATCTCGTCTTGCAGGACATCCTGGAATTAATAAAATGCAAGCATGGCTCAAAGTTAACTTCTATTTCAAAAAACATGGATAAGATCATTGCTGATTATGTTACAACTTGTGAACATTGTTGCAAGGTAAACTTCCCCAACATTGCTCCTGGTCTCATGCAACCCATGCCGGTTCCGACAACCCGCTGGTCTCACATTGCCATGGATATTGTTAGTGGTTTCCCCTCTGTTCCACATTTAGGTTCGACAGTCAACGCTGCTCTCGTCATTATCGATTTATTTTCATCACACGTTCATTTCCATCCCATTTCAACTTCTTTCTCTGGTTCCGATCTAATACACCTTCTTCTTCATCGTCACTTTCCACTGCATGGTTTACCTCAAGTTTTCCTTTCCGATCGTGGCAGTCAATTTACTTCGAATGTCTATCAAAAATTCATTTCGAATCTCGGCTGCACTTCTCACCTCTCAGTCACTGATCACCATGAATCTAACGGCAAGGTTGAACGCTACATTCGAACTTTACAAGATTATTTAGTCACCACCATTGAAAAGAACGAAGACTGGATATCTCTACTTCCCGTTGCTGAATACGTCATTAATTCGACCCCATCACTTGCACTGGGTGGTTTATCACCTTTCATCGTCGACCTTGGTTACATCCCCTCATCCCCACTCGCCATCACCTATGGTCTAACTACTGATAGTGCTGCTGCGGATAACATCACTGAAACTCTCGACAGATATACCATTTCCGCTCCTGCTGCTCTCCAACAGTCAATTCTGTTTTACAAATTGCGCTAAACGAGCATGTTTATCATGACACATTTTCATAATTTTTTTATAAATCTTAATTTCGAAATTATATCTTTAACACCGATTGGCAACATTTATTAAAAGAATAAATTTTCCTGTCTCGACCGACGCGAAATTTGACCTCCAGGCCGGTCTTAAAATTTCCAAAATTTATGCTGAAAGAATGTTTTATCCCCGACTGGGAAATAGGGAATTCCCAAAAAATTTCTCATGGTGTTTTTTAAATGATTTCACATTATTGTCGGTAAACAATGAAAATCCAATCATACCAGATATTATATTAAAGATAACAGCCCCTACTGCACTAATATGACCAGCTGGGCACCCAATAAGCAAGTAGATGTATGTGCCAATAAATATATACACTGCATTTTGTTTAGCATCAGTTGGAAAATGGTATTTAGTGTGAATTTCAAACGCCGGAATACCAAAGGATCCTAAATAAGTAGTTAAAATTAGGGGTGATAAAAGGATGAATCTTATAAATACTGGGTGCATATTTATTTTATTGTTTATTATTTCGAGAAGAAGATTGTTGTAGGTGATTTTTAAGTGTGGATGACAGTTTCACACTCGAAACTCGCACCTCCTACCTAATAGTTTCAAGTGTGGATTAGTATGGGAAAGCATGTGGTTGGAATTTTCATATCGATATAATGGACATGATAAGACAATGGCCAGACTGGCCGGATGGGATTGTGTATGACATAATTTTTACAAGATTTTAAGTGCAATATTGGAAGAGTTACTGCGGAAAGATTAGTTGAATTACAGTATTTGTGGCATTACTTAATTCCCCACAGGCACAGTGTGTTAGATAATGGCATCAGTGGATTCAACAGAGTCACTTGTGTGGATTAGTGGCCAGGGACAGAATTACAGTGGCAGTGTGGCAGAGTATGCAGAAAGATTTGCCTAAATACACGGCATATGGCTCAACCTATGGAAGCAGCAACTTGAAAACGTCCAAAGTGAGAAATGGAAATGAAACGGACATGGAAATGGAAATGAATAACAATATACCACTGTTGCTTTACTATGTTTATTCCCACACACATACACAAGCACCCAGGCGGGCTGGCGAGACCTAGTCTAAACTTTGTGGAAAATCAGGTGGAAGTATTTGATCTGTTAGTAGGCAATTAGGTTTTCGAATAACCATTTAACCAATAGTTACACATTTATGAAGCGCATCAATGATATTAGTTACTCATTTCAAAGCTTCTTATCTTGCTTAGCTTTTATTAATTAAATAAAAGATTATTGATTAAACTTTTGTAAAATACATAAATCACACTATTGGAAGACTTTCACTGGAATTGCTGTTACGAATGTATTTTCTAATACACTAGTTTAATTGTTTTGTGGTTAGTGTATTGAAACTACAGGTGTTGAATATTGTATTGCCAAAACAAGTAGGATTAATGGTGCATTTTTGTCAGTACTATATATTCACTAAAATATACTCACTAAATTTCAATTTTTGACACACTTGTTTTGTGTTTAATTTATTGTTGGTGGAATATTAGAGGTGTTGAATATTGTATTGTTGAAACAACTAGGGTTAGCGGTGCATTTTTGAACGAGTTAGTTCTTAATTAAATAATATTTACAAAATTTTAAGGTATTCAATTTCAGTTTTTTGTACAATTGTTTTATGATCAGTTAGTTACCACAAACATATCACAGGTGTTGAATAATGTGGTACCTAAATAAGAGGGTTTGTGGTGCATTTTTGTTAGACTTATTATTGTTTACAGTCACAGATATAATTGATTTAGATTAGAGATATTGTTTTTATAAATTCTTCTTGCCTCTAATCTTAACGATGGTTAGCTAGTCTTATGAAGTAGGTTCCGAGCTGTATGCAACAGCAATATTAATGTTGAAGTTTAGTTTTTAAATCCCAAACGGGAAAAAGTTCATGTCCACTTAGGTACTCACGCATAACACGTTTGAAATGAACTCTTTCTCCAATTAACCACTTTCTTCTTCTTGGAATGTTTTTACAACCAGTTTTACTAGTTCATATGCCACACGCAGTTCTACTGATGCAGGTATTCACCCAGAAGAATTCTGCTCTCTCTACATACTAGTTCTACTAGCTTAACTTTATCACACTAGTTTACTAGCTGTGGGCACCAATATAACCGTCGTGTTTATTCAGTTTATCTTTAGTGCAAAATGATTATCAATGAAGCAATAGTAAACTAATTCATTAGATTTTATTCAATAGCTGAGTGAAATAAACTTAGACAATAAATTTATTGCTTAACTTTTATTATGTATTTATTAAGATACTAAGCAATATCATTGGAGTTAACTTTTCAATTGTTCTATTGATATATGTTACTAAAATGTTTTATAAACAATCTTTAATGATGTTTTACCATTGGCCAAGTTTATTTAGTTTTCTACTCACGAAGAAGTCTTTTACAAATTGAAAAAACGTTATCTAAAATCAGCTGTGAAAGCAAGCATCTTAATTAAAAATAACTTTAAATTAACTAAGATTTATATTAATATTGGTTTATTATATAACACTAATCATCCATGAACGGAAAGTTTCTTTGTAAGATTGTATAGTCAATTAGTTGATAAAATGCCAGTAAATAGAAATAAAAAATTAATTTTTTATTTAAGTAGTTTTCGATCAACAATACTAGCCATTGTGATGTCTTTTTTCCCGTTAAAATATTACTTTTATAAGCAAATAGATGTATGATCCAATTTGTACCGTTACCCGATTTCCGAACTGCAGATTTTTACTTTTTAAACGAAAACATGTTGTTTTTGAACAGGAAACGTTAAAAATTGCCACTTAAAGAATATTTTGAGTTTCACATTAAAAAAGTATCATTTTTAAAACAGTTTCTTCTTTATAAACTCCAAACTAATTTTTTTAAGCAATAAGAACGTAATTTATATTATTGGTATTATTAATCAACTGTGAAAGTATTACCAGCATATATCCACACCAGAAAGAATTGTGGCTAAAAAGATGCTCTTTACTTACAACAACAAACATGTCACAAAATTGCTTATGTAATAGTTTTACGAGTTTGCATAACTGTTCATGAAAAAAAAACATTCATTTTTCAATTGTAGTTTATTTAGAATTCATTAACAACTTCAGAACTAATAATATATCATATTTTATTACATTATTGAATCTCTAATGTATACAATAGGTATACATACATATACAAGATAAATATTAGACTTCTATTTACTAAAGTTTTTTTCCATCAGACTAGATAAAAAACCTTTAAACTCACTTCATTGAAGGAAATATTATGGCAATAAAAATCAAAACGATGAACAATAGCTATTTTGTTAATTGATTTCAAATGTAACAATAATTAAATACTCAAAATGTGGTCACTTCACTAGCAGATAGTAGCTAAGCATTACACAACTATTACCTGTTTAACTAAATACAACCAATATAAGCTTTTCAGACTTAGTTGGTTTAACATGACTTGCTTAAAACCTTATCAGAGGATATAAATTTTCAAACATTTACCCAATAAAATAGTGCAGATAGTTACTTTGAAGTTAAAGTAAGATTTATAGTATTAAAATTTTTTACTTCGCAAGTCCCATAGATCATATTGAACGAAGTAATGAAAGTGAATTAAATCTGATATATGTCAAATTTTTGAGTTTAAATTAATTTTATTTAGTTTATTAGATTTACAGTTTTGTTTGAATTAAAATATAAATGAAGATATAAAATTAACAAATGACATTAAATTAACAAATGAAATTAAACCAATAAATGTTATATTAAACAAAAAAACAGCTGTAATATACTGAGCAGCTAGGATTACGTAAGAGATTACAAACATCGCTTAGTGTATTCGTAGAGATTGAAAATACTGTTTAAGGACAATCTCAAGTATTTACAATTATATAGTCTTTATAAACAATTAAATCATTGTTTATTGGTGTATAAAGATGTCAGATTCAGACAAGACTGTCGCAACAATAATAAAACAGCATATTTCTAGGTTAATACAAAGACGTAATTTTATTTAATTTTGTGAGTCGATAAAAAAGTATAAATGTTATAAATGATATAAATTGTATAATTATTTATCCAAAGGATAGGTGGTTGGGTCCCATGCAATTGATAAATTTTCATTTTTGGCATCAAGAGCAGAAATGTCTTCTTTTGAAATGGTGAAATCGCCAGATTCAAGATTAGGTAATAATCTTGAAATTGTTTCAGTTTTTGGTAAAGTAATAAAACCTTTGGCTAAAGACCAATTAATTAAAATTTGGGAAGCTTCTTTATTATATTTTTTAGCAAGTTTTAACAATAGTTCATCATCAAATTTTTTACCTCTAACTAGTGGACAATAGGCTTCAAGTAGAATTCCATTTTCTGTAGAAAAGTCAACAATATCTTTTCTTGTATTCCAAGGATGTAACTCTACTTGATTGACAGAAGGTTTAATCTTTAAATCTGGGTAGGATAATAATTCTTTCAAGTGTGCCACACCATAATTAGAAACACCAATATTCTTAACTTTACCGGTTTTAACAACCTCTTGTAATGCAATCCATGAACCATGCCTCTTTTCAGAAGTAGATTGAGGAGAATGAAGTAAAATCAAGTCAATATAGCCAATATCTTTGGCCCTTTCAAGTGAAACTTCAATTGCTTTTTTGGTCAATTCATAACCATGATCTTTATCTAAAATTTTAGTAGTATAAAAAACATCCTCTCTCTTGTTATTAATTGGATCACTTTTAACCCATTGTGCAATGGCATCAGCAACTTCAACTTCGTTTTTATAAGCTTGGGCAGAATCTATATGTCTGTAGCCAATATTCAATGCTTCTAAAACTATACTTTTGGCCACATTTTTTGGAGTAAGATAGACTCCTAACCCAATTTCTGGAATTTTATTTCCTGAGTTGAGTGTTTTATATGTGATATGAACCATTCTAGTTTTATTTAATAAGTACAACAATAGTAATAAAAATTGAAAAGAAATGGGGAATTCATCAGGATATATATAGCCGTTAAGGTGTCAAGAGCCATTGTGATTAACATATCCCGAAGTGTTGAGGCAAACACAATTTTTGATTTTTTAGTTATTCTTATGCTCACGTTTTTTTTTGGTCAAAGTATAGTTTTATGTAATTAACAAAAACCACGGAGTTGTTGTTGTTACATCACATTTCGAAATAAAACAAAAATGAACAAAATTTAGAAGACTATAGAGTAAAAAAACTAAATCGATTAAATTATTAATAAACTAGATCAAATAAATTATTAATAAACTGAATCAAATAAATTATTAAGAAACTAGATAAAACAAATAAACTAAAGAACTAAACTTATTAATAAAGGATAAATAAATCTAATATTTTCTAAATCGGTTAGATCTAGCATTGAAGCTTCCACTTTCTCTCTTACTTTATTTCCCGATTCATCAATTCTATCAATATAGCCATAATCAATATCTTCAATTTCAGGATTCTCCTCAATTAATCTTCTTCTTAGCTTATTTCTTTTGTTCAAAATATAACAAATAACTAACAGTGTAATTGGGGATAAAAACCATGAAAAAATAATTTACATTAACCAAGGAACCCTATATCTTGGAGCAAATTGAGGTCTCCACATTTGAGGCGAAACAATATTACCAATTCCATCAGCAATCATGAACATAACAGTTCTAGTTAAACGCTTTGTATATCCTGCAGCAGTTGCTGAACATAATGATAATGCAATAATATAACCTGTACCATTTGTACGAGTCATAAAAATACCGGCTAGTAAACCAGCTTTGTTTTCATAATCAATTGCAATTGCAATGATGGCACCAACAAGTGCTGGTATCATATAACAAGCACCAACAATGCATGATTGCTTCTTAAAATAGAATAATGCGAATGAACCAACGAGTGCACAACAAGTTGAAAAGCCATTTTGAACAACCATAAGCAATGTAGTTGTAGGATTTGAGAAACCTAATGAAGTATAAATGATTGCAGATTGATAAGTTGTTGCATTTTCAAGCATATCCATAATACAGAATAAGAAGAATAACCACGAGACTGGATCTTTCAAACATTCAATGACTTGATACTTCTTGAAAGTTTTTTGTTCTATAGCAGATTTGGATTGTTTTTTTGACTCTTCTAATGATGTGAATTTTTTCTTCTGGTGTAAATAAAACAGATGATGCAGGATTATCAGGGTACAAAAAGAAAGATAAGGCTGAAACTATTGTTGAAATTATACCAATTATTAGCCAATACCATTTCCAAGGTCTCCATTTAGTGGTGAATTGCAAACCATAAGCTACAAAACCTATTGGAATATTAACACCTAAACATGAAATCCAAAATATTGGATTAACAAAAGCTTGTTCTTCTAATGTGAAAAACATACCAATTGTATGTGTCATGCAAGAAGTAATCCCTGATTCCACAACACCCAAAAAAAATCGTAAAAGTGCCATACCTGCATAACTTTTTGATCCAAGTGTGCAGAATGATAATAAAGCCCAGCAAGCCGTTGTAAGAGTAACATATTTCGAAACTGGAATTCTTTGAAATAGTAAATGAGATGGAATCTGACCAACTAAATAACCAACATAAAAAAGAGTTTGAATGTTATTAAATTTTGATTTATTAAGACCCATATCTTTAAAAATACCTAATAGTGAAGCGTACGAGATTGCATCTTTATCTATAAATAAAGTTGCATTCACAAGAAAGGTAAGTGGAACAATAGTAAGCCACAACTTTTTAACCAATTTTTTTTCCTTTTCTGGTGTTAGCTCGGGAACTTCACCATCCAATTGTTGACTTAAAGCATACGTTGCATCTGCTAGTTTAGCATCGATTTCTTGGTGTTTGTTATTGTTCAATAAATTAGAACACCATTTATCTGAAAAATTGGTTTTTTCTTGATAATATTCATGTTTTAGACTATTTTCATCAACAGATGAGTTTACTTGATTATTAACTTCAACATTAAAACTATCTTCCTTTTCCATACCGTTTTATTGTTGACCGTTAAACATCCAAGGAAGGGCGCTAATTAGATTAGAAGAAACAAGGTTCTTTAAGTACCCATCATGAAAACAGTTTAAGACGGAAAATACTTTCCTGTTTAAGGTTCTTTAGATACTATTGTGGCTTCAACTTCTCTTTAAAAGCGGTGGAGGATGAATTTTAGTATATTTTTTGAGAACGGCCTGGATTCTCACTAGCCACACCATATACCCAACAAGGAAATGTTTCTCCGATGCGAATAGTGGCCCTCACAACATGATGGATACTTCAAATATTTAAAATGATTCATTTCCTAAAACATAAAACTTTAACTTAAAGTTAATCGTTGGGAGTTATTGGGGAAATTGGTTACAATATGACACTTGAGAAAATTGATTTACCCAACAAGCACATTGCAATGATAATGAATTCCCAATTGCTTTCAAATTGATAACGCAAGAAAACGATGTTGAGAAAAACAGTTTATTGTTAAAAAAAGAAGCACAAGGGTTTTTTTTTAATAAGTTGTTGAAAAAGCATGGTGCTATAGTTATAAGAGGTTTAGGTGCAACAGATCTGGAAACACTTACTAAATATATTGATGCAATAGGTACAGGTACAGGTTCTGGTGATATTCCATTTATTCAAAATGAATCGACAGCTAAAAGAAAAGAAATCACCCATTTGTTGAGTACTGTCACTGACGGCTCCCCGATTTAAGAATTTATCAACATAACGAATGTTCAAGATTTAGTAAATATCCAACAAAATTATTTTTCGTTTGTGCAAAGTTCAATGCCGAAGATGGTAAAACTCCGTTGGTTCATGGTGGTGAGTATTTCAAAGTAGTCAATTCCAAAATCCCAGAGTTTACAAAAGAATTGTCCAAAGGAGGTTTATACATAGAACAAGTATGGCCGTTATCATCTGATAATGACACCAATTGGGGTTACAAATTTTGTTTCGGTAGAAATATAGATCCAACTAAACAATCTTTTGAAGAACAAAAACATGAAGCACTCACTTTAGCAAAAGCAACAGTCATTGAAGACTCACATTTTAACAACTCCAGTGATTTAGTTGTCAGACAACATACGCAACCAATTAGAGTTTACAAAAATGATGTAAATAATTCATTTCCATGTTTCTTCAATAGCATTGCTACATTTCATTCAGATGTTAAATTCAAAATTGGTGGTTATTCTAAAACTAAAGTTATCTGTTATGATGATGGCGGTGACATACCAAATGAGTTTCTTGATATAACATTGCAAGAATCAATCAATCTAGCATACAATCATGAGTGGGAGGCAGGTGATATTGCAATTGTTGATAACTATATGGTTAGCCATGGCAGTCTTCCTTGGATAGGTGAGCGGTTAATTATGGTAAGTACGTGGGACACTCCCAATAAAGAAGAATATACAGTTTGGGCTTGATGTTTTAATGATTTGTAGTATAGTTTTATTTATGATATCGGTTGAATCATTGGGTCGAAAATTGTGGTGTTTGTGCGGAAAAACATTTACTTTTTCGGTTCAAAAAAAAAGAGAAACATTTGCCGATTAGGTCGATTTTTTCAACTCTATATGTAATTTACAACATTCCATACTTACTAGCGTTCATTTCGATGCTACCTATATGTTTCAAGTGCAGGTTAGGATAGGAAACAATGTGTGGGTACGTTGAAATTTGTGAAGAGGGTAAGCGTGAGTACTAAAGTTGGAGGACTGGCGTTTTCTTGAAAAGATGCAGAGTCGCCAGATAGAGAAGATATAGGAACAGTTAAGATGGGGGATGTTTTATGCATCTGCCAGTGTTGTTGGCTAGTTGCCAGAATTTCTGGGGGAGAAGTTAGTATTCTCCAGCAATGTTTACCAAAAGTTGGGATTTTCATATTGATAGAATGGACATGACAATGCAATGACCAGACTGGCAGTATGTGATTGTATGTTCCTTAATTTTTACAAGGTTTTAAGTGCAATATTGGAAGAGTTACTGCGGAAAGATTAGTTGAATTACAGTATTTGTGGCATTACTTAATTCCCTGCAGGCGCAGTGTGTCAGATAATGGCATCAGTGGATTCAACAGAGTCACTTGTATGGGTTAGTGGCCGGGGAGAGAATTACAGTGGCAGTGTGGCAGAGTATCAGAAAGATTTGGAGAAATACCCAGCATATGGCTC
>JAJLVI010000046.1:0-90036 GCA_030570195.1 Pichia exigua
CTCACCACCACGTCATCGCTTCTTCTCCGTTCCCCCCTTCGCCGTTTCCAGCCTCGCACAATCTCCGATCTCGGATTTCTCTGCCAACGTTCTCGAATTGCCGTGGCGGCGACTGTCGGAGATGCAGCTGCGGTGTCTTGATAATACTCTACGGATGGGTGTGTTGGTGTCTGCTGTGCCACCGCTCTACCTGCCACCGCTCTACCTACTTGCTCTACTACTACTACAAATCCACCCACACTCGCTGTGTGTCCACCGCTGTGGTCCACCGCCCGCTTGTGTTCTGGTGGCGGCCTCTTTTGCTCCCCCACCCCTCCTGTGTTCCGAGGCAATTGTTTTGTCTGCTTCCTGTTTGGTTTTGTTGTGCGTTTTGCTTGTGTTTTTCACGCGTCGCGACGGAAAAGCGCACAAGGCAAAAACACACAAAAAATGTTGGAAAATGAGAAAATGCAGGTGGTGCACCTTTCAGTCTGGTGAAGTTGCTGATGCACATTGTGAAATCGTTGAAACCCGTGTAGATTCTGGTTGACGTGCTCTGTTGTCAAAAATCAGCACCGTTCTCCTTCTTTTTTTCCTTCCTGCCGTCTTTTCTCCTTCTTTTCGGGTCCTGGCTCTCTTTTCCTCTCCTCTCCCGCCTTCTCGCTCTGCTTCCAATCAATCAATCAGTCATTTGAGAAATTAACTGATTCTTTGCTTGACAAATCCCATTGCCCGTTCTCTTTTTTCTTAATCATGATGAGATACTCCAAAATTTACAACATTGCTGCACATGCAGTAAAATACTCGTCGTCAGCTTCACGTCCCATTCTTTTAACCAATAAAAGACAGTCTTTATTGCAGAATCCTGTAATCTCGTCAATTAGATTCAACTCAACAGAACAACAACCCAAAAATGCTTCCGCAAAGAAAGCCACCCCTACAGTTCCAACCATCGCAAAACCGAAAAAACCAACCATGTGGGAAAAGGTCAAACATGAAGCACACCACTACTGGTCGGGTACAAAGTTGCTAGGTTTAGAAATCAAAATTTCCTCAAGATTATTGGTTAAATTGGCTGGTGGTTATGAATTAACTAGAAGAGAATATAGACAATTGCAAAGAACAACTGCTGATGTTTTAAGGTTATTCCCATTTGCCATGTTTGTGATTATTCCGTTTGCTGAGTTATTATTACCTGTTGCAATC
Organism: Pichia exigua; assembly: GCA_030570195.1. Lineage (NCBI taxonomy): Eukaryota > Fungi > Ascomycota > Pichiomycetes > Pichiales > Pichiaceae > Pichia > Pichia exigua. Next base: position 1,186 of record JAJLVI010000046.1, read on the forward strand.
AAGATTTTCCCTAATTTATTGCCTTCAACTTATGAATCTGAAGTTGATAAAGAGAAAAAACTGGCTTTATTAAGAAATACAAGATACAAAGTTGCACAAGTTTTATCTAATTCGAAAAGAATGATTGATTTACCTTCAACTTTATCTGAAGAACAAATTACTGATTTTAAGGATTTTATGCTTAAATTAAAAGGTTCAAAGTCTGACGAAATTTCAAGACAACAGTTATTAAGAGTTGCTAAAATTTTCAAAGATGATGTCATTTTAGATAATGTTGAAAGAGGTGTTTTGATTGCAATGGCCAAATATATTAATTTAAAACCTTATGGTACTGATCAAATTTTACGTTACAGAATTCGTCATAAAATGCTGAAAATAAAAGAAGATGATAGATTAATTGATGAAGAAGGTGTTGATTCTTTATCCTTATTAGAACTTCAACAAGCATGTGCTTCTCGTGGTATTCATATGTATAATGCTACACCTGGTCAAATGAAACAATATCTTAATGAATGGTTAGATATGAGATTACATGAAAAGATTCCTTCAACTATAATGATTTTAGTTAATGCTTATACTTATGGTGAAGTTGAAAGATACTCTTCAACTCATGAAGCTTTAAAAGCTGTTATTTCTTCTTTACCTATCGAAGTTTATCATGAACAAGAATTACATGTTGACAGTGATAATGCAACTATTGAACAAAAATTAAATGTTTTAAAAGAACAAGAACATTTAATTAAATCCGAAAGTGTTCAAGAAGAAGGTCATAAAGTCTTAGTTAAGGATAAATTAAGTTTAGATGATGATAGTAATTCTGAAGTTGCTGATCCAAAATCAAATGAAAAGAAATAATTTTGGGTCGAAACAAAAAAAAAACTTTCATAGGAACTGATTATAGGGAAATATATTTATAAAACATAAACATTCATATCACATACAAAAAGAAAAAAAGTTAAACTTACATATCGTTATATTATACATTTATCATACATTCTCTAAGAAAAGAGTTGTACATACTTTTATTATATTTTTTTTTTAATTGTTGTTTATAATTTTATTAGCACAATTTAAATTATTTTGTCTCTTTTTTTTTTAATGGAAATATCTTCTTATTTATACTTTACTAATAAAAATTAAAATTAAAAATTATACTCTTGAAAATAAAATAAAATAAAATAAAAATAAAAATAAAAAAAAAAAAAGAAAAATTGCTTGAATTACTTACTATGGTGAATTAGTTAATGATTCAATCGTTTCCCTATTTAACGAATAATCATTATCATTATCATAATCTGCTTTCATCAAATTTACCAATTTTAGTTCATTTCGCAACCTCTTAGTTTTAGAAATTTTAACATTATTATACTTCTTGAGATTTATAACACTATCAATCTCCTCCTCTTCTTCCTTTTCATTAGTGTCTTTATTTTGTTGTACCGTGTTTCCATCCCGTTGTTTGATTTCTCTAACAACATGCTGATTAATAATATCATGAGATTTTTTAGAATCAATGAATTTCTGGTTTGGTTTATAAATCCATTTGGATTTTGGTTTATACTTCCTACTTTCTAATTCATCCCTTTCCATACATGATAATTCGTAATCCCATAATGTTTTAAAATGTTCAAAAATTAAAGATTTTGCTGGATTTTTACCCAATTTATTCAATTTAATAAGTCTCCACGTCGATCCTGAATCGCCAAACTCATATGGAACAATAACTTTGTCTGGTTTTGGTTTCAGTGTTACTTCTCTCGTATCGCTTGTTCCTTTCGGTCCTTTTGGTATCGATATACCATCATAGTTAATCATTTTACGGGATTTTTTATCTTCTATCATACATGACTCCTTTGCAAAATCTGTACCTTGTAGTCCAAGATCTATTGTACCATCTTCGGTTCGTATTCTATCTAATCTTGAAGATTGCAATTGTGATTTCTGTATTTGTGCTTCTTCGGTATCTGACTCCTCATTTGATGTATTGAAGTCGGGCGATTCTAAAACTATATATGGATCAAAACCTGAGATTATTAGTTTTTTTGAGGTTGGATTTAAATTTGGAAACTTTCTTCTCCTTCTTGGCTTTGTTATTGATGACATTTCAAATTGCTGAATAAAAATATATAGTATATTTTTTTACTAAGAAAATTGTCAAAATTTATCTAACGCACGTTTTAAAATTTTTAAAATCATTAACTATTTCTATTCTTGAAATAAAAATATAAAAAGACAACTATAAAACAAGATATTTGGTTTCTGCATACTACATCATTTAAGTAAATGATCTTGAACCACCTCTAACAAATTCTAAAACTTTCCAACCTTCAGTTTCTTGATTATCCATTTCTTCAGGAATTCTTGTAACAACCATCGCATAACTTGATAATAGAATATCTTCATCAGAACCAGCAACTAATTCACCAGTTTTGTATTTTCTGAATAAATTAATTTCTTGGACTCTTGCCCCAATAACCATAACTGGTATATTATTTGGTTCTAACATTTTATAACTAACAATATCAACTCCTCTGATATCAAGAATTTTACCATCACTGAAAATACCTTGATCTCTTAATTGCTTTTGCTTTGCTGCATAAATATTAAATGGTGCCTCAGATAACCAGTTTTTAAGGATTTTTTCATCACCTTGAATATAAGCTTCCACAACTTCAGGCACAATATATTCTCTTAACTGTTTTTGGAATGCAATTGATGTGAAATTTGAATCTAATTCCTTAAATTCTTTAACAACTTTTGCAGCTTCAGTTTCTGCAAATAACCCACCGATTTTATTCAGAATGGTTCTAATCAAAACTAATAATGGATTTTCAGCTTCATCCCATTTTTCTCTTAAAATTAACAGAAATTTACCAATAGTTGAATCTGGTTTAATTTTCAAATTTTCCTTGAAATTAGATGTTGGTTTAATATCAGTTACAACTAATGCATTACCCGCTTCTTCATTCTTTCTAACTAATTTTGGCTTATTTAATAATTCCTTTTCTCTTCTCTTTGCCCTTTCTTCCTTTGATTCATATAAACCATATGATGACGAACCTTCACCAAAAACTTCAGAAACATCCTGATATGCTTTGGTTTTAGTAACTGGTTCGACAACTTTATCAACAACTTCTGCAGTTGTTTCTGCCGTTTTCTTAACTGCTTGACCAACAGGTGATTCCCATGCTTTATATGCGACATCACCAACAACTTGTGCAGTTTTTTGAACACCTTGACTTAATTTACCGCTACCCTTTTGTGCCGTTGCATAAGCTTCTTTTGCTCTTTTGAATGCTTCAGAATCACCTAATTCATCAGTTGCACTCTTCAATTGTTTAATTTGGTCTGTCAATTCCGTATTTTTCTTCCATTCTTTTCTAAATGTTTCTGCAAACACTTGCATAGGAGATTTAGGTGCATAAACTGCACTTGATGTTGTGAAAGTACGTGAGCCTAGCACTAATGATGAGTTTCTTACTGTTGTAAATCTATACATTATGGTGGAATTTTAGTATTGTTATCAATATTATCGTTTTTGCTATTATTGTTATTATTATTTGATTAATTGATTTGTGGTAAATGATCAAACTCCTTTCGTCTTTCTTTATTTTCTTTCAAATATAAATTAAAGGAACTTTATATATAAGCAAGCAAATTTAAAACGGATGTGTGTATGTACAGGAAAAAACAAACTTACAGCTTGTATGAACGTCAGTTTCGGCCTTTTAACTTTGCTAACTTCTTGGATGGAATTGTCACTGAAATTTCACACTGGTGGAAGAGCAAAAAAAAACAAAAAGAGACAAGAAATCTCGGAAAAGTGGATGTGTGCGCCGATCGACGCCAGAAGGGAAAAGTTCATTCCATCTCATGTATTTGGTAATGTAACTAAATTTGGTTAACTGGTGGATCTACTGAAATCAAGCCAGTTTGAGGTCTGCTTTCCGTCTTTTACTAGTATAGTTCTGTTAAGACCAAGAAACTCTCATTTTGGAAAATGGATCGTAGGAGGAAATTCACGTCCATCAACCGAAAATCGGGCCCCATAAATACATTAACTTCAGGAAATTCATTAAATTACTCTTCTAATTCTTTGATAACTATTGATTCACGACCCAATGATCTTGGTTCCAACAGTGCAAAGTCAAGTGATTATTCTCCAGAGTCCAGAACAATGATTTCAACATCGACTAGGATCAATAATAAAAGAATGAATAAAAATAATGGTAGTAATATGAAGTCTGAAGAAAGAAAAGAAACTCCTGAGTCGATAAGTTTAACAGATGATGAAATTCATCAAGATCTACTGACTAAAATGTTCAAAATAAATAAATTGATTACTAAATCGGGTGATGGAGCTAAACCTAAAATAGAAATTTTTGAAAACATAGAACTTGATCTTCAGATTACAAATTCAAGCTTAAAAATTACAGATGCTTTATCTAAAACTAAAATTAACGTGCCATACCATAGAATTACATATATAAAATTTCCGGAAATTAATAAAACTGCCACAATATCAAGAATTCTATTTGTATTAAAGGAACCAATAATTATAAAACTTCAAGATAAACAAAAGGAAATTGTTGAACTTTGTATCAACTTGAAGTTTAGTTGGAACATGGACGAACTTAAAGAAAATCTAATATATAATGAGAAATCAAACATTGATAGACCTTTAAAATTGAAAGTTTTTTCAATTCAAGAAGCTACCGATTATTGTGATTCATTACCATTTGTATCTAAAAGCGCAGACAACACTTTTAAAAGTTTAGAATCTTCGAAACCATCTTCTAAATGTTCTATTCTATCAGCTACCTCATTAATGAAGTCCATGAATAGATATCCAAACAAATTCTCAGATAAATCGACATCTAGACCTACTAAAAAATCATCAAATATGGAACCTGATATGTCAAGTTTAAATAGAAAGGAAAGATTACATAGAACAAGATCAACAGTACTGTATCAAAACGAAGATTTAGAAGAGGAAATGGCAAATGAACAAATGGTAATGGATAATGGAGATGTTAAAATTTCTGATTATATACCACCTGAAAGACAAATTTATTTTCAACCAAACTTAAAATATAAACTGAACAATAAAAAAACTTTCACTATTACAAATGATGATTTTAAATGCTTATATAATGGCAATTGGATTAATGATACATTAGTTGATTTTTTTATGAGTTATTCCCTGGAGATTGCACGGCATTCAAAAGTTCCAAAATCTAATAAAATAGAAATTTTAAATTCTTTCTTCTTTACTAGTTTATCAAGACCTATTGATGATGATAACTATTATCAAAATGTTAAATCTTGGTTCAAATCAAATAATGATTTGTTTGATCAAGAATATGTTATCATTCCAATTATGCAAGATTTGCATTGGTATTTTGTTATTATAACGGATTTAAAATTTTTGAAAAGGAAACATTTGAAATTAAAAGAGAAGCTTGTGAGTGGCGACGAAAGTGATAAAAATGATGAAAATAATGAAACTAGTGAAACTAATAATAAGAATAATAAGAATAATAAGAACGATACGAATAATCAGAGTGATGAAAATGAAAATGATGAAAAGGCTGAAAATAAAGTAACGGTTGAAATTGAAAATAACGAAGTTAATGAAGAATTTCAGAAAGATAGAGGTGAAAAAAATGCAGAATTTAGTGCCATTGTTTCTCTACCTATTGAAAATGATAAGTTGGAAGATGAAAATAATGATGTTAAAATGCCAAATGATCAAACAACTAATGCTGGTGGAAAAGTTAAATTGACTTCACAAAGTTCTGATGATAGAGATGAAAAAGATACTCATGTCAAAAATCTGAAAGTCACAAAAATTGATTCTAGAAAATTTACGATTGATCCAAGGGAAGATTTTGAAGATCCTGAAAAGCCTGACAAACAACAGGCACGTACAGCACAAATTTGTATTTTAGATTCGCTAAGAAGAAATCATGAACAAGCTATCACTTACTTGAAACATTTCATAATTGGCTATGCATCTGAAAAATACAACATAGATATTAAGGCGAATGAAATTTCCAAAAAAGTTTGTTTAGTTCCACAACAGAAAAATTTTAATGATTGTGGTGTTCATGTTTTATTCAATGTTGACACGATGCTCAACGACCCAGTTGAATTTAATAGGGTGATATTGAAAAGGTCAACTAGTAAAAAAAATATTGCAAAGGCAAAAATAGAAAACAAACTATTTTTTGATTCAAATAGAAGACTATATTTAAGAGATAGATTACGTGATTTGCTTTTAAACTTATTAAAGATCCAGGTGCATGAGCAGGGTGGTAATGCTGATGAAGTTGGGACTTTAACTGTTCAAGACAAGGAATTATCAGATTTGAGGAGTGGTTTAATCAAAAATGAAATTATTGATGATGAGGATGGTGATAATAAAAATAATGCATCTAAATCAAAAACTAGTAAAACACAGAAAAATACAGGTAATGATGATTACCATGAAAGTGACGACGATTTAATGATTATTCATGTCGAAGAAAAAGAACCAATCAAACCAGAATTACAGCTGGATAAAGTGATTCCTGCAACTGAGCCTCTGAAACTAATACGTGGCAGAGGAAAACCAAAATCGGTAAGTTTACAAAAATCAAAATCAGAACCAATAATTTCAAAAGGAGTTAAACTAAGAACTTCACCTAGAAAAGTAGAAAGGAAACTAATTGGTGATTTATCTGATACGTCATCTGATACTAATAATGAAGATGATAGTAATGATCAATATATAGACAGTGTTGATGATATTAAAGATACTGTTGGTAGTGATTATGATGACAGAACTTATAAAATAACAATTGGAAAAAATGATAGAAAACCCAGAAAGAATACTAAACCCCCTACCACTAGGAAAAATGAAAAACAAAATGACAATAAAGAGAATCAGGAAAGTGCATCTCTGTTTTTAACTAAGGATTTACTACAAGTTAAAATTCCAAGAAAAAGAGGAAGACCAAGTAAAAATATTCAAGAGCAACCGTTAGCAAAATTGCCATCGGGTAGAAGAGGAAGAAAACCAAGAACAAATTCAGAAGACGAACTTTCTTCAACACCACTACCTACAACACATGCACTACCTATACCTTCATTAACCCCATTAACAGTACCAACGCAACCAATCAAGAGGAAATATAAAAAAAGAAAGATAACAAATGAATCAGACACTTCAAATTATGAAAAGAACGTTGGCACTGAATTACTTTCGCAGGATTCATATTCTGGTTCACCAACACGCTATAATTATCCTAGTAATATAGATGAAAATGTTAATCAAGATCCTCACCATTCAAAAACTTCGATACAAGATAACAAGTTTAGGTTTAAATCCATGATACTTCAAGAAGATATTGAAAATGAACTAAACCCTTCACAAACGGATGATTTGAAAAATATAATAGATAATAATGACGATGGAAGCGTACCTATAGTTTCAAGTCAAAATTTAGAAAGTCAAAATTTAGAAATTAGAGAAGAACGTACTCCAGAACGTAACCCTATTACTAGCAATATCGATATTATTAATGATCCTGATAACGATAATCAACTTAATAATAATGACAATAGTAGTAATAGTGATGACTATGCATTATCGCCTATTATTTTAACTGGTAAAGTTGACCCCGTTTACTCTGTTAACCCAACTTCTTCATCGGATTTTACTTTGAAAGTTCATAATATAATTGAAAACCGCCAAAATATTTTAGAGAGCGGTAAACTAGAGAGTTTAAAAAATGAATCTAGTGTTATGACTGGCAATACTAATATCAAAAATATGCAACAGTTTAAATCATCTGAACCATATGAAAAAATAGCTGATTCATTGGCAATTGATATACCAATGGTCGGTGAAGTTAACGAAAAAATTCAAGATAATAATGAAGAGAAAGTTGTTATAAACTGTTTAAAAATCTCATCGGTTGTCAATCTTGATAAAAAGCGAGGTGAAAGTGATAACCTCGATGAAATTCACAAAGCTAATATTTCTACTAAAGATCAAAAGCTCATTGATATAACTGAAGACCAAAATGACAAAAATATAGCTAAAAAACAAAAAGATTGTTTTTTGCAAGATAAAAATGGTATTATCGTTTTCAATAATAAAGAAAACGAAAGTAAAATTTCTCAAGTTCAAAGTGAAAATATTGGTAAAGATCGAAAGGATAGTACCAGCAAATCTGAAAATAAATACAGTATTAATAAAGAGCAGAATGATAATGCTATTAAAAACTATAATTTCAGGGGTACAACAGTAGCAACTAATCCAAACCAAGGTTTCAATTCAACTAACCCAATTGCACTCGATGGTCCCCAAGATTCGAGGTTTGTTCAAAACTCTGAAAATATACAAAAACAGATTAAAAAGAAAGTATCAAAGAAAGATCTTAAGCAATTATCTCAAAAACTTTTCAGTAAACCAAATGATAAGAAACTTCAAAGATTTGTATCTTCAGTTTCCTCGTCTGCTTCTTTGATACCCCCAAAATCAAAAGAAAGGTCATTGCTATCAAGACCAAAAACTTCCTCAAAATTTGGAAAATTTTCAGTAAATAGTACACGTTCCGGTAGAAGAACTAGATCACAATCCCCAATCGATTCAGAAGCTGGTCGAATAGTTAAGTCAACAAGAAGAGAACCATTTAGTAATATAAGTACGAGGTCTAAGGTAAGTGGCGCAGATCTTATAATTCAGCAAGTCAACAACACAAAGAAAAAATTAGTAAGTAAAGAAAATCAAGATTTTGATATAATAAATTTTAAAGGGGCTCATGAAAGTAAGTCATATAGTTCACTATCTTCTTTTCAATTTAATCAAGACAATATAAAAATTGGCACCTTTGAAAATAATATAAATAATGATAACCTTCCAGTTTTTGGCCTTGCAGATGATGATGACTACACTAGAATAGGAAATTATTTAAAAGAAGATACAATTATAATAGTAGATGATGATGAACCATCGCCGAAATTTGAAGATTAATGGATTGAAATTTTTATAACTATGTAGAGGTGAGTAAATTAGATGATTATATCATTCGCATTTTTAAAATATTGAATGTTTTTTAGTGTCGGAGAGTATTAATGTCAAAAAATATGTTTTGTTCAAATGTATAAAAATACACAAAAATGGGTATAATGAAACTATATACTTGGATGAGCTGCAAATGCACTAGCAGTGATACTACTTTTGGCGGTAATATAGTCAGTTATGTTTGTATCGAATGTGTGTAGTTTTCCACCTTTAACTGTTATTGGAGCATGATCTATATCAGGGTTTGTAATAAGAAAATAAAGCTCTTTCGTAATATTATCGAAAGTTATACTAACATATTTATAAGTTTGGGAATTTGAATTCAAATTTAACGATGAAATACGGTTACTTAATGTATCTAGAGTTGTATCCTGTGATGTATTTATTGAATTCAATGAAAGATTATCTGAGTTTGAATTTATGACATTTGATGATGATGGCGGTGGCGATGAAACATTATTCAAAGTTGAGTTTTTCAATGGTTTCATCCAATCATCTTTTGATTGGTTAATTGATTGGTTGGCTGATTCTGATAAACTTAAACTATCATCATACTTTTCTTCTTTTATATTGTAATCAAGATCAGTTAATGGAGAATCTAAGGATCTATTTTGCAAGTCTAATTCGGATAATTCATTAGCATAATCTGTATCTTTAATAAATTCCATTGGATCCAATGATGTTGTAAACATACCTGATCGCTTATATGGCTTGACAGGATTGTCAATCTTAAAAGATGATAATGATATTGATAATTTTTGATTTGGTTTTGAAGCCTTCGTATACAAAGTAGAGGTGAAATTAACGGTTGAATCAACAACTGTACCTGCAACAGAATTAACCTGATCTTTGGTCTTTTCACCCAGATTTTTGTCCCTCATTGATCTAAAATCTTTCAAAAGTGTTAGTTCTTGAAGTTTATTTTGAGCTTGAAAATTCTCAACCTTAAAATCATTAATAATCTCCTCATATGTAAGCAATCTTGAAGTGGGAATTACACCATGAATCCTTGTGAATTTGGTAAGATTTTTCTGTATAAATTCTAAGATATCTAAATTTGTAAAGTATAGTTTGAGTATCAACTTACTAATGAACTCTGATAAATTTGATAAAACTTCGGGCACAATTAATTTCATCTTTTCATTTAAATTTTTATAAATAATTTCAGTTTCAGATAAATGCTGTTTATGAGTTTCCAACTTATCCTTTTCTTTATCATTAGAAATTACATTTCTCAATAGAGATTCAACTTTTTTAACCTGCATGTCATAATCAATTTTTTTATGGTCTCTTTTAATAATTAATTTTTCAACACCTTTAATACTTTTAATCATTTGATTGCATCTTGAGATAAATACATCAGACGATTCTTCAGATAAAAAAGTGACTTTATCATATATGAACTTAGCTAATTTTGTTGCTTGTTCAAGCTCATGAATCGTAAGACTTGCAAATTCTTCATCCTTATCAACACTTTTATGATTGGCATCATCGTTATCACTTTTTGATTTAATACTTTCTAAATTACAGTGTAAATCATGAAATATTTCAATTACTAAAATAAAATTAGACATTGTCTTTCCCCAAAATTCCTTCCATTTTGAGTTTTCCAACTTAAGATACTCCAAACCCGCAATTGCGGTTTTGATATCATGTTCCCATTGCTTAATAATGGCATCTTCAGTTGACTTTGGTCCAAACAATTGATGTGGAGTTCGATATATTGCTTTGCCTACACCTCTCAATGACATTGATTGTTGAATTGATTGACAAAAAACAACCTACATCAAATGTAATCAAACAGAACAATCAAACCAGATGACATTCCGAGAAAATCAAAAAGCGCCTAAAAAGAGTGGGGGTTAAAGGTAATTTTCGGTAGGTTTTTCCTTAAAACAACTTTTTATATATGAAAAATCTTATTAAACAAGCACTGGATGATGCTGAAGGTTATTGTGTAAAAAACGGTGCATGAGTTGTATTTTTACGAAAATACCACTGCTAAATTCCACAAAAATGCAATCTTCCTTTTTAGTTTACACATGCCTATAAAATCTACATCATTAAATAAATCATAAAACCGTTAATATTAAGTAAATTGTAATTAAAAATGTCATAAAGATATTAAATCCTATTTATTGTTGTCGTTTTTCAATCATTTGTTGAAGTTTGCCAAAAATTTGATCTCGATGAATAGCTAATGGATCATCTCTATCTGATTTGAAGAATTCATTTCTTTGAAATTCAATATCTTCTCCATCTTGGTTATAATCATCATTATCACCTTCATAATCACAAGTATAATCATTATTATCATCCATTTGGGTATCATCCATATCTAAATCAACACCATCTTCCGATCTACCCCAGAGAGTTGGTTTTTCATTTATCTGAGCAGACATTGATTCATATTCCTCATCACTCATAGTTTTTAAACCTTCACTTCTCATGAAATCGGTTCTACTGAAGCGTCTTTTATTGTTTATTATATCAAATGCATCATCTTGGTCATCACTTGGTTCATCTAAACCCATTGATGCAAGTTCACTTTCATCGTCATAACCAGCATCTTCATCTTCAGGATAATCATTTCTATAGAAGTTTTCATCATTTGAATCTTCATCATCGGTATTCATTTGGAAGTCATCATCTTCATCATTTAATTTATTTAATTCATCGTCATCAAATTTAATATAACCAATGCGATCGGTTTCCCATTGTTCACTAACAGCTTTATCTCTATAATAAACATCGTAAACATATTCTGAGTCTTCCTCAGGTTCTTCATTGATTGCTTGATTATTGGAATTAAGAAACATTTGCTCTTTAGGGAAAACTGGGCGATTATTTGAATCTTGTGAAAGACTTGACTGCCTTCTCTTTGGTAATTTAACATGACTATTTATTATCGTTTCATCTTTATCCTTCAAATAATCATTCAACATATCCAAAAGCTCTGGATTCAATTCAACTGGACCTTCCTCTATCAAAGCTGAAGGACCTGAACTATTTGAAACATACTCCGTACCTGTTGCAGTACCATTACTAATTGACTTTCTACTACTTGGAAGATTAAAAAGAGGTTTATTGTTTTTGAAAGAGTTATTGCATGTTAAAATAGCAGTTGCATCTTGAATATCCTTTTCTTCCGTACGTTTAAGTCTGAAAACGTATTTAGGTCTTTTAATCTGACGACGAGATGTTTCCATCACTAGAGCCTGCAATGGATCGTCTGTCCTTTTTCTCTTAACACGCAACACTTGCGGTGGTTCTCTAATCATTTTTAGATGGGGTTTTCTGTTTGTATTATGCTTTAATGGTATTTCTTTCGAAAACTTCTAAGACCTGTGTTTTACTCTTCTGCAGCCACCTCCACAAAACATTCCTTCTATCAGAGACTCCTCATTTTTTTCTCGCGGGGACATGAATTGAGTCTGTGTTTTGCATTAGTTGCCTGTTTGGGTTAAAACATTTGTTCAGCAACAACAGCTGAAACACCACATTAAATAAACAAAATGACTGGTCCTTTTACATGGCTCTTTTATAGAGCAAACAAGGCGTTTTTAAATGCTTCAAATCTTCTTGTAGGCCTGATTTTTGACCCCACAAGAGATACTGTTCTTATTACTGGCGGAGCATCTGGTTTGGGTAAAGAGATTGCCATGTTATTTCATAGCAAAGGTGCAAGGGTTGTGATTTTCGACTTAAACATTCCAGACGAAAACGAAAAAGACTACATTGAAGGGATTCATTATTATAAATGTGATGTCTCTAATAGTGAAGAAGTTAGAGAAAGAGCTGAGGATGTTAAAAGGGAAATTGGAATCGTTACTATCCTTATTAACAATGCAGGTATGACCACGGGTGACACTGTTCTTAATTTAAGTTTTGAATTAATTGAGAAAACTATTGAAGTCAATTTGTTATCAAGTTTCTATACCATTAAAGCGTTCCTTCCTGATATGCTAGAAATTAAAAGAGGTTATATTGTTACTATTGGTTCAACACTCGGTTATATGTCACCTGCGAGATTAAGTGCTTACGGCGCTTCCAAATCTGGTTTGATTGCCTTACATGAAAGTTTAACTTATGAATTAGGTACTCCAACATTCAATACCACAGGTGTTAAAACTTTATTAATTTGCCCTGGTCAATTAAAAACTAGCATGTTCGAAGGTGTTAGAACTCCTTCAACTTTATTTGCACCTGAACTTGAGCCAAAAGATGTTGCAAAGCAAATTTTGAAATCTATCAAATATGGTTGTAGAGGTGAAATTAAAATGCCTTTTTATGGTAATTTTCTTCCAATTTTTAGATCAGTTCCATGGCCAGTGGTTGCAATTTTAAGGTACGCTTCAGGCATTGATACAAGTATGAAAAAATTTGTGGGTAAAACAAAAGATGTAACGACTGCTTCATCTGCCTTTGTTACCGAAAAAGCCACAATTATTTCTCAAATGTTGAGCAGTAAAAGTAGTCTTGCTTATGATTAAATGGACAAACATATAGGTCCCGGTTTTATTTGCTAAACACATCTTGTTCCGTTATAATAAATTTTTTATTTCAATTTGCTTTATAATATTACTTAAACTAAATTACATAAATATCTTATACAACGATTATTTCTTCTTCCTTTTGGTTGTTTTCTTCTCTTCCTTTGTGGGTCTCTTTACTGGACTATTTGCAACCTTGAAAAAACTATCCAATCTACCCTGGGTACCACCTTTCAAAGATTTTGATAACTTTGCTGCACCATCTCTAATTCTCTGCTCACTAAATCCATTTTTCTTAACCATTAAATCAATCAAACCTTCGATATCAGGTTCAGTCCACTTCAGTTCGACGTCTACACCCAATTTAACTTCAGGGTTTAAAAACAATTCTCTTGCTTCTTTATATGGCCAATTTTCGGGTACTATATATTTAGATTTTGGGTTTTCTTCAATTGATTTTATAATATTCTCAATGTTTTTATGTTCTTTGATTAACTTTAATGCAGTAACTGGACCAATACCTTTAATTGTTTCACAATAATCACAGCCCAATAAAATACATAAATCAACAAATGTATTTATATCCATTTCAAAACCCTCCAAAACTTTATTGATATTATATTCTTCAATTTTCAATTTTCTTGCTTCAGCAGCGGTAACATTTCTGAGGAAATGTGCTGGACTATAACATAAAGTATCCATATCCTCAGATGCAGCACCGTAAACTTTACCAGATTTCGATAATTCTGCACATTGAGCTTCAGCTTCACATGGAGCTTCAACGAATGGGATGCCCATCAGTTTTAATAATTCTTTAACTTCTTCATTTTGTTGTCTTGTAACTCTAACTGTTCTTCTTTCAAACTTTTGTAATTCTTCAACAGTACCAGTTTCCTTCATTTCTTCAGCTTTCTTTTCCGCCTCTTCTCGTCTTTTTAATCGTTTCTCTAATTCACCACCTTTCAAAACAGGCGGTTTACCATCAAAAACATAACATGGTTTAATACCATTATTAACCATCCTAATAGTTCTATAAAAAAAGCCCATTAAATGAGAAGTTGTTTCACCTTCTTCATTTGTAAGTTGATTACCATCTTGTTGACGAACTGCAATTAAAAATTGATACAAACACATTGAAGCATCAATTGCTATTTTACGTCCAAAAAGTGACTTCATTTCATTTGCAATAATAGCACCAGGCGCATGTTCCTTGACTAAGGCATTCAAACCTTTAATACCCATGTTTTTTTGCTTCCAATTTTGGATTCTTGACAAAGAAAACAGACACGTTAATAGAGAAACACGTAGAAATAGTGAAAATTTCAAGCGAGAAAAAAAATGTTCCTGAACTAAACTTCCAATCCCATCATTTTTCATTTTGTTTACAGCAACACAATAATAGATAGATCAGTCTTTTAATCAGAGACTGTTATAGAGTTATATGTTGTTGTTGTTGTTAAAGTTATTCTTAGTGTAAGTCTGTATCTTAGTGGCATTATCAGTTAGTTTATGAATACAGCTTTTTTTTGAGAAATGTCCGTTATTTACAATAAGCTCTGTGCCCTAAAAATAATCACAACAGCCGAAGCGTTTATTTTGTTGGTATCATTAAACTAAAGTAGTAATTACCATAGAAAAGCTGTAGCTGGTTGGTTTGAATTGTTTGCTGGTTCAGTCTTCTTCATTCTCTAATCAAAACTAGTTCAGAAAACGAAGCGACTTCAAATTTCAAGAAGAGAGGCTTTCGGTTGATTTCTGTTGGACTTTTTCTTCCCGTTATAACCAAAGAAACATGTCTATTCAAGTCCATAGTAGTCCGGTAGCAGCTGAGTTGCCGTTTGTCCCCGTGGAATCAGGAATGCCGATCTGGCAAGAAAAAAAAGGAGGTCGTGGCAGTGGTGGTGGGAAAGGTGGAGGTAGCTCCAGTGGTAGCGGAAGGTCTGGCAATGGAAATTCGGGGAGCAATAACTATGGCGGTAGAACCCCTGGTAATTATTACTATAATGGTAGAAACTATCAGTATGGATACCCTGTTCAGTATTCAGGTAATCGATATTATCCCGGAGGTATGATCATGCCTGTCGCCTTTGGTGCTGGTGCAGGTTATTTAATGGCAGGACATATTTACCACACATATACCTCCAGTGATACATTAATTTATTCAGAAGTTCCAACCATGTGTGGATATTCTACAAGTTCAACAGATACTACAGAATCCTATGCAACATGTGTAACTACCCCAGTGTCATTTACCGATGGTGGTCTGGTGACTATCCAACAAAATGAACTTGAGTCTGTTAGCTACTCCACTCTTTCTGATGATACAACTACACTTGTTACCTCCACGACATCTGAAGGAACGACTGAGTCATCGGCCACGGAAACAACTGTTTCGACTCCTACCTCGGTCAGCTCCATATCATCACAAACTGCTAACGATGCATCGCCTTGTCGTATATCGTGGTATGCTCTCTTTGTGGCAGCCCTTGCTCTTTCTATATGAGTTGTTCTATGTAAGGAGTACTATTGTACTTTGGCCTTTTCTTCTTCTTTCGTCAATAACCAATATATTTTCTCAACTTTTCGTTTTTTCGTTTTCGTTTTTCATGTTGCAAGTTTTCACACTTCTCCGTTTTCAATTTTGTTTTCACTGAGAATCTTTCTGAGATCTTTCGCCATTGGTGTAAAGCAACCTCCCAATCTTTCTCTTTGTGTACTCAGGTTTGTGACACATCCCATTCTAAACATGTTTGGAAGATCGTCTGCAGGCACCTCTGGCTTTGGTGGGTTTGGCGCTGCCAATAACTCATCTGGTTTTGGTGCAAACGCTAATGCTAATAATTCACCATTCGGTGCAAATAATAATAACAACAGTATTTTCGGCGCTTCAAATAATAATAGCAACACCGGTGGTGGTTTGTTTGGCTCATCTAATAACACTAATAACACTAATTCAACTGGCGGTTTTGGTTTTGGTGCATCAAACAATAACAATACTAATAATACCGGTGGTGGATTGTTTGGTTCAACTAATACTTCTTCTCCGTTTGGTTCAAATAATACATCATCACCATTTGGTGCAAACAATAATAATACCAACACTACAAGTGGTGGACTCTTTGGTGCATCAGGTTCAAATACTTCATTTGGTGCTCCCAATACTTCTAACATGGGTTTTGTTGGTGGCAACACAACAATAGGTGGTGGTTTTGGTGGTATGAATTCAATGACAATGTCTCAAAACAAAGGTACTGCTGCCGTTCCATTCAAACCATTTACTGAAAGAGATCCAACATTAGGTACTTCTTATTACGAATCCATTACTGCAATGCCTGAATACAGAAATTATTCCTTTGAAGAATTAAGATTGCAAGACTATATGGCAAATAGAAGATATGGTAATGGTAATCTAGGTTCTGCTTCAGGATTCGGTAATAGTAATAATACCAACACTGCCTCTGGATTTGGTGGATTTGGTGCAAATAATAATAATTCTACTGGGGGTGGTTTATTCGGTTCATCAAATAATAACAATGCTACTGGTGGTTTATTTGGTTCCTCTAACAACACTACTCCAGGCTTTGGTGCGTCTAACAATAACGCCTTTGGTTCGAACAATAATGCTGGTGGTGGTTTGTTTGGTTCATCAAATAATAACAATGCTACTGGTGGTTTATTTGGTTCCTCCAACAATACTACCTCAGGGTTTGGTGCGTCTAACAATAACGCCTTTGGTTCGAACAATAATGCTGGTGGTGGGTTATTTGGAGCAAACAACAATAACAATAATTCACCATTTGGTGCAAATAATAATACTACTAATGCATTTGGTACAAACACTAACAATAATGCATTTGGTGCAAATAACAATAGTACATCTGGTGGATTATTTGGTTCTAATAACAACAATAATACTGGTGGTTTATTCGGTTCAAACAACAATAACAACAACACTACTGGTGGTTTATTCGGTTCAAATAACAATAATACAACAAGTGGTGGATTGTTCAACTCAAACAACAATAATACTACCGCTGGTGGTATGTTTGGTGCTGCCAACAACAATAACACTACCGGTGGTGGGTTATTTGGTTCAAACAACAATAATAATGCCATGAATAAGCCAGGTTTTGGATTTGGTACTAATAATAATACATCTACTGGTTTTGGTGCCAACAATAATACTGCTGGTGGTGGTTTGTTTGGTAATAATAGCAGCAATACACCTGCAAATGGTGGATTATTTGGTAATACTAATGCAAATGGAACTACTGGTGGAGGTCTTTTTGGTGCAAAACCGGCAGGTACTACAGGAGGTTTATTCGGTAATAATAATAATAATAATTCTACGGGTGGTGGTATGTTTGGTAATAATAGCAATACCGCAACTACAGGTGGTGGATTATTTGGTAACAACAATAATAATCAACCTGCATCTGGCGGTTTATTTGGTGCAAAACCCGCAGGTACAACAGGTGGTTTATTTGGTAACAATACCGCAAACGCAGGTTCAAATGCATTTGGTGCAAAACCAACAAGTGCTGGTGGATTATTTGGTGGTAATGCAGGTACAAATGGCACAACTGGTGGTGGATTATTTGGTAATAATAATGCAACTGGAACTACCAGTGGTGGTCTTTTTGGTGCAAAACCAACAAGTAATACTGGAGGTTTGTTTGGTAATAGTGCTACCAACACTACTGGCGGTAGTTTATTTGGTGCAAAACCTGCAGGTACAACTGGTGGCTTGTTTGGTAACAACAATGCTACCAATACTGGTGGTGGCTTATTTGGTAATAATTCCACCGCACCAGCTACTGGTGGTGGCTTATTTGGTGGTCAACAACAACAAACCCAACAACAAACATTCAATCCAGCTGCACAAAATCCATATTCTTCTGGTCCATTATTCAATAATACTAACATGAATTATGGTCCAATTATTCCAGCACCGGAAAGGCCAATCGCAACTCCAGTTAGAGAAATTGAAAAGAAAAAGATTTCATTGGTTGCAGCATACAGATTAAGTCCTAAACCACTATTTAATGCAACTGAAGCAATTCTTGGTAAATCAAACGGCATTCTTTCGACAACATTGCCATTGAAAATTCAAGATTCAGCAGTTACTAAAGTTGTTGAAAGTTCAACAAGTTCAAATCCGTTATCAAATCCAGAAACTGATAAATTAATTCTTTCTAACCCATTATTTGCAAGATCAAAGAAACTTACCAAATTGATAATTCAAAATAATGAAGAATCCAAACTATTGGAAAAATCAGAAACTAATTCAAAAACTATTGATTTAAAATGTAATATGCCTTCACAAGTCCCAATAAAAGAAGCTGAAGTTAACATTGAAGGAAATGATACTGATGCAGCTCCAAAGGTTGATGCCATTAAAGTTTTGATTTCAAATAGTGATGAAGAACCTGAAGATGAAAAGAAAAAATCTATTGATGGTGAAACCGAAGAACCATTTGAATTTGTTGAAAAGAGCGAGCTTGTTGAAGACCAATCAATTTTACCTAAGGATTATTTTACTGTACCATCATTTGAAGAATTGTCAAAATTTCCACCTGAACAACTCATTTCAATTAAAAACTTTACAGTTGGAAAAACGGGTTATGGATCAATTGAATTTGTTAAACCAATTGATCTAACAACCATTCCGTTAAAAAATATTCCAAATTTGATTATTTTTGAAAAAATGGAATGTATTGTTTACCCAGATAACAAATCAAAACCAAACATTGGAGAAGGTTTTAATGTACCTGCAATTGTCTCGTTGGATGGGTGTTATCCAAGAACAAAGGATAAAAAGGGTATTATCACAGACCCAAAGCATCCAGCTGTTGTTAAACATATCAATAAATTAAAAAATATTCCAAACACCGAATATATTGGCTATGATGCAATTTCGGGTACTTGGAAATTCAAAGTTGAACATTTTTAGAGGGTCACTTACATATATTTTTACTTTCTATTAATACAATAATCAAATAAATCTTGTATAAATTTTGTCATTGGAAATTTGTAATTTTAAATATTTTTTACAATAGAACAAATGTAATAGGGAATTAGCGAATAATACTTTGCATTAAATTTTACAAGCGTATGTGAGGAATACAAACACCTGTTTAGACCTCAGTCTGATTTGATTTTTAAAAGCTTCCAATTTTCCTTTAGTTTGAAATACGTACTGAACTTTAAAGATATTGATTGTGTATTTATATTTGTTAATCTTTTAATTCACCATTTCGCATACACAAAAATGATAGAAACATTGAGAATCTTAAGTGATAGCTTCGAAGACTAACGCACTTTATCCATACAGTATCCATATAAGAGGAGGTGATTTGCTATGCAATAAACTTAAACGCAAAAGTAATATTCACGAAGTTTTGAAAATCCCATACCCTATCATATGCCGAGTTGATCTATTTGATTTCTTGAACTTCGAAATGAGCAAGCTGTTCATTTCTAACTCATGCTGCTATGTACATAAAGCACAATTCGACTTGAGATTTCGGGCTAAATCATAATTTCAGTAAAAAAAAGGTGATAAAATAATAACTATTTTCTATAATAGCAAAAAACTAATAGCTTCAAAAAAAATTTACTTTGAAACATCAAAAAAGCCTATGATTTAATTCTAACATCTAACGAGCCGCAGAAACATTATTATTATTATTATCATTGTTTCCTTTTTTTTCAGTGCTAGCATCACCGGCATTATTATTTTCAGATTCTGGTTATGAATTATCACATACACCATCCTTTTTAGTAATTAAATAATTGTTTTGTTCTTTTATTTGCTAGTCTAAAGGCATTAAGTGTAATCTATGTTTGTTTTTTTCGCCATAAAAATTTACTTTCTTTTCTTTTCGTGTTAGTTTAAAGGCCATGGTTCATGAAAAACGCTTCAATATGTAAAAAAAGGCACAGAACAAAGAATTCATCAAAGTCACACTTCCTAAAGTACTTTCTTCCCAGAAAATTGGTACTAAACAAAACGATTAAAATATTATTGTTCAAAATGAAATTAAAAACTTTAAACTTCATGCATGATTTTCCTTTCAAACCTATCCATCTAAAAATGAACACTATTCAAATAGAACCCTCATTAAACATCCTACTACTATTTTTATAGAAAACCCAGATGTTTTACTTGCTTTTTATCAAACGATTGGGGAATTTCTATGGATACTAAAAACGGCTTGTAGGAAGAAAGAAGCAAAATTAGTTTCGACAGTATGTATCCAATTTCTAGCAAATAATATCCTGAGAAAACCAGCATACCTGAATAACGTGTAAAATACAAAAAGTATCAAACTAACCATTTTTAATGGTCCAAACCTTTTTTTTTTGCAACCTTTGATACTTTGATAATGGAATGCACACGGGTTTATATCTTTTGTGCTATTTGAAATTAGCTGCTTTTCTGAAATCTTAAATTTGTAAACATCTGGTTAACATCTTGGCAGCTGTGATGAGACATGTAATTAGCATCGATTCTATGGAGTTCGCTGCAGTCGTTATCAAACTTAACCCCTTGACCGTGAATATCACATCTAATATCAATATTAGAGTAGACACCTAACAGTTGATCATATACTGAGCAATCTACTAAAAATTCAGATGCGGTTAGTGGTGGATTACTAAAATCATCAAAAAAGCAGTGTTCAAAATTAGCAAACGCAAGAACTTTTAACATCTTCGGAAGTTTTGCAATTCCAAAAAGTTGAACTGTTGAGTTTATGTTAAATCTATTGTATATGACAAGCTTCTCTAGTGAATGTGCATTTTGAAAATCCAATAATTTTAAGTCTAAAATTGTCTGGTCATCATCTGATTCAATTACCAAAGTTTTCACGTGATAAGGAATAACAAATGGTTTTTTATTTATTGTTCTAAATGAACTTTGAAATATTTGAACTTGCTCAACTGTTTTGGGTAGATAATTCGAAAGCCAATGATAATCAACATTATCACATATAAAGCAAATTGTTTTCAAATTATTAAACGTTCTTAAATCGCCTAATGTTGATAAATTACAACGTAAATCTAGTAAAACGCTCAAAACTGATAGATTTTTACATTCCTTAATAAATTTTAAATCTTGATCATAGCAAGATGAATCTAATGAAGTAAGTTTCAAATCATGTATAAATAATGGATCAATTGATTCTATTAATCTTTTCGACTGGTCTCCTCTAAAATCATATTTTTCAACTATTAAAGTTAATTTCACATTTAAATCTTCAATAGAATAATTGTTGTCAACAAAAAACTCTTGAAATTCTTTAAAATGAATCAACAGTGTTGGCCATGTACCATTGATGGTATTTATGTAAAATGTTACTTTGAAATTTACTTCTCTAAAGACTTTAGGACAAATTAATATCCCATTACCATCACGTTCATTTATATCGCTAATGATCTTTTTAAGTGAAGGATAAAAATCGGGATTCTCTATTGATATTTCAAACAAATAATTCCAAGGTGATAAGAATTCAGGGTCTTCGATCATCTCTAAAATGCTATCAATTCCATAATCCACTTGCTTAAACTTAAAATATCCAACTTTGTTATATAAAGAAATTTGATTGAATTGGATTGGATTATTCAATTCTAGAAGATGTTGAGGATAGACTTGAATAAAACTAATATCATCGCTGATAAAAGTGTCAATCTGAGCAGTTTTAAAAGCAATCGAATCATCATTTAGCAAATGGATTAAATTTTTCAATTCTATATTTGATAACTCACTAAAAGTAATTGAATCCATCGCAAATGAACCTGTCTCAAATCTAATACCTTTATCGTTTATAAGAACATCATAGTTTTTAAAGTATATATAGGATACATATTCCGGATTTTTAAGAATGAATCTAAATGACTCTGCTGATGTAAATCGCTTGTTGAATATTCTAGAAAAAAAATTTAGTTTCAATTCTGGTGGAAGAGTGTTGATCAGTTTATTTAAGTTTTCCATGTTCAAAAATATTTATTAACTAAACAGTTAATAGAAAGTGATTAAATTCAAACTCAATTAAATCGGATAAAAATAATCTACCTTTTGTTACGTAAGCATACGACTAAATTTTTGTTGTGAAAATTGTGAATTTTGGTCGATCTAACTTTTAGAAAGCAATACTATTATGATTTTATAATCAAATTATCTTATAGAAGTGATTATAAATAACATTCTTTGACATATATAAAACATAAAATATTCAATCCATTAAATTTAAAACTTGATTGAAAATTATTACCTTATAAATTCAAGCATGCAGTAGAAAATAGAGGCGAAGAATAGCATGCAAGAAAATTTAGTTTTCTAAGATCATATAAAACAAAAAAAAGAAGATTCATAATAAATTCACATATCTTTGCACTGTATGCTAAATGTAATAAAAAACAAGATAAGACAGATAGTTCTTCAATAATGATTAATGCAATAATAGTCTTTGAGGGCTCAACTTGAAAAAACAAGATATCCCGAATAACTGCCTGACTGATGATATATTTAGTTTTAAAAACATTGAAAATGCAAATTTGTATTTATCAATTCTTCAAAAATGTGTTACTGCCATAAAAAAAATAGAGTCTAAAATATCGCATATTTTCTAGGTTCTGAAAGTTCACTACTTATGCCAATTCGTGTATCTAGACGTTTAAAATATGATAAATGCAATTTAGACTTTGCTATTTAAAAGATAATAATAAC
Organism: Pichia exigua; assembly: GCA_030570195.1. NCBI lineage: Eukaryota > Fungi > Ascomycota > Pichiomycetes > Pichiales > Pichiaceae > Pichia > Pichia exigua. The sequence goes on from JAJLVI010000046.1 coordinate 24,482, forward strand.
GGAATAGATTGTTAAACCTAAAATCTTCCAAAAAGATCATCAATATATCAACGTCAACATTTTTTATACACTAACGCTCCAAAATTTGGAACTAAAACCTTTTAACATGAAGTAAACTAAAAGATGTATCTAGCAATCCTAAAAGGGAACGATTTGTTTTTCTTATCAGCAGCAAACTATCCTGAAAATAGTAAAAGCTATCGGTAAAAAATTTCAAACAAAACTTGATTTATATTCCTAATGAATTTATCTGTTCGGTGTTAAAAAAGTTGCTATTTTTCTAATGGGTCCGTTTGCTACAAAAAACACGAACAAACATCACTTCCTTTTCTTTTTTGCTTTATTTATTGCACTTACTTGTTAATCCTTTTTCTCTAATAAATAACCTGCAAATATAGAAAATAAGGATGCATCAGCAAATTTAAAAACTTTTATAAATTGAAGGGATGACACACACAACGTTATTCCTGAAACGGATAATCATATCAATGCTGGTATGCTCACTCTCGTTTCTAGGGCCACCGAAGTTGCCGATTATAATTGTCATTGGGAAGTTAATAAAATACAATACTAGCATATATTCGTTAAAACCATTTTATCAGGATCCCATTTAAGATGATTGTCATCAATTCCTTGTCATCACTCAAATAGGTGGCATCATTTTACTGCATAGTGAAGATGTTAACCTTTTTTTGAGGGGGCACATCATCACTCCTATTGATAATATATAAAAAAGAAACTTTACTCTTTCCAATCCGGTCGGATATCTGAATATAGCATTGATAAATCTTTCACAATACTTTCAAATGAACTGCGCTCAAAATTTTAGAGGTTAACTCCTTTATAAGCAACAAAACCAACAATAATTATGCTAAAACAATTATCTACATCTATTACAACTTTGATAAATTGTGCGCAACGCCTTTTAATCATAAACTGGTTGTACACGACTACAACCTCTAAGACATGGCTTGCATGTAGTGTAAGTAGACATGAACTGTTTTTCAGGATTGATGATGTCATAAATAATGGCAAATTAGTCTGTAGCCAATGAACTATTTTATTTCCTTTAAATTTTTTGTGCACTACAGTAACATTGGACAAGGTTTAAATTCATTTAAATGTTATTTTGCATTTTATATACTGACAGTATAAGAAGTCAGTGAAACCTTGGTACTGTAACTTACAAAATAATTAGGATCAAATATATTTACTAGCATTCAGTTCAGTATTTATTCCTTCGTATAACACCCATGATGGCTGTTGCACTTTAAAATCATAATGGTTATTTTACATAGTAATTCTTGAACTCAGCTTCGTAGGAAATTGATAGAAAATCAGCACATAAAACATCAAACTATGAGTGGTTTTTTAGGTGTTCAATACAGTTATTGATATTTCTATTTTTCAAGTTCCATTAAGTTTCTTAACTATTTCAATAAAAAAAAGGCTCTAAAAAAACCAAAATGTTGGTTAGATGTAGCACACAAAACCTTGGTAGAGACAAAAGTTATACTATAATATTAGGACTAAAATTTCTGAATATCATCATCATGAGTAGGAAAGAATTAACAGGATAAAAATGGTTCAATCAAATACAGCTAAACTTATATCTGATCTTCAATTGGGGTCATACTTTGTATTTATTTGCAATCACAAGGAATGACAAAATACATCAAGAGTACAGATGTTATTGTCAGTATGAATGAAAATGAGGTCATGGTCTTTTATGTGGCTATGATGTTAAACTAAAAGGCAGTATTAAAAATACAAAGAATGGTTTAACTGTTACGTCTGGTATTCGACAACAATTTGTAAATGAAATGCTTCGTTATGTGCCTCCAAAAAATCGAACATTCCTATTTAAAAACAACAATGTTTTTGCTTTATTGTGTACTTTATTATATATAATCAAATTTTCATATACAGTTTCAGTTTATATTACTTTCAGACTGTTTGAACAACGTACAAGTATTAGAATGTTGATGATTATCAAAATCATTATTGATTAAGACAACATACGCTGAACGTAACTCTACTGAAACTTGTAATCCAAACTATTATTTCCTAATGAAGAAAAGTTCGCGATGGAAGCATGAATTCACAACATAATTTTGTAGATGTAAACAAACAAAGGGAAACTTGTAGGTTTTGTTGTGAATATAATAGGTGACAGGAAATATGGAAGAAGATTTGAAAGCAAATGACAAAGACAAATCAGTGAAACGTTTTTCTTTACCTTTAGATTCTAGAAACTTTAATGAAGGACGTCTTGTATCTAATAGAAGGCATACTTTTGTTCCAAATAGGAGTATTTTAAAACCAAATATTGACGGACACCATACAATAAATATTCTTCCAAATATTCTAAAAGAAAAAAGGCGTGTTTCATTTGCACCTGAAGTAACTTTACATAAAATTAATTTTTTGAAAGCCAATGAAGAACGTAAACCAAAGCGAAAAATATCATTATTAGGAACTTCAACTCAATTAAATGGGTCTAAATTAAGCACTTCCCAATTTATAGGAAAAGTTTACCCTGCGGAAATTCTACAAACTGCCCACGATAATGATCTTTTGAGTGTCAACAATCGATCAACCAAGGGAACTATCCATGAATTAAATGCACCTGTAAAACCACAATTTGTAATTGACGATGATACACAAGCCATGGAAATGAGTGTTGAATTAACACAACAAATCTTGAAACAACAAGAGCAGATGAAAGAGCAAAATTACGAAAATACAGAACAAGAAAATATTTCTGATGCTAGAACTAGTTTACGTGATTTATTTGATGAGGTTGATGATGAACTGAATGATAATGAAGAACAGGTAGAAATGGAGTTGACAGAAACCATAAAGTTCAGCGCTCCAAATGTTCAAGAATCTGATCAAGCTAGAGACGTATCTATGGAGTTAACACAAACAGCTCATATAGGGCCCGTTTTCACGTCGAAACCATTATCCGACAAAAACGTTAAACATGAAAATAATGAAAATATAGTACCTGAAAACAGATCCGAATTAGATTTGCCAGCAGGTATACACGTTGTTGATGCTGATGATGAAATACAGGCAATGGAATTTACTCAGCCAATTCAAAAGTCAGTAAATAATGATGCTTCAACTGCTGCAGCTACTGAATTTTCTGGAACGGAACTTACACAACCAGCAACCAATGGCAACAATAAATATATGGTTTCAATACTAGAAATCATCGATAAAAACAGTGAAGAAAATGCAGTACCAGCAGAAAAACCAATAGATATTAGTGATGATGAAGCTGCGATGGAATTTACCCAACCGATTTCCAAGGAGCCAGATGACGATGAGATGTCTATAATACCGTCAGCTCATAAACTTAGTGTTGTTATGGAAATGTCAGAACCTCCGACAAGTGCTCATTCAGAAGCAGAAACATATGAAAAAGGTGATATAGATTTTGATGGTAAGAAGGGAACCATGAATGACAACACCCAAGACATGGAGGAAACGGAAATATTCAAGTCTTTGCAAATATCATACACATCCAAACCAAATACAACCAATGCAGAAGAACAAGGAGCACTTCAAAACGATTCTGAATTTACTGAAGAAAGTTTTATCACCAATGAGAGAGATACTAGCGAAATGGAAACTTCCTTAATTGGTACTGAAATGATTCCATTAGCTGAAGTTACAACTGATTATACGGAAAATCATGATGACTATGATTCTGATAATTCCTTTACTGATGATAATCACGTCAACGTTTCACTTGAAGTTTTCCTTAATGATGTTAATGTTCAATTTTTTGATAGTATTGGACCATCTGAAAGTGAAGTTGAGCAAACTTTAGTCTTTAATCCGGATTTCAATTCTTCTTTGGCATCATCGTCACCATTGACTGTTTCATCAGGCTCCACTGCCTCTACTCCAACATCACATATACAGAAGAGATCAAATTTAATTGACTATATTGACGCATGCACTAATATTCCATATTATCATTTTATTGTTCATTTGATAAACCAATACAAATCCTCGATTCAATCAATTTCAACAATGGTAAACACATTCTCTAACGACTTATTAGAGTCTAATCCAACGGCAATAAGAGAATACTATCAACAAATCGATGAAGTTAAAAATGATTTATGTACAAATTACCAGGCTATTGCAACATTTACAAGGAAACAAGCAAAATGCCAGAATACACGATTTGTAGCTAGCTTATTAGAGCAATTATCTTTGTCGTATGAACGTGCAAATCAATTACTTGAAATTGATTTAGCAAAAGCTATTGAATGGAGAAGAGGTGTTTTAATTGAGAGGCAGCACATGATTGAAAAAAAGGTAGAGTTGGATCAGTATATTCAAAAATTGAACAGTTTAAAGGATAATTGGAGCTCAATCAATGTTGAAAAGATTAAAAAGTCAAACGAAGAATTGAAGAATAATAGAGTCAAAATAGAAGAAACAAAACAGAACATAACTGAAACTTCAGAGCTAATACGAATGAGAAAATTGATGTTCTTAGAGAAAAAAGCACGTAAAGAAAGGCTTTTGAAAGAAATAGAAGAGCTGAAACTAAGAGTCAAAAAATCCAAAGTTCCCACTACAGAAGATTTGAAATTACTAAGAGAAGAGCTGTGGAAACTTGAACGAGAAAAATCGATCAAGTTGGTTTCGACTGACCACATTACCTTACTCATAATGAACAGTTTACAAGTTGAATTTCAGAAAACTCCGGAAACACATTATCTTCCTATTTTCATGCTAAAAGATAAAAACATTTTTGAACCTTTTTCACCATTAGCGGAAGAATTTTTGTTTAAGTATCAAGGCAAATCAATAGACTCGTCTAATATTATGACTTTTATTAAATCACTAATCTTTGAATGGAAGAGGTTTATTTGTTTATGGAAAGATTTATTGAAGATTTTATATTTACATGCTGGAAATGTGGAGAAGAATAAGTTTAAATTTGAATTTAGTATTTCTGACGGTACTGAATTTGGAGAAAGTAAATTTTATGTCGAGACTAAATTAAATGATTTACTAGATTTAGAAAAATCCGTTAATATTAAAATAGTCAATGGTGTTGAGAATGTAAATATGGGAGAAAGTAAACTATTAAATCATTTGAAAGGATTGTTTAGTAATGAGAACAGTGTCATAAACAGATTAATTGTGGAATAGGATGTATAACTTGGAATACGATAAAATTTATATTTTTTGTTTTTGTGCAATCATACATAGAAATAAAAATTAAAGAAACCCAATCGAAGTATTTTGATGAATATTTCATACAAAAAAAAAACATACTCAGTAAAAAGACAAAGAAAATGAGAATAAATTAGAAATATAAAGGAACAAAAAAAGATAGTCTCATCATTGGTCACAAGTATCATCATCATTTAAATTTAAAACTGCAACTTCATCAGTCACTTTACCCAATTTCGAAACGACAAAACTTGAGTTTACATTACTTGAATTCTTTTCACATTCATAAATGTTTGCAGGAACATCAATAATGGTCGGAGTTGAATCATAAAATACATTGCCAACAGAAACATAAGTTTTACCTTCATTTCCTGTTTGGCTCGCAACTTTTGTGTTACTTGGTGGTGATAATTTCGAGTTTGAATGTTTTATTGGTTGTCCAATTGGTATTTTAGCAAATGATATAAAAAGTTCATCATCTGAGGTACCATTATCGTTTTCATCATCACTACTATGGTTCGTTAAATGTTTAGTAAGATTCAATCTTGTACCATATATTGAATTTTTGGTCAAATTTTTATTAAATTTATCGAGGTTAAAATCTTTATCACTATTAACAGCAGTAGTATCAGTAGTACTAACAATGGTATGTATATTACGTTTAGCAAAGTAGTCATTATTGTCTATTATATTATTATTATTGTCCTTGTTATTGATTCTTTCAATAATTCTTGGAGGGATTATACGTCTTGAAAAAAAGTCATCATCATCATCATCATCTTCTTCTTCATCTTCTTCTTCATCACTATTACCACTTGTAAAAATTGCACGCCTTGAACTTGATTGTTTATTCTGTAATGCTTGTTTTTCAGGCAGTGGAAATTCAATAGGTGAATTTTTGCTGAATTCATTGAACTCACCATTTTTATTTCTATTTTTATTGACATTGATATTAACTGCCTCGTCTTCACCTTCTGATGAATCAGAATCTGTTAAATTTGAAAAAATTGCCCTTTTTGTTTGATTAGTCGACTTTTTATTGTTGAATAGGTTGATGTTATTAGTACTATCATTATCCACTATCGATTTGGCTGGACTAGTAGTTCCTTTACTTTGTTTCCTTGTAATTGATACATTTTTTTGAGGGACAGGTGTAGTTGACAGCGAGTGGTTCGGTGATGGTTTCTTATTTACACCAATACCTCTTAGATTATTCAGTTGATTTGAAACTCCCAACATGAAAGGTACAGTTGAAGGACTATTTGAAGGTTTACGAGCCATATTTAAACTATCTCTGGTATCTGGGTGGTGCGTAAAATTATCCGTCGGTTGGAAATTTGGAGAACTCCTACTTGATGTTGTTGGTGGAATTCTAGTTGAATGTCTGTTTGGGAAACATGCAGTTCTATTTGTAAAACTACCTAAATAACTAAATGTTGAATTGTTTGGGGCTGCTGGACTCATGAATTTAGCATATCCGTCATCATAGTAACTATCTAGAGATGCAAAACTTGGATTGACTGTTAGTTGAACAGATTCATCCTTTCTTCTTTCGTCGTCTTTTTCTAGTTGTTTTCTATAATCATATTCTTCTTCTTGTGTATTCTCATGAGGTCTTGAAACCGGATTATCATTTGCTTCAAAACTACTCGTATCATCAATATTACTGCATGGGCTACTTTCACCCAATGGAACATCTAAGTGGTTGGTATTTGATACATCAATAGTATTTGATACATCAATAGTATTTGATGTTGGAATCTCCAAAAATTCATTTATTGTAGATCCTTTAGTAGTGATTTTTGTGTTTGAACTATCTGAGGGCAAACATGACATGGAAGATGCTGAGTTTTTATTAATTTCTTCAGATAGAATATAACTACAATCATCCTTAAGTGCAAATACATGAAGGTTTCTAGATAGTGGATTTGGATAAGTATCTTTTTTATGCTTAGAAATACAGTCATGCATACTATCATTTGAAGAGTCATTCTCCAAAGTTTTTCTTCTTCGTAAAACATCAGTTATCTTTTTTTTAATCCTGTTACCTAGACCAACAACAGCTTCATCAACTTCTTGATTACTAACATCAATTTTCATATCTCTAGTCCAACCAACATATTGATCTTGCCAAGCGCCACCCATTAAAGAATCTAAAACAAATGGGTGGTTTTTGATTTCATCAATTTCGATTCTGTCAAGAGGATTTTTATTTAACAATTTTAAAAGCAAGTCTTTAACAACTTCAAAATCTTCATTTGAGAGCGTTTTGGCAACACGCCAGCGTGTCATGTCAGGAAACGTCACTTTATCATTATTAATTTTTTCAAACAACTGATATTCAGAGTCCGCATAGAATGGTAAATCACCAAATATGAGACAATACAAAGTGACACCCAATGCCCAAATATCAATTTTATAAGTGACTTTCATTGATTTGCAATTTGTTGAACATAATTCAGGAGCTAAAAATGCAGGTGTACCAGCTGTTTTAGCTAATTCTAAATCATCTTGGTTTTGTCCATCTAAATTTGCAGCAAATGAAACACCAAAATCCGAAATTTTAACTTCATTATCTTTACTAACTAATAAATTGGATGGTTTAATGTCCCTATGAATTATACCTTGATGATGCAAATACTCTAAACCACTTATAACATCTTTAAATATTTTCTTAGTTTCATCTAATGATAGCAGAGGTTCAGGAATAATTTCATCATTAGTAATATCACCGCTAATATTACTACTCTGTATTTTGTTCTTAATTTCATCAGGTGTTAATTGCCATTTAACTTCACCTTTTTCTAAATATTCTAAAACTAAGTAAATTTTTCTAGAGTTTTCAGCATCCAAAACTTCAATTAGTTTAACAACATGTGGATGATCACATTTTTTCATAATAGCAATTTCCTTTCTGATTTTACCTTCTTGGGATTGTCCATTATTTCTTGATAGTCTATTCAACATTAAGGCAGGTTTACCAGTTCTGTCGACGATTTTAATTGCAACTAATTTATCAGTTGAAATATCCTTTGCAAGCTTAACTTTACCGTGTTGACCTGCACCTAAATCATTCAATATTTCATATGTATTTAATACACGTTTTCGTGTTATTGGATCATATTCAACATGAACATAATGCGTCTCTTTGACATGCGTTGAATTTTGTTTTATAATTTCATGTGATTCATTGCAATCAAAATGGCAATTTTGATGATTTTGTGATCTCATTGAATTTGAATATAATGAAGTGCTTGAATTATTATTATTGGTATGAATGTTAAGAGTATTATTTCCATGATTAATAGAATTAGATTCTCTAGAAGGACTTAAACTTGACCTCAGAAGAAAACTTCTTCTTTTTGTCTTCACTTGTCTACCACTATTTCTAGCTAAACTTGATAGGGAAACATGAGAATTGTTTCTTGAAGGATTTGGTGATGGGTTTGCAGATCCGTGTTTTGACGAAGAATCCGTCGATGATGAACAATTAGGATTTTGGATATCGATACTTCTATGCGTGGAAAATAAATAGTCTGTTACTTTGTGTGCTAAATCAGACAGCTTTGAATGTGATGTATTTCGTAGCTTATTATTATTATTATTATTGCTATTATGTGTATCTTGTGATAGCGAGAATGTTGAACTTCGTGATGTCTTAGTTGGAGAATTATGTTTGAAGGAACGATGATTATCTTGTTCAGATTCAGATAAGGAGGAAGATGTTAAGTTAGAAGCTGCTGTTGAAACCTGTACATTGGTGGTAGTTGCAGGGTCAATATTTGACTTCAGATGAACCAGAGAAATAGGATTGAGATCTGAAGAACTACTTATTGTTGAATTATTCATACTGATATCTCGATCCAATATTTCATTAGATGGTTGTAGTTCTTTATTTATCTGTTGACTCATTTTTTTTGACATTTATTAATTGAATCGGTGTCAATTGAAAAACTTACACTCAATTTATGGTTATCAATGTGCCAAAAATTAAAACTACTAATCTAATCGTTTTCTGGTTTAATGTGTCAGTGAGTATGATTTAGTAGACTGTCAGTCAATATTTTCTTGTTTTCTATCAATGTTTCTGCTTAGGCAATGTCAAGTTAGGAATGTGAAGTCTTGTGACAGGCTGAGCACTCAGCAGATCAAATTGCCATACACTGAAAATTGAATGTTGGCAAATTCAAAAATTCTGTGTGAGTGAGTCAAACTTAAAAAAATGGAGAAGAAAAAATCGCAAAATACTTAGGCACCGATTTTGGGCATATTCTTACGTAAGCACATCTTGAGGTTCGAACTATTGTATTTGTTTTACAATTATAGTTATTTTGCAGTTATTTACAGGTTATATAGGCCATGATTTATTCAAGAGGATAGTATTTGTTACCAGCAGCGTCATAAGCAATCTTTCTATCCTTTCTATTATCTCTTAACACTTTACCATATCTAAAACCAACCTTACCAACTTTAACTGGAGTGAATTTGAAAGCACACTTATCACCTTCATACATGGTAGAAATGAAGGAACCATCCTTTCTAGATGCATTGGATTGAGCATGATGTGCAGAATGTTCACCACCTTCGGATAATCTTTCTAAAGTGACAGATGCAGGTTCTAAATTGAATTCCTTTGCTGCATCAACTGGACCGAATGGTTCAGATTCTGCAATTGTTAAGAAACGTGATTGAAGAGTTTCTCTAGGAATTGGAATTTCAGTCAAGTTTTCTGCATTCTTTTCAGGGTTATACAGTGGGAACATATTATACATTGTTTTCGACATTTTTAATAAATCTCCTTTTATTAAACCATTTTGTTCCCAATTTTCTTCAATTTCACGTAATTTTAGAATTGCTTCAATTCTTTGAATTTTCAGCCCATATTTTAATGCAACTTGTTGAGATGGAATTTTATTTAATAAAATATCATTAACGATTTGAATTTTCATTTCATTTGAAACTTGTAAATTTGTATAGCATTTGGAATTCAATGGAAAAGGTTGTAACATATGTTTACCTCTTCTATTTTTACCTGATTCATCAACTTCTTCAACCATATCAAATTCACCTAATGGTTCTAAAAGCGCATTACCTCTTTCATTTCTTGGATCAATATAATTAGTTGTATGATTTGATTTTGGATATGCATATTTATTTAAATAGTATTCACCTTTATAGTTCTTAGGTCCTAAAAATTCATCCATAAGACGTTTGAAAACTGTTTGTTTACGACCTTTTCTAGGTGGTGGAATGTTACCAGCTTTTGAATAAAATGGATAAGCAAGTGTTCTTCTATAACGCACCTGAGACACTTGTGTACCAACACTCTTAACTGAGTTGGTACTGTTTTCAACAAGAGATCTGCTAAGCATGGTTGTCGTTGTGATATATAGATTTTTCAGTAGTCGTTTTGATATACACCTTGTTAAAGAAATTGAGTTTTTGTGAAAAACTCGACGACAAAAAAAAAGCGAAAATGCGAAAATGCAAAATTCTAAAAATTCTGGAAAAGGAAATCGAATAGGTGGAAGTCTTAGAATTTTTCAAGAAAAGAACTTTTTTTTTACTAGTTTTTTTAGGTTAAATAATAACATTTTAACTATAACTTATAATTATAACTGGAAATATAAAGAAAATACAAAAGTAATTTTAAAAAGAAACGGGCTGTGAATTGTGTAAAAAGGTAAAAAAAACATTATTTTAATGCTTTTTCTTGAATGCTGTGTTTGAAAATGACTAAATAGGATGAATGAAAAAAACACTTGAATTTCAGTGTTTTAATATAATGTACAATTAATGGTGAATAAATGCAGTGCAAGAGAAATGAATTATTGGATTTAACAGTCAACTAAATCAACAACTCTTAAGTAAACTTCGTCACACTTAGAACCAATATGTTCATCATATAAATTGTAGAAATTACCAGAAAGACATTGGTAAAAAACGGTAGTGTTACCAATAGCTAATTTACCATCTTCAGAGACAGACCAACCAGCTGCGTAAATTGCACCTGCTTGTGGTGGTGGACCATCGAATTGGAATTGTCTGTTTGCAACAATAGAACCAATTCTACCTGCTGCATCAGTTAAAATACCTTCCTTTAAAACCATTGATAATGCACCTTCAGTTTTACAAGATTCTGGGAAAACATAATCACCTGCATTGGAAGTTTCAGCTGGTTTGGAAGAAGAAGTTGCAGTAGTACCTTGAATTTGACCATCCTTAATTTGAGAAACTGCATCTGCGGTAGTAATAGTAGTTGCTTGGATTTGACCATCACCGATTTGTGTGACAACTGGAGCATCAGTATTGGTGGTAGCTTGAATTTGACCATCACCGATTTGTGTGACAACTGGTGCATCAGTCTTGGTAGTAGCTTGAATTTGACCATCACCGATTTGTGTGACAACTGGTGCATCAGTCTTGGTAGTAGCTTGGATTTGACCATCACCGATTTGTGTGACAACTGGTACATCAGTCTTGGTAGTAGCTTGGATTTGACCATCACCGATTTGTGTGACAACTGGTACATCAGTCTTGGTAGTAGCTTGAATTTGACCATCACCGATTTGTGTGACAACTGGTGCACTGGTCTTGGTAGTAGCTTGGATTTGACCATCGCCAATTTGTGTGACAACTGGGGCATTGGTCTTAGTAGTAGCTTGGATTTGACCATCACCAATTTGAGTAACAACATCTCTCTTTTGAATAGATGCTGCTGCTGAAGAAGAAACAGTAGTTGGAAGTGGATCAATTGAAATTGCAAAAGTTTTGGTGTAGTCAGTAGTGTGAGATGCTGCAAGAGTAGCTTCAGGAGTTAAGGTTGACCATGGTTCAGATGGAACATAAGCAGCTAAAGATTGTGCAATTAATGCTAAAGTAGCAACAGATAAAGTAGAAGTTCTCATTTTTATAATTGTTTGTTTTGGATTGTTTGAATAGTTCTTAAGAAATGTTTCTTTGGATACTAAAAGAAGGAAAGAAGAAGTGAAGGAAAAATAGTTGATCTGGATGGATCAAGCTCATCTTTTATAATCTTACAGTACCTTGTTTGGGGTGCTAGCTTGTTCAAACCAGCTACGTTGTCGCCACAACACAATTTACCGAAAAAGGAAGAAAACCTAGATGGGAAGACGTCTCTTTGGAAACGAACAATGCCCAAAAAACAAGCTGGCCCCGCGCATTTCCCATTTGGGCAATTCGTCAGCAGAGGCTGGTTTCTGAAGAAAAACTGTTCTATTTTCAGATATTTGTTATTGATTCTTTATTCATTTAATAGAAATACACACAAGTATAGATTTATAATTAGTTTGTATAGTAGATCATTTTGCCTTTTTCATTTTTTTTATTTTTGATCACTATAAATCCATGAGCATTATTATCATCGTTCATTCATTCCTTATTACTTAATTTAGCCAAAATTTCGGGTCTTTTTTGATTTTTTTCACGTTCCGAGACTGTCCGACGATTAAGCATGGCTAAAAATTCAGTAGCATATTTGGCCTTCGTAACACTTTCATTGTTTAAATCTTTAACAACTTCAAGATAGTTATGATAAATATCACCATTATAACTACCTAAAACTGAGTTGATGAAAAAATCACTAAGTTTAAATGAATCTGTTAATCCAATAACTTGTTCACGAACTTTTTTCAAAACTTCATATTGATATTTTTCAAAAATATCATAACAATCGTTACTAATAATACCATGTTGTAAGAAATATATACCAAATTCTTCAATATTAGATATTGCAAATAAAATTGCAAGTGTAATTAATTGTTTTGCAACATCTGGGTTTTTAACATCATTATTAATTTTATTAATCCATTTATCCAAAATATACTCAATTGCATATAATTTTGATAGTGATTTTTTCTCGTTTGCGATTGTGTCCCAATTTTTACCATTTTCTTCCAATGTTTTAATACATTTGATTGAAATTCTCAAAATAACAGACTGAATTGCTTTATTCAATGTTGGTAAATCCTTTAGATCATTAGCAGTTGATAAAATAATACCATCTTTTGTTGCATTTTTCAAAAATGCATAATTCTTACCTGAAACTTTACTGTTTTTCAAGAATGTCATAACCTTCTGAATCGTAATTCTACCACTATTTTGTGCTAGAATATTATTATCACCTTCCCAAGTACATTGCACAACATGATCTGCATAGCCTTTTGCAAATCCCGCATACGCAGAGTATCCATGACCACCACAACTTTGCCTACCTTCATCAATTAAATCTGCAGTTTTCCATGTGCATGTGCTTTTTAAACTTGCAGAATCCGCAAATAAACCTTTCAAACCATCAATTGCCTTACTTAAAATTGCAAAATCTCCACTTTTAACACCGTCATCTAAATTTGTTAAAACTTCTTTATAGTCATTTTGAATTTGACAAGACGCAATACTCATACCGTAAACCCAGGATAAGTAAGGTAATAATCTTTTTTGATGTAACGGATAATTAATTAACTGATTTTCAATTGTTTCCCCTTTAATAGTAAATTGCCTTCTACCAACAGCATATCTTAAAGCAATGGCAATGAATCTTTCACCGGTCCTCCAAGAATCAGTAACCATTGTAACTCTACCTCCTAAGAGTGCACCATATGCCAATTGTTCTAATGGAGGTTCTTCAACATTACCATCACGATCAACTTTTGTAAATTTGCTTAACATATACTGTCTTGGGATTGACACATTTGAAAATTGAATCCATCCATTATCAATACCATCTCTACCCATTTTTTCACCAATATCACCGATTGAAATACCAGGATATAAATCATGATTAATATCTCTTAATGGAACGACAAAAGTTTTAACACCATAGTCTTTTTTATTAACAATTAATCTTGCAAATACAACAGTATGAGTTGCACTATGAGCAGCACCTCCAATCCACCATTTAGTTGCACCAATATGGGGAGTATTAATAATGAATTCATCATTATCTGAATTAAATTCGGCAGTGGTTTGTAATGCAGCAACATTTGAGCCATGTGCAATTTCAGTCATACTAAAACAACCATAAATATCTTTAATATAAATTGCGCCTCTTTCAAATGCCCAATAATTGAACTGTTCTTCAGTACCATTACCTTTAATTGCACTTAAAAATAGACCAAGATGAACACCAACTCTTGTACCTAATTGTGGGTCAATCAATGCAACTAGATTCAAACGATCTTGGAAATTTTGGAAATTTGGTGCATCTTGTTCCATATATTGAGCTAATCTTGCAATTTTATCAGCTGTTAACTGACGATGTTCATCTTTAGATAATTGGTAGTATTCGGGTTTAACTTTTAAAACTGGATCTCTTTCGATTTGTTGCATTAAGCGTAACGTATGAATGGATGCATCATATGAACCCTCAAGAAATTCATGCATTTCATTTAATGGGAATTTTGTATGTAATCTTTCTTGCCAAATAAGTTGTTGCGGATCAGGTTCCGCAACCTGTGGAAGTGTGGTTAGTTTCATTTTTCTTTGAAAACAGAAATAAACACTGTAGAATTAACTATGTCAAAGGCAAACAGGGAAACCTGTCCTTTTATAACCCTACACATGTGGAAAAAAAAGACAATTCGAAACTGAAATTGACAAAAACCCAACTCCGAAGCGCGGGGGAATTCCCAGCGGGGAAAGGTTCCTCCGAGAAATATTCACTCTTTAACAGTGTTGTGTTTCTCTATTTGCACCGACAGTCACGTACCTGGAAATGGAAGAATGATCATTCAGCGTCCATAGCTTAACCGTAGTGGAGTACGTTTTACACCGAGTTATTCTGATGTAATATTTACACGCTGTTTTCAGTTCAGGATTCTTGTATATATCAGTTTGTAAGGTACTTTTTTACCAAAAAATAAATCCCCTCCATATTTGTTAATTTTGACAAATAAGTGATTGTTAAGTAAAGAATAAGTCTTATAGCCATGAATCTAAAGTTTAAGTCCATTGATGTTGTTGCATACCTTAGGATCTAAATAATTCTTAGTAGGGTATAATTTGATGAACTTTTCTTTTTACTAGAGTTTTCTGCTAAAAAAAGATTCAACCACTAGGGACTGTTATGTTTTTCTAGGATAATAATATTACAATATAATAGACTACATTGTTATTATTCGTTTATCCCACAATTTCCCGATTGGATAAAATGTATATATTCTATTATATGTGATGTGAAACACAATCCATTTTCAACAAATTATAACAACTTATAAGGTTAGATTAATAGTGGTTTTTAGAAGAAAAAAAATTGAAAATTGTTTACTATAAAATTAGTTCAAATTTGTTTATTTTTAGAACTTATCGGATTAATTACAAAGTTTTATAACAAAAAAAAATATTTATCACGATAAAAAAAAAACAAATCTAAAGAACTTATAGAATAATATTTAAAAAATAATAAGAATAAAAACAAAAATAACAACAGTGCTGTAATCAATCCGTTCTTGCCCAAAAATAACCGTTTAACAATGATCTCCAATGATTTTTAGTGTTTACAATGCCTACATCATTAGCAATTCCACCCTCAATTGATCTTTTGACTGACTTATCACTATTATAAATAGATACAAAGCCCAATGTCTCAAAACTATCTACGTTTTTATTAGTTGCATACCATTTGTAACCAGCTAAACCTAATTGACCAACGATAACAGTTACTAAAAATAGTCGAATCGGATTTAGTCTTTTGTTAGGAGGCAACGATTTTTTTTGAAGCTGCTCTCTTAACTTCTGTTCTGCTGCTCTTTTCTTAACCAGTGATTTGCTAAATTGGATGATTGTCATTATTTAACCAACCGAAAGTTAACAAAAAAACTAACCACAACCACCAAACAAAGGAAACAAAGCAACCACTCTAAGCGTGAAATGAGCCCCCTCTTGTTGCTGGCGCGCACCACGAAAATCAAAAAAGTATCTCAAAATGGCCTTTCCTCCTTTTTATGAATGGACACTTGTTAACATTTTATTTTTGGATAGGTAACACTCTTTTCTTCTTTGTAGTTATAATAGTATAAAAGAAATGGATCTTTCAATTTTAGAATTTCCGGTGGATTTTCAAGGTCAAAAGTTGGTTGATAACTTTGCGTTGGCTATTATCTTTATAGGCACTGTTGTTTCTTTGTTATTTGCATTTATTTTACAAAACATAGTATACTTTCTATACGCTTTTACACCATTCATTGGAATTTCTTTAATTGTTACATTGCCTAATTACACAAAATATAACGAACATCCTGTTACATTTTTGAAAAGACCAGTTTCTAAAATAAATATTTCTTTATAAAATTATCAATATAATATAATTACTTCTATCGCTATGTCTGCATCCTCGTCACCATCATCAGCACCCAATGAGTTATATCTTGGTTTTGATTTATCAACCCAACAATTAAAAATTATTTCTTGTTATTCAAATTTAAGGTTTCACTCCAAATACTCTATAAATTTTGATGAATTTAAAGATATTTTTGGCATTTCAAAAGGTGTTTTGTCGAATAATAAGACTGGCGAAACTGTTACTCCAGTTGCTGTTTTTATTAAAGCATTACAAACATTACTGGATCGAATGAAGCAAGATGCATTTCCCTTTCATGATGTTATCTCAATTTCTGGATCTTGTCAGCAACATGGTACTGTTTACTACAATGATAAGATTAATGAATTATTGAATAATCTTGATCCAAATTCTCCAAGTTGGTGTGAGGATTTATCACCAGGTTTCTCATTCCCAAATGCATCGAATTGGCAAGATAGATCAACAAGTCAAGAAGTTCTTGATTTTGAAAACGCCGTTAATGGTCCAACTAATTTATGTTATAAAACCGGCTCAAAAGCACATTATAGGTTTTCAGGTCCACAGATTAGGCGTCGTGCTAAAGAAAATAGTGATAATTGGAAACAGACATCGAATATTAACTTAGTTTCAAGTTTTTTAGATACTTTTTTAACCGGTTCTTTGAGTGGTATTGAAATTGGCGAAGCTTGTGGCACGAATTTATTTAATATACTTGAAAATGATTGGGATGATGAATTATTATCATTAATTGTTATGAAAAATTCTACAATTGATAAAGTTTCAAAAGACGAACAAAATAGAGGTTCTATAATTGCAAGAAAAATGCTAGGTAAAGTTGTACTACCAGACGAGTTCAAAACAATTGCATCATATTTAATTAAGCGTTACGCATTTAATCCAAATTGTACAATTTGGCCAATCACAGGCGATAATCTAGCAACAATCATGTCCTTACCATTAAAACGTGATGATTTATTGATATCAATGGGTACGAGTACTACAGTATTACTATTAACTGAGAAGTACGTCCCAAGTGTTAATTATCATTTATTTAAACACCCTGTATGTTCCGAACTATTTATGGGCATGTTGTGTTATTGTAATGGTGCTTTAGCAAGAGAACAGATTAGAGATGAAATTAATGAAAAATATGGTACTCAAGGTTGGGATAAATTTAATGAACTGTTGGAATCCGAGAATAACGGTGATAAAGTTGGTATTTATTTCCCATTAGGTGAAATTATTCCAAACGTAAACGCTCAAAAACGTAAATTTAAATATGATGGTGCAAATGTCGTTGAAATTGATAGTCTTGTTATTGATGAAGAAGCTTTATTAATTATTGAATCACAAGCCCTGTCAAATAGGTTAAGAGTGTGCCCAATGTTAAGTGATGATTCAATTGATAACAATGAAATCACCAAACAAGCATTATCAAAATTATCAAAAATAGTTGGTGAAAAAATAACAATTGATAACGTCTCATACGACGATTTAGAGTTTATTAAAAGACCAATTAATGTTTATTATGTTGGGGGATCATCAAAAAATGAAAGTATTTTGAAAGTTTACAATAAGATTCTAGCGCCAAAAGATTCTGGATATAAAGTTGAAATCACTGATGCATGTGCCCTAGGCGGCTGTTTCAGATCAATTTGGGGTAGCGATGTTACTGATTTAGGATTTGAAGATTGGATTACTGGAAAATTTAATAGTGAAGGAAGTTTAGAAAGGTTAAAAGATGATGTTAATGTTGAAGATTGGGCTAATTATATTGAAAAAATGGGTGTTTTATCACTTGCCGAAGGAAAGTTAACATGAGTAACTTCATTATATTTCACAATTACTATATAAAAAAACTTATAATTACAAACATTATGATAGGAAGGATTATCTTGGTTTTGCTATAAATCCGAGTGCGGAAATGCGCCAAACTAAAACATTGTACAAACCGGGATAATTACCATTTTTGGACAATAAAACCGGATTTAGCTTTGCTATATTCTGGAATGGTTAATGACCCTTTTTACTAGAAAAAAGTTTAAAATGAATATGATTATATAATAATTATAAAAGGAAAATAAAAATAAAGGGTATTATTAATTGAATTATGCCTTTTGTGCATCAGGTCCTAAAGTAACTCTTCCTCTCTTTGCCCTATAATCTTTAATTGCAGATTTAATTGCATCTTCAGCTAACATGGAACAATGTAATTTAACAGGTGGTAAACTTAGTTCTTTTGCAATTGTAGAATTTTTAATATTTTCAGCTTCATCCAATGACATACCTTTAACTAATTCAGTTGCAAAACTTGAACTTGCAATTGCTGATCCACATCCAAAAGTTTTGAATTTAACATCTTCAATTATACCTGTTTTATCATTAACCTTAATTTGTAATCTCATAACATCACCACATGCAGGAGCACCAACTAAGCCTGTACCAACATTTGACAGTGATTTATCCATGGTTCCAACATTCCTTGGATTTTGATAATGATCAATGACTTTTGGATGATAAAACCTAACGTTTCTTAATGGGGTAGTTGTTTTTGCTACTCTTGTAAGACGTGAAAACATTGTTGTAGTATTGATTGTTTGTATACAAGTAATATGAGAAGAAACAAGATAAGAGAAAAAGAAGGAAAGAAATAGATGACTCCAGCTGGATAAAATCTATCATTATTTTCTTATTAAGCTTCTTCCCAATTAATAATCGCTAAGAGGAGAAGACCCTAGAAGGTGTACGGGTTTAATGTTTTTGTGGGAAAAAAAATACTTTTGTAGGTGGAAAATTTTCACCCCGTTGAGTGTTTTTTTTTTCGTGGGAATTTAACGTTCTTCCCACAAATTTTTTTTTCTTTCTCACCCGTAAAAGAAACAGCATGTTTTCAAATAGGAGGAGCATGAAAGCAATATGTTCAAAATACAAAAATAATCTTCTCCTTGAATAACCATGTTATCTATTGCAAGAAGGTCCCTTTGCAGACAACCACAGTCTATCACTTTACTTCGTTCTTATGCAATACAAAGAGTTCACAACTATGAAGCAGAATCCCAAATTATTGTTGATCCAGTAACAGGTACTAAAACACTGAAGAAACCAATGACCATGAATACCGAATTACCAGATGACCCACGTCCAAAACAAAGATTTCAATCTATTGCTACATTTGTTATATTTGCACTCGGAATGACTGCTGCTTGTGTTGGTATTTTCAATTATGAAAAAGTTTCATCTCCAATTATGAATGCAACCATGTATTTTTTAAGAAGAAGTCAACATGCAAGAGAGCTTTTAGGTAACAAAATTACGTATGATGGTTTATTCCCTTGGATTAGCGGAGAAGTTAATACTATGAAGGGTATTGTTGATTGTTCCGCTAAAATTGCAGGTGATAAAGGTTCTGCACTTATGATTTTAAAAGCTGAAAAGAAAGCTGATGAAAGATTCACCATTGTCCAATGGTTACTTATTGGTGATAATGGAGATATTTTAGATTTAACTAATGATGCCAGTGTTGACCTTTTTTTCTAAACTTATCTTAAACCCCGAACTATAAAATATTAACTTTGTACATATAATAAATACTTTTAAGCTCACCCGGCCCTTTCTACTGGGCCGAATATACTGGGCAAAATCAACTTGCGTCGAAATTCTCACAAGTTTCCCACGAACTTCTCACGAGTTTCCCACGAACTTCCTGCAAACTGTTCGTGAAATCAACAAACTCCCACAAAACGCGCAAATGGAAAAAAAAAACGCATTATGACTCTTTTCCGGGGCTAAATTAATTTTTAAAATTCTTTTTCAAATTTTTCATCCTGAAGATGATATTGGAAATCAAAGGAGATAAACACCCCCAACTTACCTTGTTTTTCTTTCTATAACCATCCAAAATGTCAATTGACAATCGTCCACTTCCATTTCAATACCAGTTTTTTGCTGGTGCAATTGCTGGTATCTCTGAAATTCTGACCATGTACCCGCTTGATGTTGTCAAGACAAGAATTCAACTTCAAGTTGGTAGTGGTACAAGTGCCGAATACAAAGGTGTTGTTGATTGTTTTACCAAAATCATTAAGAATGAAGGTCCTGCAACACTATATAGAGGTATTTCTGCTCCTTTACTTATGGAAGCTCCAAAGCGTGCAACTAAATTTGCTGCAAATGATGAATGGGGAAAATTTTGGAAGAAAACTTTTGGTGTATCCCAATTAACTCAATCATTGGCTATTTTGAATGGTGCTTGTGCAGGTGCAACTGAATCATTCATTGTTGTCCCATTTGAGTTAATTAAGATTAGATTACAAGATAAATCCAAGGCTCATTTATATAATGGACCTGTTGATGTTTTAGTAAAAACTGTCAAGAACGAAGGTATTTTAGCATTATATAATGGTTTAGAAGCTACACTGTGGAGACATATTATTTGGAATGCAGGTTATTTCGGTGTTATTTTCCAAGTTCGTGATTTATTACCAGAAGCAAAAGATTCAACCCAAAAAACTTTCAATGATTTACTTAGTGGTATGATTGGTGGTATTGTTGGTACTGCGTTCAATACACCATTTGATGTTGTTAAATCTCGTATTCAAAGTGCAACTGCTGTTGAAGGTCAAGTTAGAAAATACAATTGGGCATTCCCTTCATTAGGCATTGTTTTACGTGAAGAAGGTTTTGCTGCATTATATAAGGGTTTCCTACCAAAAGTTTTAAGATTAGGACCAGGTGGTGGTATTCTTCTTGTTGTTTTCACCAACTGTATGGATTTCTTTAGGGGTGTTTATTATAAGGAATAGTTACCGATATATAAAGTTTTATAAAAAGAAAAAAATTATTGCTGAAAACTAAAAAAAACTAATACAGAAATCGACCATATGATAAGACGGCTGAAAATAGAACGTCACATTTTGTGATGGGAGCAATTCCCTGATGATAAGCATACTCCGCTTTTAGTTTTATGTTGTACGTACAACATTAACATTATACTTTTCTTTTCTATTCCTTTTACTTTCTTTATTCCTTTTACTTTTTTTATTAAACCATGTCTATCGAACTTAAAGCTGACAATCCATCCGTTGTTCTTCAAAAAATCGGTGAAATTACCTACGAACAACGTCCTGTCCCTGAAATTAAAAAATCAAATTACGTCAAAATTGCCATCACTAACACAGGTTTATGTGGATCGGACGTTCACTACTATGAAACCGGAAGTTGCGGTTCATTTAAAGTGACTTCGCCAATGGTTTTGGGTCATGAATCATCTGGTATTATTGTTGAAGTTGGTAATGATGTTAAAACTTTAAAAGCCGGTGATAGAGTTGCATGTGAACCTGGTGTTCCATCCAGATTATCAAAAGAATATAAAGCTGGTAATTATAACTTATGCCCTCATATGGCTTTTGCGGCAACGCCTCCATACGATGGTACTTTATGTAGATATTACATATTGCCTGAAGACTTTTGTGTTAAGTTGCCTGATCATGTTTCGCTAGAAGAAGGTGCATTAGTTGAACCATTGTCCGTTGCTGTTCATGCAAATAGATTAATTGATGTGAAGTTTGGTGATACAATGATTGTTTTTGGTGCTGGACCAATTGGTCTTTTATCTGCAGGTGTTGCAAAAGCTTTTGGCTGTGATAAGGTTTTAATCGTTGATCTTGTTGATGATAAATTAAATTTTGCAATTCAAAATAACCTTGCAACTCATAGTTTTAATTCGAAAGGTAAATCTTTTGATGATTTGTCATTACATATCAAATCCATTTGGGGAGATAGTGATTTACCTTCGTGTGGCATTGATGCAACAGGTAATAAAGGTTGTATTAATTTATGTATTAGATCATTGGGAAAAAAAGGTAGATATGTCCAGGTTGGAATGGGTGGTGATACTGTTGACTCTTTCCCGATTTCTTCTGTTTTAGAAAGTGAATTGACTATTAAAGGTGCATTCAGATATTCTGTTGATGATTATAGGTATGCCGTTAAACTATTAAGCGACAGGAAAATTAATGTTAAACCCCTTATCACTCATAGATTTAAATTTGAAGACGCAATTAAAGCTTATGAATTTTCTAAAGCGGGAAAGAGTATTAAAATTATGATTGAAGGTCCAAAGTAATTGGTAATTATCTTATGTGCAAGTAAGTAATATATAAACAATTATTTAATTCTATTAATATATAAACAATTTTTAAGTCTATTCAATTTTCATTTTCTTTATTACCAAATAATTCACTGTGAGCTTCGTCATGTTTTGCTCTAAAAAAGGTATAATGTAAAACAACATCGTCAATATTTCTCATTGCTGGATCTCTTGAAAATTCAGGATCAATAAAGAAAAATAATGGCATATCGACTTCTTCACCCTTTGCTAATCTTTGTTCTTCGAAGCAAAAACATTGAATTTTATTAAAATAAGGTGCAACATGGTCAGGGGTAACTGAATAGGTTGCCATACCTGTAATATCTTTATCACTTATATTTTTTGCTTTATAAAATGCTAATGCAGTTTCACCAGGCACAACCCAAACTTCTCTTTGTTGCGGTACAAACTTCCATGGTAATGCACCACTTGTTTCTGCAGTAAAGGAAACTCTTAATCTACGTTCTGTAGAAACTGGGGTTAGTTTATCTCTTGTAAATCTAGATTTATCCGTAATTGGTGTACCACCCCAACCTGTACGTTGACAAATTGCTCTATAAATTGGAACACTTGCATATGAAAATGCAAGGAAAATCATCATCATTGATAATGAATAGTATATTGTTGTTTGTCTATCATATTTATCCTTTTCTCCACGATATTTCTGTCTTAGTGATTGATATTCTTGTAATGACATTTTCGGTAGTTCTGAACGTTTGGAACGTGGTGATTCAATCATTTTTTCAGATTTTCCACCAGGAACCTCATACCCTATTGGTTTAAAAGTGTGAAATGTTCTTAAAGTGACGCGTTGTAACCCTACCAGACGACGTAACATTATGTAGTTTATTACCTCGAAAGAAAGACTAATAGAGTTGCAATGTTACACAGAGCTTTGTTTAAAACTGAAAATTCATGTTGTGAGGGATGGACTTTAAAAGTGCGGTCTTTGAATTTTCAACCTACTAATTTACTTTTCACTTTTTATTTTTTACTTAACTTAGTTAGAGGAAATATATAATTATTTAACGATTGACGATTAAATTTACAACTAAAAATCTTCTTCTTGTAAGAACTGAAGTAGTTCTTGTTCACGTTCACGAGCTTGAGTATCCACATCAACACTATTCGTGTTTTCATTCATTGGATATCTCATTGCTTTCACACTATCATTATGTAATTGCATACAGAATTTAATACGACGATCAAATTCAATTTGTGGACTATTTGTACTATAAACATCAGTAACTTCATCAGATTCCATATATCCCTTTGTGTGATTAATTGTTGCATCAATGACACCATCTTTAATTGCTTTAGCAACAATATATTCTGCCGTTAATTCATTATCAAGATGAAGTTTAATACAAATATCTTTCAACGAAATCTTTTTATAAGATAAAGAAATAATACGAATACCTGTCTTTATGACATTTTCTCTTAGTCTTAAAACTAAATTATAGTTCTTATCTTTCTTAAAATGTTCACCATAAATCTTCAAAGCATTATTGAAAATTGTTAAATCACCTAATCTAACAGCTTTAGTAACTTCTGAATATGACCTTAATGAGTTATTTAACTTTAAATCGTCAAAATTTGATAATTCTGGAATTTCCCCAGTTAGCAATTGAATTAGAATTTGTAATTTTCTTGTCGATTGTAAAAATCCTAAAGCTTTAGTTGTTTGTGGACATTTCCTGATTGCTGTGACAACACATTCATTAGCTGATGAATAATCTAATTGAATTGTTTGAATTCTAGCTAAATAATAATAATACCTTGCAACAACTGAATTAGTTGCTTCACTTGGAAATTCAATTTTTTCAATTAAATTATATGCTTGATTTATATCATTAGTTAAAATATAATCCCTTAATAACAATGTAATTATAGATGCTCTAGTTTCAGTATCGTGTCTTAAGGTTGCAGTTCTTAATGCATTCATTAAATCAGTTCTAATATTAATCAAATTATGAGCTAATTCACTAGATCTAAAAATATAATACCAAACTTTTGCTTGTATATAATCCAAAGTCCTTTTGTTATAACTTTTTAACGTGTTAATAACTAATTTATTGAAATGAAATAAAGCTTTAGTTTCGCCCAAATCATGTAAAAAAATTTGAATTAATAAATGTATAAAAATATCAACTTCTGGGAGTACATCATCGGTATCATCATGGACATTCTCAACTTCCATTTTTTCATCATGACTTAATTCGGTGCTGAAAGGGGTTAATGTACCAATTAAATATTCAACAGTTGGGTATGATGGTGTATATACATCATTGATTAATTGTAGTAAATCATCTGCTTTGATTTGTCTTCTAATTGGAGATAGTTCACGAAATGCCTTTAAAATATAACGTGGGTCAAATTTGATGGAAGAATTCTTAACCAAAGATATAAATGTGTGCAGTTGCTCAATGATATTAACAGTGACTGGCGCAACTTCAACTTCAGTAGTCATATGGAATGGTTTTGGATTTGAAATTATAATAATGAAGTTCTGGGTGGCAAATTGCAAGTCAATTAAGAAACAAACTTGAACAAAAATCAAAAACTTTTGGCGAGCGTGATTTGATTTACTATAGGAAACAAAAAATGAGAAGGATGAAGATAAACCTATTTTTGAAGATTATTATGGTATACAATGGCGCATAGAGGACTGTCTTCACTCAACTCAAAGTCACTGGATGAAAAATATCAGAGTTTAGGAGATGCTTTACTTACTGCACAGAGAGAACAACTTCAGACACAATTACAGGTGTTTCAAAATGCCCTAATATCATTCAAATCTGAATATTCCAAAGAAATTGTTCAAAACGAACAAGCTAGAACATGTTTTGCTGAAGTCTGTATGGCTTTTGGTATAGACCCATTAGTTGTTGCATCATCTATTGATGACGATGATAAAACCGGGAAAAATAAGGACGAAAGAACTAGTCAATTATGTATAAAAATGATCGAGTTGTGTTCACTTACAAGACCTCTAAATGGTGGAATCATATCAATGAATGAATTATTGAAGTTGATTAACTCGGATACCTGGGTAAATCATGACTTACAAATAACATTTAATGAAACTGATATAATACAATCGTTAAACCGTTTGAAAATTATTGGTGATGAATTAAATTTGGTTACAATTGGTAAGAATAAATATATTAAAAGTATGCCACAGGAGTTGAATTTAGATGAAATGAGAGTTTTAGAAACGGTTGATTTATTGGGCTATGTAAGCGTTTCACTTTTAAAAGATAATTTCAATTGGAAAAAGTTAAGATGTCAGAATATAATTGATGATTTAGTAACAAATGGTATTTTATGGGTCGATATACGGAAGAATCATGAAACAAAATATTGGATTCCAACTAATATGTAAGGGTAACTAGGTGGTGTACACGTTTATAAAAATCAAAATAGTAAATCAATGGGATATATATTGGAATGCAAAATCAACTGTATTATATTGACTTTCATTCTGTATGAGGAAATCTTCGTTTTTATCCAAAATATCATGATTGATATGATTCCAAGTTGTTGAATCACCATATAACATTGCCATTGATCTGATTCTTTGTTTACCATTAGCATCACACCTCTTACATTTATATGTGTCATGAGTTTCACAGATTGTCTGTGTATTAAATTGAAATAATTGTTTCAAGTTATCACTACTAAATAGTCTTTCAACATCATCATTTGAATCAACCACACATGATGATAGTTGAAGTTTTGCACTTTGACGTTGAAAAATCTTTTCTTCAATTGTACCTGTTGAAATAAATCTATAAATAAAACAATTTTTCTTTTGTCCATCTCTCCAAACTCTTGCTAGTGCCTGTTGATCGGATGCCGGATTCCAATCAGGATCCATTAAAATTAATCTGTTAGCTCCGATCAAGTTAATACCACAACCACCTGCTTTTGAGCTCAATAAAAACACAAACTCTTTGCCATCAGGATTGTTGAACTTATCCACAAGTTTTTGCCTTTTATTAATATTCATTGTACCATCTAATCTCAATGAACCAAATTTATGCTGCCTGCATAACTTATCAACTAAGTCTAGTGTTTGTGTGTAATTTGAGATAACAACAATTTTATCATCTGTTTCTTTATTAATTTTATACAAAAATCTTTCCAACATTTGAAACTTACCACTATACCAAGTTTGAATTTCTCTATTTCTTCCTGAAGAATATCTATCATCTTTATAATCTTCAGGTATTAAATTTTCAGAACCTTCGATGTCTTCTGGTAGAGACAATAAATTTGGATGATTACATAGCTTTTTCAACAATCCAATTGCCTTTAAAGGTTGTGAATTTTCACCCTTTAATAATTTTTTAATATCTGGGGAAGTGATAAAATGATTATATAAGGTTTTTTGCATATCTGATAATGCACAAAATATAACATATTCATATTTCACTGGTAAATATTTACTTAAAATGTCATTTGTTCTTCTAATAATAAATTTTTGCACTAACTCTGTTAATTCTTTTAATTTTGCATCACCTTTTTCTTTTTCCTTATCGGTTGCTAATGAATCTCTACCCCTTAGAATATGAATCTCATAATTCTTCCTAAATTCGTTTCTATTCCCTAATAAACCAGGATTTGCAAAATTTAATAATGAAAAATATTCTGATAAATCATTTTGAATTGGAGTACCTGATAAAATAACTCTTCTTTGGCAATTAAGCGAGTTTAATGCATTGAATGTTAAACTATCTCCATTTTTTAACCTGTGACCTTCATCGGCCAATACTAAACCAACCTCGCAATTGTTTAATCTATCAATATTACGTCTTAGTGTTTCATAACTAATGATCAAAACTGGACTAACAATACCCTTACCATAAGCATCTGCCCAATTCTCAATTGCATCACCTATACTTGATCCTTTTTGAGATTTACCATCTATTGCTAGTGAATTTAGTGAACCAACTCCTAACCATTTGTCAATTTCATTTGCCCAGTTTTTGACTAAACTTGATGGACAAACAACAATGCACTTGTCTATCGTCTTTTTACCTCTTGGTCCTTGTTTAAGTAATGTCCACATAAGCGTCAAACATTGTAATGTTTTACCTAAACCCATTTCATCTGCCATAATACACCCCTTAGCTCTTGCATCAACTAAGCCGGATGTACATCTGTATAAAAATCTAACACCTTCACGTTGATGTGGTCTTAAAATTTTTGCAAGTTTTGGATCAATTACAACAGGAACATTGGGGAATTTCGATACAGGATCTTCATGTGAATCGGATATTCCTAATAATTCATTTAGAGATTTTTTATTGTACAGTTTAAACCTTGACGATGGTCTTAATGTTTGTGTTGGTTCAGGTGAAGTTTCAGGACTTTTTGGTCTTGATAATGCCGCTGCTTGAGCTGCATTTTCTTCTTCAACTTTGAGCTCGGGTATGACATCTATGGTTGGATCATATAAAACAATTGCCAATTCACTAAACGGGTCATGTAACGCCCTAGGTGGAAAATAAACTTTTTTTCTGTTTCCTAGTGGTGGTGGATTCCGTGTATGAGTTGTCCATGTATCATTTTCGCCCTTATCTTTTAAAGGTATCACAAATTTTTTTGTTAAAATAATTTTTTTCTCTTTTATATCGCCTAAAACTAATCTTGGATGTAAGGCATTTTTTCTCTTAATGGTATTATTTAACCCATAGCTATTTTCATCAAACCAAGGCGTGTCATTTGAATCTTTTGAATTTTTAGATCCGGGTACTATTCCTTCGGCATATGTTTTAGGACCTCTCAATCTTGCTTGTCTTACCGTCCGTCCATTATTCGTTCCATTTGTTATCAAAGTTCGAGTGGAAGGCCTAGAAATTGGTGGTGTGAATGGTTTAAACAATACAGATGGATCAGTTTGTGTTCTCCGTCGTTTTAATGTAGGATTCAGACCTGCACCTGTTCCTAAAACATCAGTCACGTATAACGGTTCCTTTGGTTTATTTTTATACTTTTTGAAATCAGTTTTTCCCATTATTTTGTTATATAAAAACTTAGACAATCAAAGGACAAACACGTAAAATGCAGAAGAATTTTGAAGTGTAAACAAAATTTTATGTAGAATTCTGAAATTCTCACATTTCTACTGATATCAGTTGCAAAACAAAAAATTACATTATTTGGGTATAGAATAAGTATAAATTACACAAAAATCTCAAACTTTAGTATGCTAGAAGGATTTCTAAAACTATGGCAATAGTAACACCTATAAACCATGAGAAAATCATGAGGAACCCAGTAAATCTATCACATCTCCATCCGCCAAACGGTACAACAATAAGCAAAATGACAATAAGGTTAAATAAAAGACCAATAAGACAAAATATAATCGATGCACTTGCAATAATATCAATATGATCAACACCGACTAATAATCCGCTCATGCCGAGTCCAATAAGAATATTCAACAATGGACCTCCAATACATGCAGCTAATGCCATTAAAGGATATCCCATTCTGGTTATAACAATGCAAGAAATCAGATCACCAACTGAGTTACCAAGTGCAAACACAGTGATACCTAATGCTGAAGGATTAATATATGTTAAAGATGAAATTAATGTTAAAATTGAAATAATTTCAGATGCAATTATTGAAATCCATGAAATAGATGCCAACACTCCAAGCAACGAAACCACACATTTGATTAAAGTTGATGGGTTATTTGAACGAATTAAATTATGATATGCAAAATAAGTATTGCTAAAAGATAATAAGATAAGCAAAAATTTTGTCAATGCTGAAATTTCTGGGAATAATGTGAATATAACTATAAACGGAGAAATAACCAATGATGTTAATAATTCAAATAACTTAGACAATCCAGGTTTGTAGTCACCCTCGTAGTCATTAACTGTCATAATTGGAATAGTATGTTTGAAGATTTTAATAAATGGCAAAGCTAAACAATCAAAAATCGAATGTAGTAAACTTTTCCTAGGAGATTCAATAACTTCAACTTGTAACTCAGTAGCAGAATCACTTGCATTTACATTTACATCATCTCTATAATTTCTGCCATTTTGATCTATATGATAACCGATACGTTTTGTCGTAGTTAAACCACTTAAAATGGTTTCAAATTCTAAATTTCTAATAACTTGTGGATTATAATTATAACTATCTTGAAATTCCACATTTTCATCAAGTACAAGAGGCATTAAAGATTGGTTGTTGTACAAACTTCTAGCACGTGTATCTAATTGTAATTTTTGTAATTCTTTTTTGAAATACCATTGCCAAACAGTAATTAGTATAACATAACTGACATAAATAGCGATTAAAACTATCATTTCAGCCCTTGATAAAACACCATCACTCACACAATACAATAATATTAATGTTGATAGAGTAAAAAAAAAAAGGTCTCTTAAATAAGTTCCCTTGGCATTTAAAGAAGATAATTTATGTTCCTGAGACTGACTATCTTCACCGTTACCTGGTACAAGATCAAAAGGTCGTGTGATGAAAATGGTTCCGATGACAACAGTATTAATAAAGTATGCGGCACCAATAATCTCACCAAAAGCAAGCATTATATTATTTGTTTTGAAAGATGTATACGTTGAAATGATGTCAGGAGAACCGTTAGCAAATGCCAGTAGCGTTAAACCGGATATATTATCGGGTATTTTAAGATGAGTTGTAAGTGCATTTAAATTCGGAACTAGACAATCACCTGCAACAAGGCCGATCGAAGCAAATAAAGCTAGAAGAAAGATGATTAACAACGGTATCCCTATCCAGTGTCTTGCTGTGTCGGAAGTTGCCAAACAATAGTACACTGAGAAAGAATTAATAAAACCTGGATGATCTCTGCATTGTTCTTGCACAAATTGACATTGTTGTAAATTTGGAAGCAGGTATACTTGATCACAGTTCAAAATAGCGCTGTTTAGAGTTTCCATTATATATATATTCGAAGAAATGCTGATAGAAAAGAGTAAACAACCACAATTAGTGAAAAGTTTGCCAGATTCATGTTAGCGAATAAAGACAATAGAACATTAAAGGAACTATTTTTGGTACATAATCAGCAGGACATGTTTTATTATAGTTTTTTTTAGTGAAGTCTAGGATTAGACAGTGGATGCTTTGGAGAAAACGGATTTTTGTAAAGATAGCTCTCAGAAACATGTTCCATTCAGCTGAAACCCAAAGAAACAACCCTTTAGAAACTAGGCCCTTGTTTATTGACAATAAGGGAAGATTTAGAGAGAGAGACACCG
Source organism: Pichia exigua (assembly GCA_030570195.1). Taxonomy (NCBI): domain Eukaryota; kingdom Fungi; phylum Ascomycota; class Pichiomycetes; order Pichiales; family Pichiaceae; genus Pichia; species Pichia exigua. The sequence continues at coordinate 55,431 of JAJLVI010000046.1, forward strand.
GAAGAATATTCCATATCAATGGGATAAATTTTGCTTCCAATACTAAAATTCCCCAACACCCCTGTCAGAATACACATTATAAGCCTGATGAATGTGGTTTTTATGATTCTGCTGATCAAATTTCGTTTGTTGGAAAACCTTTTCCATTAAATGAATCTTACGAACATATTTCACGTATTAAACAATGTGGCTATAATACAATTAGATTTGTTACAACTTGGGAATCGATCGAACACGAAGGTCCAGGAATTTATGATGTTGATTATGTTGAATATGTTACTAAACTGTTGGAAGTCATTCATGAAATTGGAGGATTATATGTGTTTATTGATCCACATCAAGATGTTTGGTCTAGATTTTGTGGTGGTAGTGGAGCACCAATTTGGACCCTGTATGCAGCTGGATTAGAGCCAAGGAATTTTGAAACCACTTTAGCTGCAAAGATTCATAACTTGGCGGAAGATCCATCAAAATTCACTAAAATGGTTTGGGCAACAAATTACAATAGATTAGCAAGTGAAGTTATGTTTACGATGTTTTTCAGTGGTAAAATATATACTCCAAAGGCATTAATTGATGGTATGAATATTCAAGATTATCTACAAAAACATTTTATTGATGCGTTTTCCTTTTTGATGAATCATATTAAAAATAAAATTCCACATGTTCTAAAGAGTTGTTTATTAGGTGTTGAAAGTATGAATGAACCAAATAGTGGATTATATGGATTTGAAAATATTGAAACATTTCCAAGTGAACAAAAATTGAAATTAGATGAAACTCCAACTCCAATTCAAGCATTTAGATTAGGTATGGGATATCCTGAAAAGGTTGATATCTATTCATTATCAATTTTTGGACCAAGTAAGTATGGAACTGATTGGATTGATCCAAAAGGTGTTAAAGCTTGGATAAATCCTGAAGATAATAAAGATAAACATTATGGTTTTAATAGATCTCCTGAGTGGAAGTTAGGTGATTGTATATTTGCACAGCATGGAGTGTGGGATTCGACAACTGGTGATTTAATTTTACCTGATTATTTTAGAATACATCCATCAACTGGTGAAATTTTAGACGAAAAGAAATTTATTAATGGACCATTTTTAGACTTTTGGTATAGCTTCAAGTCTGCAATGAGAAATATTGATGATAATATGTTTTTGATTATGCAACCGCCTGTTTTACAAATACCACCAAAAATTGAACACAGCCCGGAGTATATCGATGATAAAACAATTGTTGCCTTACATTATTATGACGGGATGTCATTAATGTTTCAGAAATGGAATAGACTGGTGAATGTTGATACATTGGGTATAATGAGAGGTAAATATCTTAATCCAATATTTGGTTTAGTTCTTGGAGAAAAATCAATTAGAAGATCAATTAGAAAGCAATTAAAGGGAATGGTAAAGGAAAGTCATGAAAATATCGGATATAATATTCCAGTTATTTTTACAGAAACTGGAATGCCATTCAATATGGATAATAAAAGATCATATAAAAATGGTGATTATTTCTCGCAAGAATCTGCAAATGATGCAATTTTATCAGGTTTGGAAAATGAACAATTTAATTTTACTTATTGGTGTTATAATCCTGATAATTGTCATAATTGGGGGGATTGTTGGAATTTAGAAGATTTTTCAATTTGGTCAAAAGATGATACTAATAATTCATCATTAGAATCGGGTAAGACATATGATGACTGGCTAAATAAAAATCTTCTAACTTTTGGAAGCTTAACACCAGAGACTGGAAACTCAAATGATACTGATGATTCAGATTCAAATAATAGTATATCAATAAGATCTGATAGAACTTATAATGATAGAAATTCAACTAAAAGTAACTTATTGAAAGAATCGAGTAGACATCGTTTTCGAGAATATGAAAGCAATTATGAAAGTCCATTCTTAGATTTATCGGATGGTATTAGAGCAGCTAATGCAATATTTAGACCTGTACCATATCTAGTTAATGGATTTATAAAACATTGTGAATTTGATGTAACTTCGAAATCATTCCATTTAAAAGTTCATAGTGAGATACCAAAATTAGAATCATTACCGGATATAATTATACTACCGAAGCATCATTATAGGAAAGGAAATTATAATATTAAAGTATCCCATGGATCAATAAAAATTATTAATAATGCAATTGTTCAATGGATTGAATGGGATCATAATGAAATGTCCAACACGAATGTTTCATTGCATATTCATTCTGTTGATCCATTAGGTAATGAGATGTATAATAAAGATAGCTGTTTGGATTTAAAAGCGTTAGCCTGCGGATGTTAATAAATGGAACTGAAATGTGTTTATATATAGTTAATAAAGTTGGAGGATTTATTTTAAATAGAATTATCTGCGGGCTTGGAAATATTTTTGTTACTACATTCCATTTAATGTTTGCATTGCTAGTTGTTATACTTTACGAATGTATATGTATCGATGATAAAAAAGGAAATAAACATATTGTGACTGGTTAGCGGTTTAAAAAGGTTATATAGTATGTCTATCATTATATAAATATAAGGGGAAACTGTAAAAAAAATGAATACATATATGAATGGATCAATCGAACACATTTAAATAAGCTTCGGCAACAAATCTTGCTCTTGCATTCAAGAATAATTTCATTTCACTAATTTCTTTATCAACGTCTTCCATAAATTCTATAATAAAGTCAACTAATTTATGTTTCATCATTTCTTCTTGATGTAAATTAGTTAATAAAAAACTGATATCATAACCATCAATTGGTACACGTCTTAAAATTAAGAAATTTTCAGCTCTTTTTGTTAAAAATCTAGTAAATTTATCAACCAAAATTTCTTCAATTTCATCACTTTGCTTAATTTTAATAGAAACTCTTAATGAATTAATTGAAGGTTCAATTAAAACACGTTCAGATTCATTACGACAAATATGTAATGAATTTAGTAAAATTTCCGGTGTATGTTTATTTTCAATTTCTGGATAATTATGACGTTCTACAAGCTGTGAACTAAAATCTTGTAAACAAAGTGCAGAATTGAGTGAATGACGTACTGCTGTGAGATATGGTTTAAGGGATTGTGACATTTTTGTTTGAGATATAAGGATAATACAGATTACTGAATCGTGGTAATACGATAGAAGGGTATGTAATGGCTGATATTGAAGTTGACCTCGCGGTGGCAACATGAATTTACAAGGTTTAGAAAAAGATGAAGCTGAAAATGGAAATATATACTTTTCTCTGACTTTCTTTCGGGTTAAAGGTAATGGTTTGGACAAGATTAGAGGACCCAGCAAGTGGAAGAGCATATTACTATGATGAGGAAACCCAGTTGACTCAATGGGAATTTCCTGAGGATTTATACGTGCAAGCCTTAACCAAGTATGGATGGAACAAAGCGGATTCTGAAGGTAGAACGTATTATTATAATGAAGAATCAGGTGAGAGTGTTTGGGAGATACCCGAAGTTGTGCTCGTTGATCTGAAAAGACAATTAGGTGAAGCACTGACGGAAGCAGAAATTAAAGGTGAAGACATTCCAAAAGAGGACACAGTTTCTAAAGATGAAGAAGCAGCAATCACTGAGCAACCTTTGAAAAATGTTGAAGAAAATGTACTAAATGAAACTCATGAAGATGATAAAATGAATGTTGATGACGTTCCTATTGAAAGCAAATCCAATCAAATTTTAGAAATTAATGAGTCTACTGTAGAATCCCAACAATTAACAAATAAATCAACTGAAGAAGCTGAAACTGAGTATAAAGAAATGATTAAATCGTTAAATGTTCAAAACATGTGCACATTTGAAGATTTTGTTCCAAATTGTATAAATGACGAAAGATATTGGAATATTGAAACAAGTATACAGCGTAAAAAATTGTATTTACAATATCTTGAAGATAAAGAGACCGAAGAGTTTTTAAGTTTTAAAAAACAATATAAGGATGAATTTTTCCAAATGCTGAAAAGATATAATGTTAAATATTATACAAGATGGGAAAGTATACGATATCAAATATCTAGTGAAACGATTTACCAAAATTTGAAAAATGATGAAATTAGGATTGAGTTTTTCGATTCTTATATAAATAATTTAAGGTCTGAAAGAGATAAAACATTAAAACAAATAAAAAAAGCAGAATCTGAAAATTTAAAAAATGAGTTATTGAAAGTTATTAAATTAGATTCAGAGTTCGCAAAAATCGTCCTTAGTTTAGCAGATAAGTACAAGAATTTAACAAAGAGTGAAATGTTGGCTATTTTTGATGATGTTATAAAAGAGATTGAAAACAAACATCAACTAGAAATTGAATTTGAAAGAAAGAAAAACTATAAAAGTGATCAAATTGCAAGGAAAAATTTTAAATCAATGATTCAACACTTAATTGAAGATAAAGTTTTAGTTCCAAATAGTGATACAAAATGGTTTGAATTTATAAACTTAATTAAAGATAAAGCTGAATTTATCGAATTATGTGGACATAAAGGATCATCAGCAATTGATTATTATTGGGATATTATAGATTCTGAAAATCTCAAATTAAACTTGAAAATTGAATTGATTAAAAGACAGTTAATTAATTTTAATAAGAAAATTGAAGATTTAACAATAGATAAATTTATAGAATTGATGAAACTTTCAAATAATGATGAAATTTTAAATATTGGAGATAAGCAGCTTACTAAAATGTTTAATTTAATTAAACCAAAGCAAGGTATCAAAAGATTAAATGACGATAAGTCAACAAATTCAGAAAAACGTCAAAAAATTTTATTACGTAAATAAATAAAATAGTATATAAGACTATATGTATTTTTATATTATTCTTGTGAAAATAATGCAGAAATGCCTAAAAATGTAAACATGGCATATTTAAAATACTGATTTTCAGTAATTAAAATTGTGATGTAACCCACTTTAGGTATATAGCCCTTGACATTACCAACAATATCTTTTTCTCTATTTAAATAAGTTTTACCATATCCATATAATGGTAGATCATCACGTTCATTATTATCTCCTTTAGTAAGTAAATATTGTTGAGGAGTACTGGAAGTTAATTTAGATTTTGATTTTTTTGGTGCTTCATTATATACTTTATGTTCACGCATAACACGATGAACAATGGGTATATCTCTTTGAGGTGCATTATAAACAACTATATCTCCGACATTTACATATTGCTCTCTATTCCAAAGTATTAAAATATCACCACGTTGAAATGCAGGTTCCATCGAACCAGATAAAACCACAACTAAAGGAGAAGATGAATTAGCTAATACTGAGAGCCCTTTCCAAATTGAAAATGCACTTGCTATAACCATTGCCATGGTTAAGATGTTATTTAGTTGCAAACGCAATGTCTTTGCATTCATTGTCGATGGTTATTATGATGTATAATAAAGAAATGGGTAATACGTGGTTGATTACATGTTATGAAATCCTCACTTAAAGTAATTTTGCAACTTTTGGTTTTCAACATGAAAATAGCAATTTTTAGATTTTGAAAATATAAGAAACCAAACAAACACGACTTTCACATTTAAAATCAATATATGATTCCTCTGTGCTATAATTCAGTGGAAGATACATCAGATGAGCACAAGTAGATATTCAGCAAAGGCACAAAAACGAGAAAGACAAGCATTATTTTCCACTGATGATATATCCCGATCAAATTCAGGATCACCGATGCCAATTATAGATTCGAATTTTAGTAATAACGATAATGTAAATTCTACAATGACATCAAATATTGATGTGAATAATGGTACAAATGTTAATATTAATATTGAGAATCCATATGCACGAACAAATACATCAAGTTATTCAGCAAGACATGCAGAAATGGCGATGTTAGAATCTCAAAGTGAAGATACAATGAATGAAATGAAATTTAAAATTAGTGCATTGAAAGATTTATCATTTTCAATGAATGATCAAATTAATAAGTCTAAGAGAAGTATTGTTGAGTTAAGTGAAGATATGGGATTAAGCAGTGAGAAAATTAAATGGAATATGGGACGTATGAGAAGATTTGTTGAACAAAGTGGAGTGGGATGGAAAGTTTGGTTGGGATTCTCAATTATTATATTATGGTGGTTTATTTGGGTTTGGTTGTTTTGATCAGATGTTATGATTAATGATTTTAGTAAACTATATATAAATCACAGACATACACGTATACAAGAGGATTCAAAGCTTCTCAAGAAAAAAAAAAACAAAAAGAAAAATAAACATAAAAAAATTTAAAAAAAAAAATATTGTTATCCATTATTAATTGTTGACACTTGTTTAATTGTTAAAACATATTATTATTAAATATTATGAATCCATTATGTGGTTGATTGGGTTTTGATTGTTAGCACTGGTTAATTGTTGGAATTTTAATTAAATATAATAACACTGTATGTATATATATGTTTAATTAATTGTTATACACGCCCACACGTGAAGATGGAGTTAAGTAATGATTATCATCGATAACCAACTTACTATGTTTGTTTGTTGAACTTTGATTATTATTATTATTATTCCTGTTATTGTTGTTGTTATTTTTTAATTTATTGAATTTATGTTTATTATTTTTAATATAGTTATAGTTACTATTCTTATGATTTTTGATAAGCCTGCCATGATAACCATCAATTAAACTGGTTTCATTATTATCATCACTATTATTATTATTAGTAGTAGTAGTAGTAGTAGTATTATTAGTGTTATTATTAGTATTATTATTAGCAGTATTATGAACATGATTATTGGCATTAATATCAAGAGCACCACTATAATTACTGCTATTATTTAAATTTGGAAGATTAGTACGTTTTTGAACAACATTAATAATTCTACCATTTAATTCATAATCATTAAAATTTAAAGCAAGATTCAAATGATTGATGTGAGAAAATTCCAGATAAGCAAAACCTTTTGGTAAACCGGTTTTACGATCACAAATTATTGTAACTCTATTAACGGCATTTTCACCACAGCCAGGTATGGATTCTGTACCTAAATTAAATAAAGATTTCAATCTATAAGGAGTTGTTCTAAATGGTAAATTTGAGATAAATATTGATCTACTATCGATTTCACGCTGATTGAAAGGTTGATGTGGACCTAAATCTGATGAATTTGCTGATGGTGATGCTGTTGTTGAACGTTGAGTTGTACTTGAATTTGATGCTGATGTTGTTGATGGAGATTCGGGAATTTGCTGTAAACTTGGTTTTGGTTTAGGGATTGGTTTTTTTAAACTGGAGTTTGAATTTGAGCTTGAATTTGGATTTGAATTTAAATTCACAACTTGGTTTGAACTTAAAGAGTCACTTGATGTTAATGCTGTATCGGCTGAAGATAAAGCTGAGTTTGTAGTTACAATAGATTCGGTACTAGGAGCAGAACTGTTAGTATCATGTTCAAATTCGGTACTACTACCATGATCTGAAATGAAATCAGATTTTGAAATTGAATTTGAAGCTGGATCTGGATTCTTATCTACAGATGGAGGAGGTATAGCTGGATTTGAGGTCCTATCGTCGAAAGGCTGGAGGTCTCCATAATCTTCAAAAGACATAGTTGAACCTTCCATACTTATGCAGAATATGTTTCATATTGTTTTAGGAAACTTGATATTTTTCTGAAAAGATAAAATACCCGCTGCTTGTTTCCACTTCACTAATTGCATGTACCAACCTGGACGAGACGATCGTGGCGTTCCCGCTGGAATCACATGCTTCCATGGGGTTCCAACGCTTTTTGTCCCGCCGGCACGCGACGGACGCCGCCCAAAGAGGAAATAGATACCATATCCGGCAAGCGCACAGCCTAAAACGGAAACTATTTTTCTCAACAAGAAAACCGGTGGGTTTTTCAACTGTTAGGACCCTTAAAGGCTTCTTTTCCAGCTGCAAGAGTGTGTACTGTCTATAGTGGTTACAGCATGGGTTGATCATCATCAGGGGAATATAACGCTGCGCTATGTGTATCACGAGATGGAAATCTTATTGCGGACGGCAACCAGCAACGTCATTGCAAACGTAACATATGTAACATAATTCTAGACCAGATTACCTCATACTGATTTCTCGATATGATAAAACCAAAATAACACAAAGTAAGAAAAAGCTGAAAAGTGTGGAAAATGTGAAAAAGGAAATGTGGGTAGGCTACACCCGTGCACCACGATGTTATTTTTTTTTTTTATTTTTTTATTTTTTTTCATTTTTTTCAATTTTTTCAATTTTTTCAATTTTTTCATTTTCGCATTTTTTTTATTTTTTTTTTTATTTTTCATTTTCGCATTTTCGCATTTTTTCATTACTTGTTTGGGAAGTGAAAAATTTATCAAATTTCATAAAAAAAACAATAAAATATAATCCATGTAACCATCAATAGTCCATTAACATCTCCACTTATCTCCACACAACCTCATCTAGACAGCCATGGTTTCCGTTAGAAAAAGAAAGATGAACCGTTCTGGTGTTGCTAAGAACAGACAAAGAAACAACAACAAATCTAAATACAATCCAAAATCAAATCCTATTATTGCACAACATTGGAATAATGAATTAACTGCAAAGCAAAACTATAAAAAATTAGGTTTAACCTTTCGTATAGGATCTTCTACTGGTGGTGAAGAGAAAAAGATTAAAATTAAAAAGATTCATCACGATAATATGAATGAAAGTTTGTTTGATGAAGACCCAAAAAAACAAGAGAATAATGATAAAGAAAATAATCAAGAATTCGACGAGTATGATCCAGCTAATATTCTTGAAGGTACTGCTAAATTCCTTAAAGATGACAATGGAAATATTTTGAAAATCATCTATGGTACGAAGAAACTGACTAGTAAGACTGAAGATATGGAATCCGAAATTGAAGAAGAATCCGAACCCGAAGATAATTCTGAAGCCAAAGAAGTTATTGCTAAACTTGAGGCAGTTGCAGCTATTCCAAAGAAAAAGGAAATCCACTATTTAAATGAAGTTGAAGTGTCAAGGTGTGCTAAATTGATAGCCAAATATGGCGATGACTATGATAAGATGATGTGGGATAAAAAACTCAATCCTTTTCAACTTTCTCCAGGTCAACTCCGAAAACAAATTGCTAAATACAAAGAACTTCATTTATAAATATAGTATAGTATCGTATCGTATCGTATAGTATAGTATAGTATAATAATAACAATTTCAAGAAAATACACTCATGAAATTTCTCCCGAAATTTCCCTTCAAAAGCCTTTTTTCCCACGAAATCCCCCCCCCCTTGATGTAGTTTCTTCCGTGGGAAATCATCATTCTTCCCTATGGATATCGCCTTCTCCAATGGAAACCCCGCCGAACCACACAAACGCACCAAATACCCCCCGTTCCTCCAAATCCTTCAAGCCCCCCTCTCTACCTACTACACCTTCCACTGAATCTGCTCATAACCTTCTAACAGCATCCCATGAAACCTTTGAACACATTCGATGCAGACTCGCCCAGGATATGGCCGGGGTAGAAATGCTTGCCCACAAAAATGCCGAAGTTAAGCAGAAAACCGCTGCGAGAGTGAACAAAATGTTGAAACATCTGGATGATTTGTAATTTTTATACTACAAATGTGTTAGCTCTAATTAATCAGTTCTTTTATTTTGGTAAACAACCATGTTTTCGCAATCTATCAGATCGTACTCTTCAGTATCCTCTCCCACCATTATAAATACTTTATCAAATGGTATTAAAATAGCTATAGATCCAACACCATCTTATTTTTCTGCTTTGGGATTTTATGTCAATGCAGGTAGTAGATATGAAAATCATTATAATTTAACTGGCTGTTCACATCTATTGGATAAATTATCTTTCAAATCAACTGAAAATTTCACATTAAAGGAAATGACAGATAATTTAAATAAATTAGGTGGTAATTATATGTGTGCATCATCAAGAGAATCAATGATTTATCAAGCAAGTATATTTAATAATGATGTTGAAAAAATGTTTGAACTATTATCACAAACTGTAGCTGCACCAAAACTTACAGATGATGAAATTAATGATCAATTAATATCAACGGATTATGAATTAAATGAAATTTGGTTACAAAGTGATTTATTATTACCTGAATTATTTCAACAACTTGCTTATTCGAATAAAAACTTGGGTTCCCCGTTATTATGCCCCTCAAATGATTTAAAATTCATAAATAGAGAAAAATTATTAAATTATAGAAATATCTTTTATAATCCCGAAAACCTAGTTATTGCATTTTCTGGTGTTGAAGAATCTCAAGCCCATAAATTAATCGAAAAGTATTTATCAAATTTCAAATCAACTAATAAAAACCCAATTTTAAAGGAACCTGCAAATTATACAGGTGGAGAATTATCAATTCCTGTTCCTCAAGGTTTAGAATATAGAGGTGAAGAATTTCATAATATTTATGTTGGTTTTGAAGGTGTTGATATTCAATCTGATGATATTTATAAATTAGCAATCTTACAAATGTTAATTGGTGGTGGTGGTTCTTTCAGTGCTGGTGGTCCAGGTAAAGGTATGTATTCAAGAGCATACACAAGAGTTTTAAATCAATATGGTTTTGTTGAAAGTTGTAAAAGCTTTATTCATAACTTCTCGGACTCAGGCTTATTTGGTATTTCATTATCTTGTGTACCACAAGCAAATAGAGTTATGTCTGAATTAATTGGTTATGAATTTAATTTATTAATGAGTCATGATATTGGTAAAGGTGGTATTTCTGAACAAGAAGTTTCAAGAGCTAAAAACCAACTAAAGAGTAGTTTAATGATGAATTTAGAAAGTAAAATGGTTCAATTGGAAGATATGGGTAGACAGGTCCAAATTTATGGTAAAAGAATTGATGTTTTAGAAATGTGTGAAAAAATTGAAAGTATTAACAGAAATGATATTATTAAAATTGCTGAAAAAATATTTACTGGCTCTGAACCAACAATTTTGGTTCAAGGTGATAGAGAATCTTTTGGTGATATTAAAGGTATGTTAAATAAATATGGTTTAGGTAAATCTGTAACTACTGAATCTACTAATAAAAGTAGAAAATGGTTTTAGTGAAATCAAAAAAAAATATTATTTATCTATTTATTTATATACAATATATATATTCTGTAAATACAACAAAAAAAAGTTATATACGTTTAGAAAAAAAACACAAAATAAGTCATTTATAATCCATCCATCATCCATTTCCCCCCACACACTAATTTTCCTTTTCATATACATCATCACTATTTAAATAAGTATTAAAAACATGATCCCAAAACATTGAAGTAACACCAAAACCTAATCTATAGTTTTTATAATGATGTTCTAAATGATATTTTTTTAATTTTTGAATATACGATGGTAATTTAACATGGTGTAATGAATAATGCGTTACATCATACATTATATAGCCAAGGAATCCACCAGCCCATCCAGCACATGCAATATAAAATGGTAAAATGCCAAAAATTAATTTATAGAATGGAATTGCTAAAACAACAAATAATGTTGGTGGCATTACTAATCTCATTCTATCCATTGGTAAATAATGGTGAACACCATGCATCAAAAAGTGTAATGTAAATGCAATATTATTCTCTGGCAAATTATCATCTAAATGGAATAAAAATCTATGCATACAATATTCAATTAATGTCCAAACAAATAAACCAACACCCCAAAAGAAAATTGTAACAAATGGATTTAAATTTGTTGCTGCTAAATAAAGAACGTATAAATCAACTGGTATCCAAATTGATGGAACAACCCACCATGGAGTTAATGATAAAGGTTCAAGAAAATTACCAAATAATAATGCACTACCTTTACCATAATGTCTTGGTCTATGAATTTGATCAATATAAAAATCTCTTGTCCAATTAGATCTTAAAACTTGCATAATAAGGGGCTTATCCAAATCTAAAAATTTATGTTTGGAATAATCTTCTGAATGATCTGTTTTTAAATGTAATAAATCATCTGGAATTTCACCAAATTCAGTTAAATCTGCAACTCTTAAACCATCTGCATCATATTCAGGTTTAACTTTAATATCTTCATGTTTTAATAATAGTTCTTCCTCTTCCTCCTCAGTGGCTAAATATCCAATAAGCATATCATCATCTAGCATTTCATAGGCACTTTCTGAGTGAACATGCGATGTTGCATCTGCCAAAATTTTAGTTATATCTTTACCGGCATAATCTAAAATTAGTTCAGGACCTGCAGGATGTTCATCTAAAAAACTAGTAACATTGTAAACCTTACGATTAAAAAGTGTAACCCAGCATGAATCTTTTGTGTTGTGTTTTTCAACTGTTGCCTTTGCAAGAAGTGGTAATGACATTGTTGAAAACTAGGAAATGAAAAAAACAACGTCAAAGGAAGAAAAGAATAACTGAAACCCAACAAAACAGGTGAAAACAAAATAAACATGCTATTTTAGTAAAACAGAATTTGGAAAATTCATTTGAAAAAAAAAAATAATAAAAAATACAAAAAAACACAAATTATAAACAGGCCATTCTTTATCTCTTAATAATAGATAAAAACATTAGAGATTTCTGTATACTAAATGTTTATAAAGGCAACTACTATAACATCCTCAACTGTTCCATAGTACTTTGGTACTCGTTGTTTATACTACTACTTTGACTCGTAGACCCCTTCAAATCTATATCCGTACAACTTCGTAAACCCTCCAAGACAATTCTCCAACCTTGTTTCATACAACACCAATTATCATGTTCTTCTTCTAAATCTATATTCTCTTCATCTTCATCATCAACATCAAACTTATTACCATTATCATCAAACTCTGTAAACTGTTCACGTGCAGGGATTTCAGCTCTATGTGGACACGATTTTAATTCTTCAATGTTGAGATTTTCATTTGATTCGTTAGCCGTATATCTTGATATTAAAATTCTACGTGTACAATACTCACATTTTAAAAGTAAAAACTTATCATTATGAAATTTCTGGATCTTTAATTCCCAACCTAATAATCCAGGTAGTATAATATCTAACGAATTATCGATACCTGTATCTATGTCAATTTCAATTTCGTCATTTTCTTCATGTTGTTGTTGTTGTTTCAAAAATTCAATAAAAAATTTGATTTCATCAAAACTTAAAAACTTTAAACTAAAATTGAAATTTTTATTAATTAGGTTAAATTTATTAGTCTTAAAATTATTCAGTCTTTTATAAAATTTCGAAATTTCTCTTGACATATCCTTCCTTGTAATATAATAATTTTCATCTTTAGGAGATAATGGTAAGAATGGTAAAAATTTACAAATTGGATAATGATCAGTGGTTAATCTACTAACATAAGAATTTATTAAAGTTTCATAGATATGAACATCATCATTATCTTCATCGTTCTCATCTTCTGAATCATCTATAAATTGAAAATCAAATGGTAATTCATACTTTTCTGTGTTATTTAGTATTTGATTATAATTATCCGTATGGTGTAAATTATTAAAAACTTTCTTAGTATTGTTGATATTGTTATTATAATAATTATCTGGAAGTTCAGGTAATTTAACGATTATTCCTGAGTGACATGATGTACAATATATTTCGTTCTTCCTAATCGAATGGCATTTCCATCCTTGAGTAGCACATAATAATGGCGATAATTTAGGATTATCAATTGTCCAATTAAAGACTGAAAATGTATTTAATCTATTAACTAAGAATGTTCTTGATAATGGTGATGGTGTTGAAATCTTCCTAATCGATAAATTATTCGGAGTGTTGGTTGGATTATTCCCTCGTAAGTAAACCAACTGTTTCTTGTGTATATTATTAGAATTATTTGTATTATTATCATTAATATTATTTGCATAACCATCAAATGATGATGATGACGATAATCTTCTTTTGGGTATGATCGATTTTGGTAACGAATGTAAATGCTGTAATGTCGACCTGCTGTTTGAAAGTTTAATAAATGGATATGATAATTCATTAGGAGATGATGCTGGTGGTGATATTGATATTTGTTCTAATATATTCAAGATGGATTTTGCTGTTGGTGATGTTGATGTTTGATTATTATCAGTATAATCTTCATCATTTATTGTTGGACTTGATTCTTTCTCCTTCGAGTTATCTCCTACTTCTTCATAATGATACCGATGTTTGTCTATGCGTTCTGTGTCTATGTCAATGTCCATGGTTATACTAAAAAGTAGTAAACGAACTAATCAGGGTACTTTATTATTCACCCATCAATATTTCATCATGATTTAGTCAAATTCCATTTTTTGTTTTTCGTTTTATTCTTTTTTCTACGTCTTTTCTCATTCACTTTTGTTTGATTCTTCTATTAATTAATTTATTTATTTACACCGTATTATTTCAATAAATAAATATTGAATAACTATCAAATGTCATACAAACAAAACTTTCTTAATGCAGCATTAGATGCACAGGCTCTTAAATTCGGTACTTTTACTCTTAAAAGTGGTAGAATTTCACCATATTTTTTTAATATGGGATTATTCAATACAGCACAAACTTTAAGTATATTAGCAGAAGCATATGCAAAGGCAATCATTGAATCTGGTATTGAATTCGATATACTTTTTGGTCCCGCTTATAAAGGTATTCCACTAGCTGCTATTACTGTTACTAAATTATTTGAAATTGGTGGTGAAAAATATGCCAATATTGGATATTCATTCAATAGAAAGGAAAAGAAAGATCATGGAGAAGGTGGATCAATTGTTGGATGTCCATTGAAAGATAAGAAAGTTCTGATTATTGATGATGTTATGACTGCAGGTACTGCAATTAATGAGGCTTTTGAAATTATTTCAAATGAAAATGGTAAACCAGTCGGTTGTATTATTGCAGTTGATAGAATGGAAACTACAAAAGATTCAAACGAATGTGCAACCAAACTAGTCTCTAGAAAATACGGCGTCCCTGTTTTATCCATTGTTTGTTTTGATGATATTATTACAGTTTTAAAAGATCAATTAACCAAAGAACAAATGGATAGTATTTTACACTATAGAAAGCAATATGTTCCTTCTAATTAAATAAAGAATTTGAGTATACATTATATATAGTTTATTATTTAAAATTAACCTCTTATTCTTTGAATTTTTTGTTTAATCTTTTTTGCTTCAACTGGTTTATCCGATTTTTCATTGGTTGCAGGAGTTTTAACATAAGCACCCGCAGTTTCAGGATTTTTCATCGTTAACAAAGAATGCATTGGTACAATTGTATTCATCCTAAAACCTTTAACCTGTGGAATCACACTTGGTTCCCAATTACCATCCATTAATTCAGGTGGACCTGGTAAATCTTTGACGTTTTTAAGAGTTGTTGGATGAGTTTTCATGTATTCTGAAATTGCAATTAGAGCCTGCTTTTTACTATGCAATACATTATGTGTTGATGTACCTTCATATTTTAGTCCTAACCTTACACGTCCTGGGTTACCCCAATCTTGGGGATGAGATTTTTCAGGTTCAAAAACTGCAGGAATTCTTAATATTTTACATGCATCTAAAATTGTCTTAGCTAAGGGGTTATCGACACATTTATTTAGTGGCAATCTTCTGCCTTCAGTTGTTGATCTATTCTTATCAAAATAACATGGATAAACTATTTGCATCATTTTGAATTCTTTCCTTTCTTCTGCTGTCATACTATCATACATTTTCATATTTGAGTTAGCAGCCGCTTTTTCTCTTGCAGCTTGTGCTGCCTTTTGCTTGTTCATCATTTCATTCATATCAAAACCCATTCCTTTGAACATATCAGGTACAGGAAACTGAGACATTGGTTCTGAATCCTGTGATCTTGTAACTTGTGGTTTTGGCTTTGCGGGTGCAACTGGAGTAACTAAATCTGGATCAAACTCGGCTAAATCCATGTCGAGGTTGTCAATATCCTCTATGTCATCTATTTCTTCTAACGTGGGCATAATATAAGTTAAAAAGGTGATGTTTATTGGTAAAAATATCACTCAAATATAACATTAATACCTTTCTTGTAATATTGGAACGTCGAAATCATGTAGGAAATTACTTCAGATTACAATTTGGCGACGAGCGACCGCAACATGAATTTTTCACTTTTATGCGCCTGTTACCTGTCACCTGTAAGATTTTAATCTAATTATTAGATGGTACAGCGTGACGAATAGTATGCAGGTAGAAGATACATCGGATGAAGAGGTCTATATGTCAGATATTTCCTTTCAGTCCAGAAAAAAAACATCAGGAAATAACGATAGTGTTGAATCTTATTCAAGAAATTATCCAGATGACTCTGATAAAGATGACCATTTAAAATTCTTAAATGAAGAAATTTCAAATGTATCCGATATTTCTTGTGATGAAGAGCTACAAAAAGACCCACTTCGATCATCTGGCTCTTTGGGTTCAGAGGACAGTGATCTTCTTGAAAAAACGGTTGGTTCAAATAACAATAACAAAGGACCAAATACAAAAAAAAACAAATTAAATGATCTCTCAGTTAATTCAACTGACCCGTTCTCCGACCAAAATGAACTTGACATTAATTTAACCTTTAATTTGGATGATAATCCAATAAATGATCCACACCAAACTAACGAAATATTGAAAGAAATGGTTAATATATTCAAAAACTCAAGAGGACCTGAGAGTACATTATTGCAATTTCCCAAAATAAAGCAGACAAAGCAAATTAAAAATTACTGTAATATTTTGAATGATGCAAATATAGATTTTACAACCGATCTACCATTACATCTTTATTGTGTTTATTTATTAAGAACAAGGAACCTAAATTTACCAAATCCAAAATTTACCCTATGGCCTTTACCAATTGATGAACTAATTGCACCAAGATCCTACTTAAAAACAACTACTTTTGAAAGTTTGGGTGAAGGCGCCAATGCTCTACTAAATTCAATAAAAAACTCCAAGTATAGTTTAGTTAACTATAAAGTGAATAATAAGTTATCGAATTGTTCCAATCATATGCTAGAATTTTGGCATCCTAAAATAAATCCAATAGAAGATTTAAATGAATGTATTGATGCAATTTTTGAAAAAAAAATAAATTCACAAATAAATAAATATTCTGAATCAAAGTCTAAGAAGCTAGATAAATATGGTTCGTTATCAAATGTAAAGTATGAAAGAAGTATACCTGAAGATATAAATTTGAATCCTTTATTAAAAAATAAAATAATCAATAAGTTAGACAAAATTATTGAGAAAATAATTAAAGTTCATGATGATAGTAAAAACGGTATAAGAGGGTTAAAAAAAAAAATGAAAAGACTAAACGAAAATTCCACTTTAAAAGTTCCAAATTATGGTCTAGATTGGATAAATGTTTTGGCATGTTTGGATAATAATGATAAACAATCAAAATTATTGCTAATGATGTTATTTAACTTGAAATTAAATAAGGACGTAATTAATGGACCAATTGATAGTTATTCGGCAGATTTTGAATTGTTTGCGAAGGCAAAATTTCATAAGGATAAAACTTTAAAAAAACTAACTTCTAAGAAAAAGTCAAACTTTAAGAGTTTTAAAGTTAATCCAAATTATCTTAAAATAGTGAAAAGGCAAAAAAGTCATATTCGTTATAATTTGGATAGTTTTATGAATCTAGATATAAATACAACAGAGCAAAAACCAACCAATGAAAGAAATGGCATCGATAAAAATGATTAGAACAATAGTGAGGTCTAAAAAAACAACAATTATTCACTAATTGTATAATTAGATATTCAAGTATGTACTACAAAAACTTCAAAAAATCTATGAAAGATAATAGGTAGGAATGTTTCATTCAACAATCTCAGGGAATATAACTTGAAATATATCGTCCAAAATACTTAAAATAAGGTGTCGATTCAAAATTTCATTTTGGAATATAATGTAAAGTGTCTCAGCTGCTTCATTAGATGCACCTTGTCCAAATATTTTAGACGTTGTATCTGTTAAAAAGGCATGTAACAATAATCTGCTTTGTTGCTTACTTCTAGTTTTTTCGATTGGTGTTCTTGGAATAGATGATGTTTTAAAATTTCCGTCAGGCCATAAGTTATTTTGCAATCCTGTAAGCAGTTGTGATACTGTATCTTCTTGTTTTAATTTACCATCAATATTATTGCGCAAAACTTTCTCCAGTGTTGATCCAAAAATTTGTTGAAACAATAAAATCAAAGCTTTACCTCTTAGCCAACTTGTTGAGCTATTAAGCTGAAAAAGTGAAATAATCAAATCACAAATTGGTTTAATAAAGGAAACATCTTTAGGTTTAATATCTGTTGAAAAACTTTCAGTTGAATCGGACATATTAGACAAATCATCAACACTTTTTTCCACCAACATACTATTATCTACCTGAGCATTAATTGGTTTTAAATTTGCCAACGATAATAATGAAAATAGAGCTTGACTTGAAACAATATTATAAAGTTTTGTGCCTGATCCATCGGTGTTATGCCTTAGAGTGGTATTCTTGTTGTTTTTATTGTTGTTTTTATTATTACTGTTTTCTGCAATTGTATTTTCAGATGCATCAAAATTTTCACTTGAAAGAAAATCTCTGAAAACTTTGTCTGAACATACGTCTTTATTTTTAACTAATGCCTTCAAATAAACTTTTAATTTTCTTTGTCGTTCTTCGAGAACTGAATTCTGAATAAACTTCATAACAACTGTTCTCTTAGGAAACTCTAAACTATTGACTTCTGTATATTTACCTTTTAAATAATTATGTAATTCATAGAATTGGCTGAATCTTCTAGTTACCATCCAAGTTGCCCTGACTTTATTTGGATCAGACTGTGATAATTTAATGACTTTAATAACATACAGCATAAAGCTTTTACCATTTTTATCTTTAGCTGATATATAGCTTGTAATTGTGACGATTGATCTTCCATAGAGACTATTTTCTCCTTCTTGAACAATATACTGTTCCTTTTGCATTGATTTTAATTTTATTTCCTTCTCCAAACTGATCAATGATCTTTTCAAAACCCTTGACTCGGGAACGTTATTAATGATTTCTGCCTTTTTCAATAAAGTGTTAATAATTAATTGTTGTTCCTCTAATTTACTAATTTCAGAACTTAACCTTTCAATTTCTGTTGATAAATTTAAAGCATTCTTTGTTGAAACTTTTGAATCTTCAGCTGATCCAAGTTCACTATCTTCATTTTTTGACTTAATACTTTTGGAATCATCAGATTTGTTCACATAAGCATTACTTGTTGGGCCGAGAGTAGAATTTCTAGTACTATTTTCATCACTGCAGTCTTCGTCTCCAAATAAACTTTCTTTATCAGCACCAAATAAATCCTTTGCGATGTCATCACTAACAAGTCTCGAACTTCTTTTATCATTATTATTAGTACTAAATTCATCGTAGATATCAGATTTATCACTATCTTTCATAATTTCGTTCAATGCATCTTCAACAGCTTTAACTACTTTATCACTAACTTTCCCTGTCATATTAACATCAAGATAATTCCCATCATTTTCTTTCTCGGAATATTGAGCTAAAGGATCTCCCAGCGACTCTTTTACTTGGTAAGATTTTAAGGATGATGTAGTGTCATCAAATGGTATACTAGGCTCGGGTGTATTTAAAATCGCAGAAATATTGGTTTCATTCAATAGGGTTGGCTTAGTATTACTAACAGCTTCTTCAACTAATAACTTTAACAATAAATCCGAATTCTTAAATGCAACAAAATCACTTTTCTTCATTCTATTATATTCAAAATCTTGTAGCTTAAAGATATTTTTTCTTGCACGATGGTATGCCAATACATTTGTACAATTTCCCTCAATAAATTCACTGACTTTATAAAAAATTTTAGGTGAAATTTTCATAACCGAAAGCTGAAAATACTTCTCAAATATAATTTTTATATCATTAGCCTGGGTAAGATCGTTATCTAAAAACATCAAAGTTTCATCATCACTGCTTTCTAAATCTTCATCTTCCAGCTCTATATGAGTTGCTGTTGAATCTTTACTGTTTGTTGGAATGCTAAATTCTAAGGGATTTCTTAGATTTTCAGCAGATAACCAAAAATCTAGCAAATTTTGCCTATCATCTCTTTTTTTCATAAATGCCGTGAAAAATTTCAATTTTGTCGAAGATGTTAAGATCTCGTGGAACGTAAAATCCTTAATCAGCGTTTTAGTATCAGTATTTAGTATATTTGACGTTAAAGGTCCAGCTTTATCATCACTGATAGGTCTTGTGTTCTTGTTCAACTTGTATTCTATAGTACTGATCAATTTGTTTGAACGTTTAATATATTTTTGAACGGCTTTTGACTCCTCAATTTGGGTTGAAGTTTGAAATTTTAGTGTCTTTTCACTTTGTAAAAGCGTATAATATTTATATTTTATTAAATTTTCTTTATTTGAACAATTCTGAATTTTTTTTAATATTGTTTCATAATCTGGTTTCGAAGTATCCAGGGTTAACTTATATTGAAGAAGGTCAACTGATGGATCAGATTGTGAAGTATCAAAAGTCATCGAGTGTCTTCGCAAAACATGTCTTAGACGTTTGACATCATTCCTTTCCCTCATCTGTCTAGTTAACGTTGATTCAATAATTTGATTGAAGAAGTCGGGTTTCGAGAACATCGTACAAATAGGACCTATAACTTTTGATGCTAGCAATTCTCTCAATAAAATTTTTACAAGTGATGATTTGACTTCCCTTGGTTCCAGCAAATGGGGCAAAATTTTATTCATCAAAGAACTCAAGTAAATAGTCATGTCTAATTCGGGATTTTTCGAATTGTATTTTATTCCTGGGTGTAATTTGCCTCTATTATAATTTGATGCAAGAATTGAGTCATCATCGATATCTGTTGTTTTATCAACATTTTTAGCTGATTTATTAATAACTTTTTTATTCTTTGTAACCTCCTGTGCAACTAAAAATTTTTCAACATGATCATTTATAATTGGAATTAAGTTGTGAACTATTAAATCAGCAAAATCGACTTCCACAAATCGATTATGCAGGACTTTTATTAAATGACTAAACTGGTATCTTAAAGAAGATATAAATGATTGATCTGGCGAGATTTTTTGAAACCAATTTTGAACAAAATCACGTAATATCAGATTAATTATGTTGTTTAAAGTGTCATTAATTATAAAATTTTCTGGGTAAATTTGTTGTGAATCAATTGAGATCAATTGATCATTTGCTAAGATTTCCACATTTCTCGGCCAAGTCTTATCTCTATAAAAAGAAAACCTACTTGATCTCTGCTTCAAATATTTTATTTCATTGAATGGTTCTAATCTGATGTAATGTTGCGCCAATATAAGTAAAAATATTGGGAATAAAGAACCAGATAAAATATAATGCAGTTGAAAAAACAGCCTTATTAAAATAGGAATCACCAAAAGTAGTATTCCTATAATGATTATAGCATGCCACATCATAATTCAATAATTTGCTACTTTATAGTGTTTACTTTTATGTAATTTTCTAGTTATTGGATCTTACATCTTTTCCATATTGATGTTTACATTTCAAAATTGTTTCAATTTTCATGCTCGTGCTCGTTTGAACTTACGTAAGCAGCAGTTTCTGATTTGATTCAGAGTTGGTGTTTCATAAAAATATTCATATGTTTAGCCATATCATTCATATCATAAAATTTTTCGTGTTAAATTATAAAAATGTAAAAAGACGTAAATAAAATAATTCATGTACTAATCGGCATACTAGGAGAACAAAAATTAATTAATAAATCAACCTTCGGCTTCTTCATTTTCTTTGTTTCTTTGGATGACAGCTTTTCTGATCTTATCACTAATACTATTAGCATTAATACCCGTAGATGTTGAATTTAATGGGACTACTATGTTTTCAACACCTGAAAATGTCGAACCGCTTGTAGTATCAGGCATTTGTAATTGATCTGGAAAAATTGATACATCACCTAAATTAGGTAATTTGCCTTTATCATTTTCACCGTCAAAAGAAGAAAATCCTGAATAATTGGAAGTTGATCTGCTCAATGATGGAAGTGATGAAGCTGAAGCTGATCTTGATCTCGAAGCACTTCTTGATCTTGAACGTGATCTTGCTCGGATTTCTTCTTGTTCAAGTTCAACTTGTTCTTGAACTTTTTGTAAATGAATTTCATTAAACTTCTTGAAAACTTTTGGACCCAATTCATTAACAACCTCAGTTACTTCCATTGATAATCTTTGTCTTTCTTCTTGAAGTTCGGAAAGCTGGTGTGATGATGATGATAATGCAAGAACTAATGGTTTGATTGATTTATAGATATCCATACCAACTTCACCAATCCTAAGTGCAGAATAGGTTGTTCCAACAAAAAATGCCCAACATGAACAGAAAACAATTAGTGGACCAAAAATTGAGGAACTTATAAATGATGGTAAAAGTTGGTAATGATAAATAATATAAGTACCTAATGTTGAATAAATAAAATAACAAACTGGTGCCAAAAACAAAGCAATTAGAACTTTCCAAGATGCTAAAACGTCCGTGGCTCTAATTTTAACAACAGATTTTTTTAACGCCAACTTTTGTTTTTTCTTGGAAATAATTGAACAAACAATAAAAATTGGAGAAAATAAGATGGTACCGGGTAAACTTAAAACTGAAAAAAAGAATAATTGAATAATTCTTTGAATAAGTAAGAAAAGCTTTTGAAATCTATCAGCAGTTGCGGTTTCTAACTGATGATCCTTCAAACCAAAAGTTTTTAATTGCTTATTATATTCCAAAACTGCATTTCTTAAATGAACAATTCTTGGATCATCTTTAAATTTATTATAACCAATTAACAGATTTCTATTCATTTCAACCACAACGGGCAAAGGTGGGCGTTTAAAACGACCATATGAATATAATCTTCTCGTAGCTTGAATAACTTGTAAAGTTTGGTAATCAGGAGCTTGAGTTGTAACAATATTCATTGCTGCACTAATCTCAAACATCAATTCATTAACAGCTTTTCTTGAATTTTCTTTATAAGCAGCAGCTCTTTCTTGATCAATAACAATTGGAGTACCATATTCAACAACGGCTCTTGATCTAAACTTATGAGGATGGAAATAATTAAGGCCGCATGGAACAATTGTAACCTTTGAATCTGGGTATTTAGCAACTGCACCCAAAGCCATCAGTGCAACACCTGGTTTGAACTCAATTAATTCAGGCCTGTCATGTGAGCCACCTTCTGGTGCAATACCGATACACTTACCTGAATGTAAAGCATCAAACACTTTATCGAAAAGGTCATGATTATCGATCCTTGGGGCAACACTGAAAACTGTTCCTTTAACCAAAGCATCAATACCGGCTTTTTTCTTCATTGTACTTGCCAAGATTAGTTTTGTGTCACTAATAACTTCAGCAACTTTAACATTACCACCACTATTTGGAATACCTAATAAGCATTTTGGTTCACAGTCTTTTAGAAAATGCGTACCCTTTCCAATAATAGTTAATTGATCTTCAGGGTAATTCTCAAATTGTATTTCACCTTGTTTGGGAACCAGTAAATCTTGGGGTCTTTCAACAGGAATTGCGCCAGACCATCTACTCCAAAGACCCATCCATTTACTACGATAAGAAGAAGCAGCTTCAATCATGAAAACTTGTCGGTTAGAAACTGTATGAGCAGCAATAATAGAGATTGCAGCATCTAAATACTGATTCGCATGGGGAGCAACAACAACAATTGTTGGACCTGAGCTTGGGAAATTAAACGAACCTCTAACAGATATTTCCCTAAAAAAAATGTCAAGAACAGCCTGGAGAAACCAGTCAAGCATTTCCAAAACCAATTTAGACATGGCTAAAGCTATTTTTTATTTCTGTAATTGTCAATGGTTTGTTTAGCTAAGAATAATTGAAAGAAAAACCAAAACAATATTCAGTCATTCCCCACAAAAAAACAACAGACAAAAACATGCTGAGAAAGCCAAAACTTCAATTTCAATTTTTGCAACATGATTTTTTTTCATTTTTTGCTTCTCAATTTTCATCCCTTACTATACTAACTAATTCTGTGACCCATATTCCAAAGATTTCTATTGATCTATATAGGCATTAGATTTACATAACTGCTATCAGCAATGTTTAATAAATGCAAGAGAAATACTCTCTTGTACCTTTGTTACATCTGGTTGGGATTGATTACCGTATACGCTACTACAATTGAGCAGATCCACCAATCACAAGATAACAAAGAGCTTATTATCCAGCCTAAACTAGATCAATCATACTTTAAGCATCAACCGTTAGATAATTTTATATTGAATAATGGTTTGGTGCAGATTGAAGATTTCCAAATCACCAATTTAGTTTTAACTTCCGACATTGAAGGTAATTTGAATGCTGTGAATAGAAGAACCGGTGAATTATTGTGGTCTTTAGTTGGAGGCCAACCATTAGTATTTGTTAAGTCGGATGATGAGAGCTCTCCTAAAACTACATTTACAACGCCTATATCTATTGTAAGCCAACAATCCTCAACTATTGACAATCAGTATCCCAGACATGAAAATTCAAGATTTATTTTCTCAAATACCGAAGGACGAAAGAATGATAATTATGACAGCAGTCACAACAATAACAACAGTGCTAATAATAGTAATCGTATACGAAATAGTAAAAATGCTATAACATGGATTGTTGAGCCTTTTGGTGATGGTACAGTTTATCATTTTACAGGTAATGATGGCTTGGAAAAACTACCAATATCAATTAGACAGCTGGTTTTAAATTCCCCATATTGTATTGATGATCAATTTATGTATACCGGTAAGAGAATTTCTGGTTTGGTTAAAATCAATGCAAGGACAGGTGCAATTATTGAAACTTTTGGTCTGGATACTGTTGGTGTCTGTTCAATGAATGAACGTGAAAGTCAATACATTACTGATTTAGATGGTATATATCATGCAGAAGATAAATATACAGATTATGATGATGAGGAGGATACTTATAATTATAAAGACCAAGGTGATGAAATAAATTATCATGGATCTCATGAAAATGACTTTGGACCTTTTGTAACACTGGGTAAGACAATTTACGAGTTAACAATTCATTCTAAAAATAACACATCGTGGAATATAACTTACGTTCAATGGGGGCCAAATAACTTGCATACAAGTTTAGTCAGTCAAAATATTGAATCACTAGATGATATTTATATCCAGCCGTTTCATGATAGTTCATTATTAGCACTAGATGTTGATTCAAAATCAGTTAAATGGGTTTCAAATTTACCTTATGTTACTGTCAGCATTTTTGATGTATTTTCAACAATTGAAAGTGAGAATGATTACATAATATTACCACATCCAAAGGATCATAGGACGAATAATAACGAAAGGAACCATGACTCTACATATATCGATAAAACAAAAGAAGGTTCATGGTATGCATTAAATGAATACCATTATCCATCGTTAGTTAGATCTGCCCCACTAGCTAAATATATAACCAATGAAAGATGGAGGTTACCATCAATATTTGCAAACGATGATTTATTAGAAATTTCTATCACTGGTGTTCACGACAATTCATTAAAAGATCAGTTGAACAAAGAGAATAAATTGAATAACATTCACAATAATCATTTAGAAGTTTACCATTCTGCTACCGCAATGAATGTACCTGCAAAATATAATAACGGAGTTGATCACTCAAAGAGGTTAGTTAATGTAAATATAGACAAAAAATTGAGTGAAATTGATAATTGTGATGATAATTTAAAATCACCAACCATAACATTCAAAAAATTATCGTTTTCACATCTGCTATATAGAGCATTCGAAAACGTTTTTGTTGCCCTGTTATGCCTAGGTATGTTTTATATATTATCAAAACTGAAATTTTTCAAACCGCTTACTGAAAATTATGAACAACCAGTTAAACTGACAACAGTTGAAAATATTACTGTCCCAGTAGAAGCACCAGTTTTAGATTTAGAATCTGGATCATTGATTAAGAATGAAATTTCAGAAAATAATGGTAAGAATACGAAAAAAAATAATAAAGAAAACAATACAGAAAATATACCCATTAGTATCGACAGTACTAATACCTTAGACGATTTAACAGTTTTAAAGAAATCGGAAATTATAGAGAACGAGAATGATGATTTAGACGACCCAGGTAAAAGAAAACGTAAGAGAGGCTCACGTGGTGGGAAAAAAAATAAAAAAAAAGATTTATTAGATTTGAACCTGACCCAAGTAATTTCGTCATCCTCTGCTATTGTGCAAAATAAAACTGATGATGAAACCGACATTAATAGTAGGTCTAATTCAACCGTAAGCAATAACTTGGGCCCAATTATTACTAAAATTAGTAACAATTTATCAATTACTGACGATATTTTAGGTTTTGGGTCTCATGGTACAATTGTCTTTAAAGGATATTTTGAGAATAGACCAGTAGCAGTTAAAAGAATGTTGCTTGATTTTTATGATGTTGCTTCACATGAAATTAATTTACTTCAAGAAAGTGATGATCATTCAAATGTTGTTAGATATTTTTGTTCACAAGAAAATAATAAGTTTTTATACATAGCATTGGAGCTTTGTTCCGCATCGTTAGAAGACATTATTGAAAAGAAAAAAGATTTAGAAGTTGATATTGAAAAAAAACAAATTCTATATCAAATTGCAAATGGTGTCAATCATTTACATTCATTAAAAATTGTTCATAGAGATCTCAAACCACAAAATATATTAGTCGCAACATCAAAGAAAATGACAAAAGATAATGATAACAAGAATAATAGGAAATTTGAAACTACTGTCAGATTTTTAATTTCTGATTTTGGATTATGTAAAAAATTGGATACTGACCAATCATCATTTAGGGGTACAACTGCAAATGCAGCTGGTACGTCGGGTTGGAGGGCCCCCGAATTATTACTAGATACATCACCAGCATATGCTGAAGAAAATCCTAAGAATCGTGTAAGGTTAACACGGTCATTAGATACATTTTCGGCTGGATGTGTATTTTTCTATGTTTTAACAGGAGGATATCATCCATTCGGTGATAGATATATTAGAGAAGGTAATATTATTAAAAATGAATATGATTTATCCAAACTCAATTCATTACCAGATTCATTTACAATTAAAGACCTCATTGGTTCAATGATTCAAAAAAATCCAATTTTAAGACCAGATATGAATGATCTTTTAAAACACCCGTATTTCTGGAGTACAGAAAAAAAACTGGATTTTTTATTGAAAGTTTCAGATAGATTTGAAATTGAAAGAAGAGATCCACCAAGTGAACTACTACTCAAATTAGAATCAATATCAGAAGAAATTTTAGGAAAGCAAGGATGGTTTGTGAAATTTAACGATAAATTCATTGAAAATTTAGGTAAATACAGGAAATACGACCCACATAAGCTGATGGACCTCCTGCGTGCCATCCGGAATAAGTACCACCATTATCAGGATCTTCCAAAGGATCTTGCTATTGAAATGGGACCATTACCAGAAGGTTTCTACTGTTATTTTGCCAGCCGCTTTCCTCGACTGCTTCTTGTTGTCTACAAAATGATTGAAAGTAGCCTCCGCCATGATGATTTGCTGTCTCAGTTTTTCTAATTACGTTTTGTGTAGAAATAGATAATAATCACTGATCAACTTGGGAACGGTTGATCCGTTTTCCACTCCGAACTTTATCTCTGATATAATTTTTTTTTTCGATGCGTTTTGATTTCAGTTTTTCCTTCAGTGGTGAGATTCATTCTATAAAACGGGACGGTCTTCCTCCTGTCAATAAAATTGTGTGATATCTGGTTCTCTTTAAAGACAACAGAATTGCATTGAGTCATGCCGTTAGGAAAGAAACTATCTGAGGAAGAAAAGCGTCTTGATGAAGACAAGAGAAGAATCAAATATTGGAAGAAATGGGGGACTTATCTTGCTGAAAGAACCTGGGGTGTTCCAAGAGAAGATTATACTGATGAAGGTGATGCATGGCAATTTGATTTTGAAACTGCAAAAAGTAGAGTCTTCCGTTGGAATGAACAAGGTATGGCTGGTGTTTGTGATTCTCATCAGTTTTTCAATTTAACAATGGCTTTATGGAATGAAAATGATGATATTTTAAAAGAAAATTTATTTGGTTTGCCAGGTGGTGCTTCTGCTAAAAGTGGTAATCATGGTGAAGACGTTAAGGAATTGTATTATTATTTAGATAATACACCAACTCATTCGTATGCCAAATTTCTTTATAAATATCCAATTTCTAAATTTCCTTATCAACAATTATACGATGAAAACTCCAAAAGGTCTAAACATGATACTGAATTTGAAATCACGGATACTGGTGTTTTTAAGGATAATAATTATTTTGATGTTTTTTTTGAAATGGCAAAAGATAATGATGATCCAGAAGAAATCAGCTTTAGAATCACCGCTTATAATAGATCAAAGGCCCCAGCTCCACTTCATATAATTCCTCAAATGTTTTTTAGAAATACTTGGTCTTGGAATTTAGAATCAGAATTAGATAAAGAAAAACCAATACTGTATGCAGAGACTGATAATATTGTTAGATTCAAGCACTACAAATTAGGTGAAAGAAGGATTATTTTTGCACCTTCTCCTGGTTACGAAGGCTCGGAAAATGATATTGAACCAAAATTATTATTCTGTGATAATGAAACAAATTTCAAAAAATTATATAATGTTGAAAATAAATCAGATTATTGTAAAGATGGTTTACATGATTATATTGTTGATGAAGTTGAAGGCAGCGTCAATCCCAAGCGGACTGGTACAAAGGCAGGTGCATGGTTTGCATTTGATGATAATGGGGGGGTTCCACCGGGTGACTATGTTACAATTCGTTATAAAATCACAAAAGATCTATCTGATGAAAGCTTAGACCTTGATGAAGAATTATTAGATGACAGAATCGCCGCTAGAATCAATGATGCAGATGAATTTTATTGGAATGTTTCACCATTACCAATCCCTCAACATTTAAGAAACGTTCAAAGACAGGCGTTTTCTGGTTTATTGTGGACAAAACAATTTTACCATTTTATTCACAATTATTGGTATAGGGGTGATCCGGATTCTGATTTACCTCCAACTGTTGGTAGAGCAAACGAAAGAAACAAAGAATGGAAAAACTTATATAATGAAAACATTTTATCAATGCCTGATAGTTTTGAATATCCATTTTATTGTTCATGGGATACCGCATTTCATACAATTCCACTTGCAATGATTGATCCAGAATTTGCAAAAAATCAATTAGATTTATTAACAAGAGAATGGTATATGTCACCTCATGGTCAAATTCCTGCTTATGAATGGAACTTCTCAGACACTAATCCACCAGTTCAAGCTTGGGCTGCTTATAGAACATACAAGATTGAAAAGAAAAATTGGGGTGTTGCAGATAGAGCATTTTTAGAAAGAGTTTTTCAGAAATTACTAATTAATTTTACATGGTGGGTTAATAGAAAGGACGTTGATGGCAATGGTATTTTTGAAGGTGGTTTCTTAGGTCTTGACAACATTAGTATTTTCAATAGATCTGAGCCACCTGATGGTGTTCAATTATTACAATCAGATGCATCGGGTTGGATTGCATGGTACGCATTGACAATGATGAATATTGCATTGGAATTGGCAAAAGAAAATCCTGTTTATGAAGATATAGCATCTAAATTTTTTGAGCATTATTTGCTTATTGCAGATGCAATGACGTTTCTAAATAAATCTGAAAAGAATTGTGATCCGACCAAGGATTCATTATGGGATGAAGAAGAACGCTTTTTTTATGACAAAATTCAATGGAGTGGTAACCATACATCATCAGTTAAAGTTAGATCATTAGTTGGTTTAATTCCATTGTTTGCAACAACAACTCTTGAACCTGATGTTTTAGCAAGGTTCCCATCATTTAAGAAAAGATTGGAATGGTTAATTAAAAATAAAAACTATTTATTTAAGAGACATATTGCATCAATGGATACTAGAGGTGATTGTGATAGATTATTACTTTCCTTGGTCAACAAAGATAGATTGGATGCAATTTTACAAAAATTGTTTGATGAAACTGAATTTTTATCTGCTTACGGTATTAGATCCCTTTCAAAGTATCACGAAGAACATCCGGTTCATATGAATATTAATGGACAAGATTATGGAGTCTCATACTTACCAGGTGAATCAGATTCTGGTATGTTTGGTGGCAATTCGAATTGGAGAGGACCAATTTGGTTCCCTATGAACTTCTTGTTAATTGAATCCTTACTAAGGTTTTATTTGTACTATGGGTCATCATTGAAAGTTGAGGTTCCAGCTGGTAGTGGTGAAATGTTAAATTTGGGCCAAGCGGCTGAGGAAATTCAACAAAGATTGATTCATCTTTTCATGCCAGATAAAGATGGATATCGTGCGTACTTAGGTAGACCGGTTGATTCCTTTGATAATGAAGATCAAATTGAATTAACTGAAGAGCAAATTAATCACAATAATACTCTAGAAACATTAAATAAAGATGAATATTTTAAAGATTTAATGAATTTCTACGAATATTTTGATGGTGATACTGGTAGAGGATTGGGTGCAAAATGGCAATGTGGTTGGACTTCTTTGGTAGCCAGAATGATTCAAGATGTTGGTGTCTATTGTAGAACTCCAAATACTCCGGTTAGAAGGAAGTCAGCCATTGATGAAAATGACATTCAACATTATGAACCAAAAACAACGCCATATCAACTACTCTTACGCAGAAAATCGGGTAAGTCCTTATTAAATTTAGCAGCTCATAAACTAGAGCTAGATGATGATGAAACAAATGTTGGACTACCTGGACTAACCAGACACTCCTCAACTAAGACAATGACATCTGAACATTCAGGTAATGAAGATTTCCTGAGTTCCGTTAGAGAAGCAATGTCAAGATATAAAGTTTCTGAAGATGTTAATATTAATTCTGATGAATATGAAACAAATAACTAAGTTCGTGTAGCTCATGGTCAAGCTGTAAGCATCTTTTATTTTTTGCATCAATTTTTACTACATTTTAGATAAACGCTAAACTTTTGCCTAGTTTTTATATCTCCTTTATAATACTATTATTTGTCTTTTCCGCTAATCCATAATTTAATTTGTCGAAGTTAGATGTGAGTTTAAAGAAAGCCGTAATATAAAGAAAGAAAAAAACAATAATCATGAGAATAAAAATGAAAGGATATACATAAAAAAGATGACGGGCATTTACCTAAATTTACTGTAAAGGACCAACATAATCAACAAAATTAAAACAACTATAATACCATAAGTAATGATTTTATTAGTTGCCATCCTTCTTGTCATTGATTTTAAAGTTCTTAGTGATCTGTCAACATAGGTATCAGCTTCGCTTAAGGTATCCCTTGCGTTTAAAATCTGATCTCTTTGAATTCTTAAATTATTTAGAATTGAACTTCCAACAGATTCAGATTCTAATGCAGTTCTTGTTGCTTCTTGAAGTCTATTTGATGATCTTTCAATTGATGCGTTTGTATTTAATAATTTTTGTCTTTGGTTAAAGTTTTCTTCGCTTTCAATACCTGGGCCGTTAAATAACTGGTGTCTATCTTTATCATCCATTAAATTTCTCAATTCCTTTTTTATCTTATCTAAATCGGATTTGTAAACTCTTACTTTGGCATTATAACTTGCACGTTCATGGGTTGCAATTTGCTGAACTTCTAAAGTCATTGAATCTAACAAGTCGTGACAATCGTCAATTGCTGTCTCAATAAGCTTCATTAATTCAACACGGCGATTTTCATCCTGTAACCCATAAGTTTGTTCTAATTTGGATTGTGCTTCAGCAATAGCAAGATTGAAATCTCCTTCGTATCCATCAAAAAGGTCGGACATGGTGATATGTATATTGGCTAATCAGGTATAACAAAATTAAAAGCAACCGAATTCATTCTCGAGTTAAGATGAAATTCATGATGATTGATGATTCATGTTGAGGACTGCGAAATTTGTCAATTTCCATCGAAAGAATAGGTATGTATACTACTTAAACAAAGGCTATTTTTTCACATCAACAGTTGAACAACGAATATTTCGAGCTTGAATACATCGGATTAGTGATAAGAAATGTTTAAAAGTATAATAAACATAGGGAGAAACCTCAACCACACTGTACTATTGCAAAAACAAATTGGTAAGCAAAGCGGAGAAATTTTCAGAAGGTCATTTCAGACTTCATCCATTACTTTGCATGGGCATTTGAAGAAACCAAACCCAGGTGAAGAATTAAATATTACTTTTATCACCAAGGAAGGAGATCAAAAGACTTTTAAAGTTGCAGAAGGTGATAATTTATTAGATATTGCACAAGCTAATCATTTAGATATGGAAGGTGCTTGTGGTGGTTCCTGTGCTTGTTCAACATGCCATGTTATTGTCGATCCTCAATATTATGATGCTATTCCAGAACCTGATGATGATGAAAATGATATGCTAGATTTAGCATTTGGTTTAACTGAAACCTCAAGATTAGGATGTCAAGTTGTTATGACTAAAGAATTAGATGGCATTAGAGTTGCATTACCTACAATGACTCGTAACTTTATGAATAAAGATATGAACTAGTTTTTTTGATATAATCTTTACCCGCATAACTTATTCTTTTACTTGTAGATATATTCTATTTATATATACTTTAAAACATTTGATTGTAAGTAGGCTTTTTCAATACATTTAATCTGATAATTAATTTTTCTATGGTTTGATAGGAATTATAAAAGGTCTAAATAATACAAAAAATAAATATTATAGCTCGTTTGAAGTGCCGTCTATTTCAATGACTCCATTTGTTTATTTAATTCACTTAATTCATCCTTTTTAGATTGTAAAAACAATTCTAACTGACTAACTTGGACACCTATGGAATCGATATTATGAATAACGGAACTTAAACTACTAGCCCCACCAGAAGAACAATTCAATTGTTTAACTTGTTCTTGTTTATACTTCAAAAGTTGTTCCAATTCATATTTGATCAAATCTAGTTTATTATCTTTACCTTTATTGTTTTTTTCATATTCTGCTTTTTTCAGCAAATTCTCTAAATCTTCCAATTCTCTTCTGAGTTTAACTTCTTCCCAATCTGTTCCTTTTGTTTCAGTAAAATCTGTTCCGTTTGACACCAGTGGTTGTTTAGTTGAGCCTAACTTATTGAGATAACTTGAGGCAAATGACTGCTCCTGTTTGGTGTCAGATTTTACATGTAGATTATTTATTTTAGTTTGATGAGATTCAACATCATATTCAGGAATTTCTTTTGAAAAGGTTGCCCTTAAAGATGGAGGGATTGATCTTGGAACTCTTTTACCATTTGATCTTTGATTCAAAATATGTAAAAATACAAGACATTGATCTTTATCAATAGTCTCTGACTGTTTTGGATTAACTATATTCCATGCATAACTAATATCTGTTTTTGGTACATTTGATAGTGTTTTATATAAGCCATCTAAGGAATTGTAAGTTATTCTACCATAAGCATCACATGAAGCATTATAAACATCTTCATAGGATGTTTTATCAGTTGGCGATATATACCAGTCAAAATCTGAACTTAAACTATACTCATCATCTGTATCACTTTCGTTACCAACATTATTAACCTTAGTTGAAACTGCATCATTCGCTTCAACTAAATGACGTTTAGACCCAGGTATTAACCAACCTGGTAATTGAGATGGAACATTATTTGTGTTACCATTAACTAAATCAAAAATCAAACGCATAGCAATACAAAATTCTTCAAAATCAAGCTGACCATCTGCATCTATATCTGCTAGATCCCATATTTTAGTAAGTTTATCTTGTTCAAGACGTGAATTTTTAAAAACAGGAGCTAATTTATCACCATTTAACTTATTTTGCTCTGGCTTTAAGCCTCTAAAAATTTCCCAGTATTTCTTAATTTCCCACTGTTCTAACTTCGGCATATCTTAGATATTGTTAGCTGTTTTAATGCAGTCCAGTTCAAATCACCAGAAGAAATCTAATCTCTAGTTAATGGTGATATTGGTTTGTTGGCGAAGCGCACTATAATGATTTTAAGTTTTCGATTCATCCACGTTATTCCTACTTCCACGCAAGTCTGGCATCGGCCCGCAGAAATTTTAGTATTAATATATAACAAATATGTGACACTTTTTCGTTCTGTATATCTATAAAGTGCAATGCTTTTAGAAACTATAAAAGCATAGAAAAACTCAAGGCAGCCCCATTGCAAAATGGTAAAAAAAGGTGCAAAAATGATCCCTAGCAGGATCGAACTGCTGATCTTGGCGTTATTAGCACCACGCCTTAACCAACTGGGCCAAGGGATCTATTGTTAGTTTGTAGGGAATTAATTTGGCTTAGTGGTCGTTTTAGAATCGGCTGATGTGACGGTGGTAATTGGTTACTGTTACAGTGACTGTTAGATGTTATAATTACCGTTTGAGGAAGATGCGATGTGAATTGGTATCCGATTCATG